>QLTV01004225.1:2409856-2440874 GCA_003457575.1 Thermophis baileyi
CACTCTCCCTCTCCCACACACTCTCACCCTCTCCCTCTCTCTCTCTCTCTCTCTCTCTCTCTCTCTCTCTCCCCCTCTCTCCCTCTCTCTCTCTCTCTCTCTCCAGAGCAGCAGTGCAGGAGAAGGAAGAAAGGGCGGTCCGCGGAACCCGAGGCAGATGCAGGCAGCAGTCACCCAAAAGCCCCACAGAAGCCGAGCACGACAGGCCCAAAAGGCAACGGGTTCAGCTGCAGCCCAGATTAGCCAAGGAACTGTGGGGAGCCTCCCGCGTGTTGCACCCCCTCTCACCCCCTCCCGGCCTTCAAGTCCGGCACTTGGGCCATGCAGAGCCGCTCTGCCAGGGGGCCGCGGACCGGCAGCCAGCCTCTCCCATCCTTCCCGGAGAGCGCTTCTGCTGATGGGAGGCAGCAAAGCGGTGGTCCACGGAACCCGAGGCAAATGCGGGCGGCAGTCACCCAAAAGCCCCACGCAAGCCGAGCACGACAGGCCCAAAAGGCAACGGGTTCAGCTGCAGCCCAGATTAGCCAAGGAACTGTGGGGAGCCTCCCGCGTGTTGCACCCCCTCTCACCCCCTCCCGGCCTTCAAGTCCGGCACTTGGGCCATGCAGAGCCGCTCTGCCAGGGGGCCGCGGACCGGCAGCCAGCCTCTCCCATCCTTCCCGGAGAGCGCTTCTGCTGATGGGAGGCAGGCAGGCGATGCCTGGGGAAGGCAAGGTTAGCGCACTCCCAGACGCACCCTGCAGTGCCTCCGCCGGCTCAGGAGATGCTTTGGGAGGCACTAGCCAGCAGGGAGAGGCTACAAAGGTTTCCGGGCCCTCTCTCCCAGCCAGCCAGCGCCTCCCGAAGTGTCTCATAGGCTGGCGGAGGCACCGCAGGGTGTGGCTGGGAGCGCACTAACCTTGCCCTCCCTGGGCATCGCCGGCCCGCCTCCCATCAGCAGAGGTGCTCTTTGGGAGGCACTGGCCGGCAGTGCAGCCACTCTCAGAGCAGGGGTGGATTCCAACTTACCTCGCTCTCTTCCTCCCGCGCCATGTAGCTGTGCCTCGTGGGCTTGCGCATGCGCAGTGCAAAACCGCCCAAAATTTAAAAAAAAACACGCCAAAAACAAAATGGTGATGCATGTGCAGTGCCAGAAACTCAGCTTCTGCGCATGCGCAGAAGAAAAATAAAATTAAAAATTCGGAAAAAAATCTCACCCAGATCACTCACACTGCTGCTCAATCCTTCTAAATCACTTCTTCCATCAGGCTGTCCCAGCTTGGTCTGGCCGTAATGGCCGTCTTCTTCTCCTGCCGGTTTGAGGGCTTCCTCCGGACCTGCGAGGGGTTGCTTTCCTCCTCGCAATCCACGGAGTGTCCCCTCTACTTCGTCACCTCGCCGAGGAGATTTTTGGCCCCCTAGGGGGCCTCCTGACAGGTAGAATTCAGCTGGCTTAGCGGAGCCCCGCTAAGTCATTACCGTACCGCTGCGACATCAGCCCTGCCCCCACAACTCAGAGTTCGGATTTGCTTGGGTTAGTTAGTCGCAGCCTTGACATAGGGTTGTGCTGCACAATTATAGTAATGACTTTTTGTGAAGCCTCTGGGTTTGTGTAGATATGACATATTTATTTCTACTGAAGAATCTAATTATGATTATTGTAACTATGTATGTCTCCTGTACTAGATTATAAAATACAGTTTTTATTTATTTCAAGCTATGTTTCTCCAAAGTTTATTTGCTTGTTTGCAGAACTGTTACTTTAGCTATTGACCATTTTGTAGTTAGACAAATAACATATTCTGCAAGTTCTATTGTTATAAATGGAAATTAGTCTGGGAGTTACATTGTTTACTATAAGCACACTTTAAAAGCTATTAACTATCAAAGAAAATAACTGTACAGGTAGTCGTCAACTTACAACAATCCATTTAGTGACCATTCAAAATTAAAACGGCACTGAAAAAATGACATGACCATTTTTTACAGCACATTTTTCAACTGTTGCAGCATTCCCATGGTCACATGATCAAAATTAGATGCTTGGCAACTGGCTCATATTTACGATGGTTGCAGTGTTCTGGGATCGTGACCTTTTGTGACCTTCTAACAAGCATAGTCAATGGGGAAGCCAGATTCACTTAACAACTGTGTTACTAACAACTGCAGTGAATCACTTAACAACTGTGGCAAGAAAGATCATAAAATGGGGCAAAAGTTACTTAACAACTGTCTTGTTTAACAGTAGAAATTTTGGGCTCAATTGTGGTCATAAGTTAACTACCTGTATATAGATAGTTTTAATATTATTGTAATTTCTGACCATTGAAAGGTATTAGCCTTTTCTCCACACTATACAGACAGACACATGAGAGATTTGATTTTATTTGTTTAGGAGATTTATATTGCCGCCTATTCGCACATGGCGACTCAAGGCAGCTTACAAAAACATATAAAAAACAATAAAACTAATAAAAGAGAGAATCATAATAAATTAATAATATAATAAAATAACCCCTCGCCCCTCACCCCGGCGACAACACATACGAGCCATTTAATGGGCTCTAGCCCGCTCTGCATTCCCCAGGCCCGCTGGCAGAACCAGGTCTTCAGCGCCTTCCAGAAGAATGTCAGAATGGGGGCCATTCTAATCTCTGGGGGAATGATGTTCCAGAGAGAGGGAGCCACCACAGAGAAGGCCCTTCTTCTGGGTCCCACCAGCTGTATCTCCCTAGGGGATGGGACACACAACTTTCCTTGCTTCCCTGTTCTGGTGGGTTGGGTAGATGTGACCGGCAAGAGACGGTCCCTCAGATAACCTGGTCCCAAGCCATGAAGGGCTTTAAAGGTGACAACCAGCACCTTGAATTGCACCCGGAAGCAAATCGGCAACCAATGCAGCTCCCGCAGGAGAGCCATCACCCCAGTTCAGCTCCATCGCGCATGTGTGCACGCCTCCCGCCGGCCAGCTGGTTGTCGGGTCTGCCGTGCATGCACGGGGGTGTGGGGGGCGTGTGTGCATGCACAAGGGGGGAGGGGTGTGCGCAGGGGGCATGCATGCATGCGCGGGGGACGGGGAACTTCTCAAGGTGTTTTTCAACAATATCTGAAATAGTTTTCAACTGCTTTGGGGTAAATGTTTCAATAATATTTTAATTGTATGTCAATAGGTACAGCATTTCTGCCCAGCAGTAATTAAATGAAGGTGAAACAGTTAAAAGATTAATTTTTATAAAGAAAACTTCAGTACTTTGAGAGAAAAATAAAAACAGATATCCCGTTAGTTTTGCATTATTAATCTTAATTCATAAGAGTTTTGCAGATAAAGGTTACTTTAAAACAGTGGTTCTTCCTAATGCTGTGACCCCCACCCCACCGCCGCGACCCCGCCCCGCCCCCTCCCCGCGTGTGCGCGTTGCCAGTCACAAAGATGGCGGGCTAGCGCGTGTTTAGGTGTGAAAGGGTCGTTCGACCCCCAAAGGGGTCGCGACTCACAGGTTGAGAACCGCTGCTTTAAAATAATGTCTGACATCTCCAATAATTTTTGGTATTTGACCTTGTAAAGAAACTGCTGCCAATAGCAGGATTGTTCTCCTGGCCCAAGTAGAAGCTAATTGTTTCAAAAAGTTTCAATAATTAACTAATTTCACTGAGGAGCTGTGTTTTTAGAAAAAAATGGAGATTTAAAACCACTTTTTGATCTGTGATATTTTCTGCTCTCATTTGTATTATAAAGGAGAAAAGTTAAAGAGAAATGAACTTAAATCAAAATGCTATAAACTAAATCCTATCTGTTATGCTATTGGGTGAATTTATAGGATGATCTTATGACTTTAAAAAATACCCACTCAATTCAGTAAGAAGATATTCTATTTTAAATATTCATTACTCTGTAGAACAGTAGACAATTGCATAAAAGAGTTTATCATGCCAATAATGATATTTGGTATTCGTTTAATACTATGTTGAGATTATAAAAAATACCCATACAGTGTGTCTTCCACTTACAATTGAGATTAGAATTTCTGTTGTCAAGCAAGATGGTTGTTAAACGATTCGTGCCCTATTTTACAACATTTTGGCTATGCTGTTAAGTGAATCACTGCAATTGTTAATTGAATCATGTGGTTGTTAAGCAAATCCAGCTTCCCCCATTGATTTTGCTTGTCAGAAACTGGCTGGGAAGAAGGTTGCAAATGATGATCATATGACCCAGGTATGCTGCAGTTGTAAATGCATTCCAGTTGCCAATTTCTCAAAGTTTGATCATGTCAGCATGGGGATGCTGCGACAGTTTTCATTTTTTTCATTGTCATTGTAATTTTGAACAGTCACTCAATGAATGGTTGTAAGTTGAGGACTACCTGTACAATATACATCCTAATATTAATTATTATTAACATTAATGAAAACATTTTTCAAAGACTGACTCAGTCTAAAGCAGGGGTATCAAACTCGCATCGTCACAGTGGCATCACGTGATGAATCAGGTGTCAGGGTTCCAAGTAATACACCCATAGCAAACAAAACTCCGAGGCAGATAGATTCCTCAAAGAAAGTTTTATTGGATATATCATATTGGCACAGTTTTGGTGAAAACCGACTCTGAAGGTTCCCATGGTTTTTGCCTAATTAAAAGTAAAAGTTTTTCCCCTTTCCCAAACAGTCACATGGTCCAATCAAGATGCCATCCGGTTGCCTGGTAACTTCACTCTGGCCACCTGTGGTAATGACCTTGGTTTCCAGGAGAAAGTATTTTGTTTTGGCTACAGAACCCCATCTATCTTTATTCCCCCCTCCCTATCCCTCAGCTCCAGTATGGCAACACTGAAGCTTCAAAATGGCATTGGTCAGGTCAGCTTCAGGGTTGACAGGCGCCCCCCCCCTTAATTGAAAAGGACTTCCTGCAAAGAAAAGAAATGGCAGAGAGGTTACTCAAGGTTCAGTCTAACCTCCCCTTCCTCCCCCTGGAGGCCCCTTAGGTTTCTGGGGGTACTCTTCATGAAACTGTTTGACCAACCTATCTGCCTTCACATCCCAGCTCTTGACCCAGGTGGCTTCAGAGAGGGTACCCCTTCCACTGCACAAGGTACTGCAGCTGGCCCCTATGGCGTTCGCGTGTTCCGTGGCCCCATTGGTACTCAGATGAAATGCTAAGCTAAGCCCCTGCGAGGACCCAATGGACCTAATGAACTCCCTCCAGAACTTAGCGGTGAATTGGACCCCCCTGTCAGAGATGATTCTGTGGGGAATACTGTGCAACCTATAAATCTGCCTTATGAACAGTCTGGCCAGCTTTTTTGCTGACGGGAGTCCTGGGCAAGCTATGAAATGGGCTTGCTTCGAGAACAAATCTATTACATTCCAAATGACTTTATTTCCCCCACTCTCAGGGAGCTCAACAATGAAATCCATGGCAATTTCGTCCCAGGGTCTGGATGGATCTGCCCCCTGCTGAAACAGCTCTGGGGGCTTCCCTGGCCTTTTCTTCATGGCTGCACAAGTGGCACAGCTTTTGACATAGTCCTCAATGTCTTTTTTCATCTTTGGCCACCAAAATTGCCTTCTGGCCAAGTGCAAGGTTTTCAAATAGCCAAAGTTCCGACTGTTTAGAATCGTGACTCTGCTGGAGTACTTGGAGTCACAGGCTCTTAGGCACATATCGTGTTTCCCCAAAAATAATACATGTTCCCATAATAAGGCCACTCAGGCTTTTCAGCGCATGTGTTGAAATAAGCCCCCCCCCAAAAATAAGGCCCTCCCCAACTACTTTGCGGGGAAAGGGGGGACATGCTGGGAGCCACTCTTTTTGCGGTGGGCACTCTTTTGGCCAGGAGAGAGAGAGAGAAAGAGCAAGCGAGAGGCGGGTGCACGCACACCCCGCGGGACTGGCTCGGCTCCTCTGGGCTCTGCCTCTGGCAGAGTTTTGAAACCCTGCCTGCGAGGAAGAGGAGGCGAGCCTCGATCCCTGCCTCACCACCTCCTCGCAGGCAGGAGTGCGTTTCAAAATGCCGCCGGAGGCAGAGCCCAGAGGAGCCGAGCCAGTCCTGCGGGGTGTGCGTGCACCCACCTCTTGCTTGCTCTCCCTCTCTCCAAGGAACGCGATGGAGCTACAAGTCCCAGGTAGGACGCACATCTCGTGGCCCACCCCATCCTGCCCCGCCTCACCTGCCACCCCCAAATTGCACCCCACCGTGAGACGTGCATCCTACCTGACACTTGTAGCTCCATCACGTTTCCTCGGTGGGGATGACTGAGGCGCTGTGGGTGTTGCTGCTGCCCTTGCTGCTGGCGCCTACGGAGGCCCCAGCCGGCCAAGCTCAGCTGCAGGCAGGGAGCACTGTCCATGGCCGGGCTGGTCGAGCTGTGTCTGTCGGGGCTTCCCTCGGCGTGGCTGCCCGGTGTCTTGCTGCCGGGCGCCTGGGAAGAGTAAGCAGGGCCTGCGGGAGGAAGGGAGTGCAGGAAAGGGTCCTGCGAGGCTCCCCTCCCCAGGAAGAGTCCAGCTCAATCGCCGTCCCGTCTGGTGACTCCCAAGGCGGAGGGGCTTCCCAGGCATGCCGGCGGGTGCTCCGGTCAGTCAGTGCTCAGGTGGGGGGACCGCGGGGAGATTGGAGCGGAGCGGAGCAGGGGGGAAGGGGAGGCCTCCAATGACCATCACCATAGAATGGGAAGTGCACTCGCAGAGCAGCCGCTGCCCTGGCTGGGGTTTGGAAGCCGCAGAGCCGGAGAGAAAGAAAGACTTCTGCTGCTTTCCTTGCATCTTTCTTTCCTAGTCCATCTTTCAGGGTCAATGCCTCTTTGTTGTCATTGTACCATGAGTCGGTTGGCATCTCGTCCCTTAGTTTTTGGGTCACCCCCCTCCGTCTGTGGCTCTTTGTCGTCTAGCCTGTCCTTGGGTCATGGCTTGCGAGGCAGGTTGGGAGGGGGGAATCATAGCATGAACCACCTCTTCATGTTTACTATTGTACTATGGCTTGCGTGATAGGGCATCTGCCAGGAGGTTCCCCCTCCCGGGATATATTTTAGCTCGAAATTGAACCATTTGAAGTACTGTGCCCAACTTACTTGCTCCTCTCTCTCTGGCCACCTGTGGGAATGTCCTTGGTTCCCAGGGGAAAGTATTTTGTTTTGGTTACAAAACCCCATCTATCTCTATTCCCCCCTTCCCTATCCCTCAGCTCCAGTGTGGCAACATTGAAGCTTCAAAATGGCTTCAGTCAGGTCAGCTTCAGGGTTGACATTGGGACTTTTTTCTGCTTCGCTAAACCGGGCGTGGGTGTGGCCAGCGTGTGACGCATCTGGCCCGTGGACAGCAAGTTTGACAGCCCTGGTCTAAAGGATAAAAAAAAACCTCCTAGTTTTTAAGGATTTAGAAGACTAAATTGGAAAATAAATTCAGAAGTCACCATGCTCAAGTGGCCCGGATCTGTATTTTTGGTACAAAAAATAAATTCACAGATAAAGACAAATGATGTTTAATATGGCTTCTTCAGTGTCACATTGGGTCCCCACTTCCAACAATAATTTTCTAAGTACAGGTACTCCTCCAACAAATGGGCGGGACAAAATGGTGGCCACATTTGGATTGCTGCCACACAGCCCAGACACACATAGCCTGCCTCCTTTCACAACATGAAGTCTGGGGAGGTAAGTGTGTGGTGTGGTGTGATAGGTGTGTGGGGAGGAGATCCAAGTGCTGCAGGGTTTTTGCGGGATGGAATGGGGGCAGACAAAAGGCACTGCAGCAATCTTGTTAAGGGCAAACGACTGCAGGCCCATTGCAGCCATGGTAACTTTGAAATGGGATCATATGTAGCTTTTTGGGGTCTGTCGTAATTTTGAACATTAGTTAAATCGCCTGTCATACCTTGAGAATTATCTGTGGAAGTTAAAGACTATAACTGTTTAGCAGTTTTTTTTCCAGAAGATTTAAATAGTTAAGTGAATATTTGTCTGTCTCTCTGTGTTTGTAGACTATAGAAAATAAAGCAAACTCCTAACAAAGCTAATCCAATGACAGATTCCATCACTGGAGTCAATGGAAGACATGTTCAGTTGAAGGAATAAAGAATTTTATACCTTTAAGTGTATTAAATATCATTTTTATGTCTATAATCCAATTCCTTAGTTGCCTGTCTTTCTTAAATACCTAAAATGTTTTTTTTGTACAGTGGTTTTTATAGCTGCCTCAACTGAATCAGTTGTATAACTTTAAACTCTGAAATTCATTCAGCCTTACACAATCCACAAATACCATATTTTTCGGAGTATAAGACGCATTTCCCCCCCCCCAAAAGAGGGTGGAAATGTTGGTGCGTCTTATACACCGAATACAGCCATTTTTGGCCTCCTGAAGCCCCGCTCCACTCGAAAACGGGTGCGCAGAGGGTTTGGGAGGTCTGCAGAGTGCTCCTGGGGGCTGGGAGAGGGCAAAAACGCCCCTGTTTTTGCATAAAATGGCCCATTTTTCAAAAAAACAGGGTGCACAGAAGGTTTGGGAGGTCTGCACAGTGCTCCTGGGGGCTGGGGGAGGGCAAAAACTTTTTTTCTTACTTACCTCTTCGAAATCTTGGTGCGCCTTATACACCAGTATAGTCCGAAAAATACGGTACGTATGCATTCCAGACAAGAGCTGGAAAATCAACTTCATGCAACCTCCATTTGTTTTTGCTCACTTTTATAAGGAAGATAGTTGCCACATTTTGAATATTTCAGCAACTGTATTTGCATTGTATATATCCTGTTTTCAAATAGAAAGAAATTGTATTGAGCAGCTTTACCTACTAATCATTTTTAATTTCTTGCAATGTCCCAGAATAATGTTAAAATAAAGACACTGTGGGAAATGTAAAATACTATTAAGCTGAAAGTCACAATACTACTCAAAGTGTTGCGCTAGAAATAGCAATAGCACTTTTTTATTTATTTATTGAATTTATATTGCCGCCTATTCGCACATGGCGACTCAAGGCAGCTTACAGAATATAAAACCTCATTAAAAACAATAAAACTAATAAAAAGAATCAAATAAATTAATATAATATAATAAAATCACCCCCCACCCCCCGCCCCACGACAGCAGATCAGTGCGGTTTTACTCCAAGAGAATGAAGAAGGCAAATTACAACCATGTGCCCACACCTCTAGGAAATTAACTGAAACTGAACAGAGATGGGCAATATGGGAAAAAGAGGCTTTTGCAGTCAGGTGGGCACTCCTAACTTGGAGAGATTTCTTAGAAGGAAGCAAAATACCTTTCCAAGTATGGACCGACCACAAGAACTTGGAAGCACTCAAAACCCCAAGGAATATGTCCCCAAAACAGGTCCTATGGGCACAGTACTCCCAATGCTTTAATTTCACTTTGAAGTATTTACCGGGAGGAAAAAACTTTTTGGCAGATGCCTTGTCCAGACTACCACAATACAACAGTGTTAAAGCAGAAGTAATTAAGCCCATGCTCCCAGCCTCCCAATTAGCGGCTAAAGTTGTCACATGCTCTCAGACAAAGAATGACCCCTCCACCTTAGACAATGCCACCACCACAGAATTCCAAAAGGCCTTGGAAACAGATGAGTGGTTTAGTGCCCATAGACATACTTGCATAATAAAAAATGGGTTAGCTTGGGTGGGAAATAAGCTGTATGTCCCAGCTAGGGAAAGGCTGAAAGCTATGCAAGCTTGTCACGACTCCAAATTAGCTGGTCACTTTGGTTTTGTAAAAATGTTGCATTTACTGAAATGGCAATTCTGGTGGCCCTCATTAAAAAAAAGACATAGAAAGCTATGTAGCAAGCTGCCCCATTTGCGCTGCTGCTAAACGCAGGCAGGGGGAAAACCCCTGGTCTACTGCAGCTGGTGGCTGACCCTTCAGCACCATGGAGAGAGATCTTCATGGATTTCATTGTAGAATTGCCCGAGAGTTCTAGAAACACAGTGATCTGGATTGTCACAGATCTTTTCTCAAAGCAGGTTCACTTTGTCCAATGCCAAAAGATCTCTACAGCCAAAGCCTTGGCTGTTTTTGGTCCACATATACCGCTTGCATGGGGCCCCACAACGTATTATTTCGGACAGAGGGGTCCAATTCACATCCATGTTCTGGAAAGCCTTTTTGGACTTACTTGGAACCGAACAGGGACTTAGTTCTAATCATCATCTGCAAACAAATGGGGCCATAGAATGAATGAACTCTGCTCTGAAACAATATCTGCGTTGTTTTATTAACTATCAGCAGGACAACTGGACCAAGCTATTGCCTTTTGCAGAAGTGGCCTATAATAATGCAGTTCACACTTGCACAGGTTTTACCCTATTCAGAGTGGCCACAGGGAAAGAATTTAATGCTATGCCTGAGTTACCCTCACATGAACCAGAAATCCCTGCATTGAAACAGTGGATCAGTCATTTGCAAACCATTTGGCCGGTGGTCTGCAAAGCCTTGGATGAAGCCAAGTCTGCCTATTAAGCATAAGCAGACAAGAAACAAATAGAACCTACACCTTACAAAGTGGGGGACAAAGTTTACCTTTCTACCAAGTTTCTAAAATCTTTGCAGCAGTCTAAAAAGCTGGGCCCTAAATACATTGGGCCTTTCCCCATCGTTCATATTATTAACCCTGTCACGGTGGAATTGCAACTCCCTAAGTCATTACAGCAAGTCCACCCCATTTTCCATTGTAGCTTGCTGAAGCCTGAAGTCACCTCTGACCTTCATCCGGCTACTACCTCTGTTCCATCCCCTATTATGGTAGAGGACGAACAACATTTCGAAGTTCAAGAAATTCTAGACTCTAGGACCGTGATGGTGAACCTATGGCACACGTGCCACAGGTAGCATGCGGAGCCATATCTGAGGGCATGCGAGGCGTTGCCCTATATCAGCTCCAGCACATGTGTGCTCTGGCCAGCTGATTTTCGGCCTTCTGGAGGCCAGGGGGGAGGCCATTTTCACCCTCCCCAGGCTTCAGGAAAGCCTCTGGAGCCTGTGGATGGCGAAAAATGGACCCAACCCCAGGCTTCAGGAGGCTTTCCTGAAGCCTGGGGAGGGCGAAAAATGGCCCAACGGGCCTACCGAAAGTCCAGAGGCTTCAGTGAGGCCTGCGCGCATGTGTGTGGGGGGGGGCAGCAGGGGGGGGGTTGTGCACGCATGCACAGGAGAGGGCATTGCATTATGGGTGTGGGCACGCACGCACGCGCTATCGTGCACACATGCGCCCTTTTGGCACCCGAGCAAAAAAAGGTTCGCCATCACTGCTCTAGGAAATTCTGCGGAGCCACTCAATACCTGGTGGTTTGGAAACACCTCCCCTTCTCACACAATTAATGGGTTCACAAAAAACATGTGCATGCCCCTAAATTAATATGTATATTTCATCAATTGTACCCTGACAAACCTTGCTGATTTTGTTTTCTTTGTCTCCCCTTCCCTCTTTCTCTTTTCTTTCAGGTGGACTTCCCATTTTTCTAGGGCGGGGGCGGCATGTCAGGTCCCATATATTTCTATTGGGACGCTGGCATTCTGGTAGGAGGGGGAAGTATTGGAGGGATTTCTATATGAGGTTTCTGTTTCTATTTCCTGCTTGGAGAGATCTCTATATGAAGTTTCTGTTTCCTGTATTGCTGTGCTATGAGTTTCTGTTTCCTGCATTGCTGTACTGTGGGAGTACATTGCATCGCTGTACTTGTTTGCATTGCTTTAAATTGCTGTTTTTTAAGTGGCAAGATTGAGTTCCTGCCTAGACCTCTTGCTATCACAAGCCTTTCAATAAAAGTTCCTTTTGGAACAACTTCAGTTTCAAGAGTCCTGCTTTCTTGCGAAGATTTGGAGAGGCAAGACCTTACAAGAGTACTGAGCCCTGCGGAACCCCGCAAAGCAGTGGGCAAGGGCTGGATCTCTCCCCTCCTATCAACACTGACTGAGAGCGGCTGCAGAGGAAGGAAGTGAACCTGGACAGCACAAGGCCTCCCACTCCCATCCCCCAAAGCCGCTCCAGGAGAATACCATGGTCGATGGTATCGAAAGCTGCTGAGAGGTCAAGTAGAGCAAGTATGGATGCACTAACCCCATCCAACTCCCACCAGAGATCATCCAAAAGCGCGACCAATGCCATTTCTGTCCCAAATCCAGGCCTGAATCCTGACTGGTAGGGGTCGAGATAATCTGTTTCATCCAGAAATCTCTGGAGCTGCCGCGCGACCACCTTCTCAACAACCTTCCCCAAAAAGGGAAGATTGGAGACAGGTCATAAATTATCCAACAGGGTGGAATCCAGTGATGGCTTCTTAAGAAGAGGGTGGACCACAGCCTCCTTAAAGTGTTGGGGCACTATCCCCTCCTGTAGGGAAGCATTAATCACCACCAGAGTCCACCTGCCTGTCACCTCCCAGGAAGCTTTCACAAGCCAGGAGGGACATGGGTCTAAAACACAGGTGCTTGCGCGCATACTCCCTAGGATTCTGTCCACTTCCTCAGAAGCAGCAGGGTCAAACTGTTCCCAGATAACAGGGCAAGAACCTGCCTCAGGGGCTTCCACCGGACCAGCAACCACACCAGCATCTAACTGGGAACGAAGTCGAGCGATTTTGTCTTCCAGAAAATCGGCAAATTCCTCAGCGCACCCCTTCAGGTGGACCTCAATCTCCTCCTTCCCCAGGAGGAGGCAGCTCACCTTAAAGATCACTGGGCAATTATCTACAGACACAATTAGTGTGGAGAAGTATTTACACTTCACCACACGAAACACCACGAGGTAGGCTTTAATAGCAGCTCTTACCTGTGTTTGATCAAGTTCATCCTTTGTCTTCCGCTTAGTGGCGCTCTAGATGTCTCCTCATGCATTTGATCCCTCTCAGTTCCTCTGTATACCACAGAGGGCAGAGAGGTCTACGGGTGAGGAGAAGTCGCATGGGTGCAATCCTATCCAGAGCCTCAGTCACCTTCCGATTCCAAACAGTGACTAAGAGCTCAGCTGGACTGCGCAGCAGATCTGCAGTTATAACCCCCAGCTTCTTCTGGAACCCATCTGGGTCTATTAGTTGATGGGGGCGGACCAATCTAATAGGTCCTGCCTCCCTGCGGGGGGTACAGCTCTTGAGAAACTCATTGCCACCAGACTGTGATCCGACCATGAGAAGGGGACCAAGGACATGTCCACCAATTTCAGGTCACATAGGTGCTGCTTCAACAAGAACACCAAATCGGGTGTTGACCACTATTCCTAGTCGGGCCCTGGATGACCTGGGACAGGCCCATGGAAGTCATGGTTTCCATGAAATCTCGGGCTACCTCTGCCCTCACCCCCAGGAATGGCAGGTTGAAATCCTCCAGAATATAAGCCTGGGGAATTCCACCGCTAGCCCCGTGATGAGGTCCAGGTGCCTGGGTAGGGAAGCTGCCACGCAGCAGGGAGGCTGGTATAGCAGCAGCAATCCCACCTGATCCCTTGAACCCAACCTAAGAAAAAGGGTCTCACAGCCGGGCACTTGAGCAGTACCCCTGGAGGCTACTAGAGATTCTCTGATAACAACAGCCACACCCCCTCCCCGGCCCTGAGGTCTAGACTGGTACCATGCTCGATAATCCACTGGGCACATTTCTACAAGGGGAACACCTCCCTCTGGGCCCAGCCAGGTCTCAGTTATACAAGCCAGATCAGCCTTCTCTTCAAGGATCAAATCGGCAATAAGGCTAGCCTTATTGCAGGCTGATCTGACATTTAAAAGCAGCAGCCTAAGACCAGGGCCACCACAGATCTGCTGACCAGGTAAATGAGGTGAGTGCAAGGGGGCAGAACACGAGACCGGTACTAAACACCGAAGTCATGTTCCCATGTCAGCCCCCCGCTTTCCTCCCGTATCTCTCGTTACACGATACCATTGAAATAGGTCACCCTCCTCTGCCTTCCCTGAGAACCATTCCATCGCCCATTCCCAACACTCTTCCTTAAAAAGGGGAAAACCTCCTCCCACTGACAAATTGTCGGGGGGCAAGGTGAGCCTTACAGGCACTATAGCACTTGCTCTCAGTGTCCTCAAACTCACACCACACCTTCCTTATTGCCGCAGAGGGATCACGTCAAGCACCCCCTTATCTCCTAACACACTCAGAATACATCAACTCAATGCACAAATGGCACCCTGCCCAGTCACTCTCACCCACCAAGCAGGGAGCCACTCCTCCCCCCCCAGCTCTCACCCAGGGGAAAGGGACCAACACACTCGCCTCTCACCCAACTTTCCCTTCCAGCCCCAGGATTCCCCAAGCAGCCTTCCCAGGCCCAATTACAGAACAGTCAGAAGATTGCAGAAGCAAGATTGCAGAAGGTAGCCAGAAAAGTAGCCAGAAGGCCTGCTATGCTGCATTGGAAATTGTAGCAGCTGTGTAGTTCTACAATGTCTCCTGAAGTTCACACAGTTCCAAGCTCCCACTCACGAGTTAAACCTCAAAAAATCCCAACGGCAGCCTGCCACTCTCCACAGTGTTATTAACCACATGAGTAGGCCCAGCTGCCGACAAACGCCAGTGAAGCTTGTTTCTTCTGTCAGCTCTGCCTCCATCAGAAGATCCATGCCATCATTCAGAGCTGCAGCTGCTGGCTCTTGGTCTCTCAGACCAGGATTTAGCTTCAGCTGATTACTGTACATTAAAGACAGTTCAAAGAGATCCAGGGGAATCCAGGGGAAGTCCAGGGGGAGACCAGGGAAGCCACACAATCGTAAATCATCCACCTCCTCTGCTCCGTCTGTCCGTCTCACCTTCCAACTGCCCCTTTCCGACCTCTCCACTCTTCCAGCTCTCGGCCTTTCTGTTTCTTCACCTCTCCGTTTCTTCAACAAATCTCCAGCCTCTCGGTTAGCTTATCAAGCTTGTCTCCCTCTTGCCTTTCTCTACACACTCCTCCACTTCCACATACCAATCTCTACATTCCAAAACCCTCTCTGCACAACGCTTTGGAGCACCATCTACAAACACATGCAGCGGCTGTTGCCATCTTAAAAACAACTACTACTTAGACATATACTGCTTCCAAGTGCTTTACAGCCCTCTCTAAGCGGTTTGCAGTGTCAGCATATTGCCCCCAACAATCTGGGTCCTCATTTTACCGACCTTGGAAGGATGGAAGGCTGAGTCAACCTTGAGCCCATGAGACTCGAACTGCCCAACTGCCGGCAGCCGGCAGCCAGCAGTCAGCAGAAGTAGCCTGCAGTACTGCATTCTAACCACTGCTCCACCACGGCTCTTAAATAATATTTAAGGGAGCCCCAGAACAGTGGGGAACACAAGAGTGTGTTGCTAGAGCCCTGGGAATCTATCAATTGCTCAAGGACTCCAGATGCTGATACTGGCCCTGAATATATGTATACATTAAGTTCATGAAATCATTTATCCAATATGTATTACTTGCAGCTAGTAATGCCTATAAGTAAATTATATTGGGAATCTAAAACAAAGCTTTGTTACCCACCTTTTATAAAACAATTGTCTCATTTTAGAAACTTGCTGATTGTAAAAATACTCCTCAGCAGTTTTAATATCCTTAAGGCTATTATAAATAAAGGTTCCTTGGAAACTGTACCATTATATTAATATATGTTTGCTCATTTATTTCTATTGTAATAGAAATGCAATGCTGATTACTGGAAACCCTTAACTATACAGTATCCTAGTCCAGGAGTGTCAAACTCATGTCGTCACAGCGTTGTCACGTGACGTATCGGCCCCTTCGCTAAAACAGGCATGGGCATGGCCAGCACGTGACACACCTGGCCCACAGGCTGGAAGCTTGACAGCCCTGCCCTAGTCAGTGAAACAAAGCATGGTTTTCAACACATATTTTTGCCATGTAAAACAGCCATGCTGGTTGGAGAGTCCTGGGAATTGAAGTCCACCTATCTTATTAAAGTTGCCAAGCTTGAGAAACATTGATGTAAAATATATATATGACCACTCGGTGTAGCCTGTACAGTACTGTATTCTCATCAACCACATGTTGCTTCCTCACACATGGCAAAATAAACTACTATATATTCAATTCATCTTATTATTTCAAGCTTAAAGAAATTGACCCTGAGCTATATATATGCATCCTAATTTGTATATTATATTTTTATAAAATAGAGCATGATGGGGATATGATGTAATTTCCCATTTAAATGTGGATCTCAAGCTAACTTTGTTCAGTATTATAAAACAGGTTTCTGCAGCATCAAAGAATGTCAAAATGATAACTTGGATGAATCTCTTTCCTATGTGTATGCAACACCATAATGCAGTGATGGTGAACCTTTTTGGTTCGCGTGCAAAAAGGGGGAAGTGCAGGGGGGTCACACGCGCGCATGCCCACACCCATAATTCCATATGCCCCCCGCGCATACGTGCGTGACCCCTCCCCCACTCCCGGCACACGATGGCACGCCCGTTTTTTGCTCTCACCAGGCTTCAGAGCCTTTCTAGGAGCCTGGGGAGGACCCCCCCCCCGCTCCCGGCACACGATGGCACGGCCGTTTTTTGCTCTCCCCAGGCTTCAGAGACTTTCTAGGAGCCTAGGGAGGGCAAAAACGCCCTTCCCCACCCCCCCGGAGGTCCTCTGGAGGCCGGAAATGTTCCATTTGCCAACTTCCAGTTGGACTGGAAGTCCCATTTTTTTTGCTCTCCCCAGGCTTCAGAGCCTTTCTAGGAGCCTGGGGAGGGCGAAAATGGCCTTCCCCACCCCCCTGGAGGCCCTCCGGAGGCCAGAAATGGCCTGTTTCAAGTCGATTGATACGTTGACCATGAGCTTGCCCATGCTGTGGCAGCTGGCTCTTGCAACCCGTGTCTGGTTGGTCTCAGGATCGAGGTCGGTGGACTTTTGGCACGGTTTTGAGAATTCGCACCGGAATTTCTTTGACAAGTCGCCTCTCGGTGCGTCCTGCGCATGCGCGTCCCGGTTTGGAAGATTGGCGTGGCAGACTCGCGCCAAATGGCCTTGTTTGTTGCATCGCAGGCATACAGCATCTCTGAACCTGCATGAGGCTCTCGGATGCCTCCCCCCACAGCTAGCACATGCAGGGGAAAAGTCAGAGGCAGCCAAGGGATGCCTTTGGTCGGTGCGGCAGATGTCGTCGTCTAACGCGCCCCGATGCACGGAAGGAGTAGGCTTCAACTCCTTTCTGCCGGATGCGAAGCGATGTAGCGACTCGGCAGCCTTGGTGGAGGACTCGGCGGCCCTGGCCTCGTCCAGGGCGGTGGCCAGAGTGAGATTAGGCCGAGCCAGGAGCCGGCGCTGCAGGCGAATGTCCTGCACGCCGCAGATGAGCTGGTCGAGCAGGAAGTCATCCAGGTTGTGGAATTCGCAGTGCCCGGATGCCTTGTGGAGGGCAGCGATGTACTGGTTGATGGTCTCACCCTCCTGCTGCATCCGCTGGTGAAACTCGTAGCACCGGACAACCTTGGACGGCGTTGGCGCATAATGTGTCTTCAGGGTGGCCTGAAGAACGTGCCACGGCTCAGTGTGCACCGGTGTGGGGTCCGAGAGAGATACTGGCAAAACTCATAGTGCCGGACAACCTTGAACAGCGTCGATGCATAATGCGTCTTCAGGGTGGCCTGAAGAACGTGCCACGGCACAGTGTGCACCAGTGTGGGGTCAGAGAAAGACTCTGCGGTGTCGAACACCTCGGGGCCGCAGTGACTCAGGAACAATGCCCGCTTCCTGTTGTCCAGTAGCCCCAAGAGATCGTTCGCTTCAAGGAAGCACTCGAAGCGTCGCATGTACGAGTCCCACTTTTCCCGGGTGGGATCGAACGGCGCCGGCGGGTGGAAAGTAGACATTCCGCACGGTCAAAGACAGGCGCAATCGTTGCCGCCTGGCTGATTGCTGCGCTTGAGAGGCTAGTCTTCGTTCTCTTGGTCTCAAGCCCTCGTCGCCACTGTTAGAGAGTGGGAACGACCACAGGAGACTGACTTCAGAACAGCTCTTTTTATTAGCTCAACTCTAGACAACCAGCAAAGCACGGTCTGACAGCTAGCTCTTTTATAGAGGGCTGTCAGACACAACAACCAATAGCATTTAAGCAGTCAAACGCTGGACCTGAGTGAAAACATACAGTTCAGTTAGAGTTCAACTAAAACATAACAAATCAGGGTTCATTCAGAGTTCAGCTAAGCATAACAATTTATAGTTCATTTAGAGGTCAGTCAGAACACAACAGAACCCACCCCTGGTTCCTAAGTTAGCTATTCCTGTCAGTTACAATGGAAATTCAGTGAAGGTTTATTAAATGTCTGGTTGGCTGGAAACAGGAAGTATTTTTAAAAAAATCTTGGGAAACAAAATGTCTTTGGCACATCTTAAATATGCTTATAAGAATCACACATTTGCAGGGCCAGTTAAAATACCTTCCCTCCCAAAAAGCTAACATAGTTATTGGAAAGAAAATCCCTTAAAGTGCAAGAGAAAATAATGTAACACATTGAACTTGTTAGCTTAATTGTAGCATTGCCTCATTTCTGGAAGATGTTTATCAGCTCGTTTGACTTTGGAAAGATGCAAATAGTTCCTCGATTATTTGCTCTTTCATTTGTATGCTTAGTCTTCCAGTGTTATAATTGCAGTTTGTGTTTTTAAGCTATGACCTAGTTGTTAAAATATATTTAAAACAATTAAAGAGATAATTATTCAGTAATTTTAATTATACGCAATGTGATTTCTCAGGGAAAAAAACCTGAAAAATTGGCACCTGCTGCAATTCCATGTAAATGAGAACTGGTTAAGGTAATTCATTAGAGACTTCAGGGCATCTAAAAGCATGGAAGAAATTCCTCCTTGACTGATGCAGAAGTTTGTTGATTCACCCTTTCTGTGCTGTCTTCATCAAGTAAGCCGTTTCTTTCGTTGTCTGTATAAAGCATAGAGACTGCAGACTCGCTCTTTGCAGCATTTTATATTACATGCTGTAGAAAGTTAGCTACCTCTCTCCTAGAAGAATGAAATATTTTAGGAAATATTTAAAAAGGCAGAATATTATATTTCCCCTAAAAGAGAAATAGAAATCTTACGGGAGATTGCTCCCTGCCCCCACCAGATATTTGGTGCTCATTGAGAAGGATTGGGCCAGCCTATCTACAAAACGAAAGACCTTCAGCTCCAGGGTGATGGGATTAAGACATGACCCTCCAGGACATTAGGATTATCTAGCAGCAGTGCTCACTGCATTACAAAATCACCTGAGGACATTGCATCACCTAGCAAGCTTCAACCAAGCTTGACTCAGAAAACCTACAAGGTTAGCTATGAGCCCTACAGCAGCCAATAGCTTGCACAGGAACAGGAAGCTCAAGTTCAAATCCCAAATGGGTATAAATAACCCTCTCTCCCAACTCCATGTGGTCAGCTGTACCAGGAGTCAGGATTATGTGCTAGATGGTTCTGCTTCATGAAACCATCTTTCCAATCAGCCTCCATGTTTCCAGTGTTTTTCTCCCCACTTGAAATTGAACCAGATGGATATTTCTTCCAACAAAGCCTAAAAGAACATTGTTCTTATATGCTACGTTTCAGAATTTCTTCTGGAACTGAAAAATAAAACTGCGATGTAGTAGGACACTAGGGCTACTCTGCATTACCCCAGCCTCAATTTGGTGAAGCAGCTTTACCCATCATAGAATAAAACGAAGCGTAACGTGTATAAGAAATCCAAAGAACCTGGAATAGGAACATTCGAGTCATCACAAAAAAATGTGTTATTTGAAGCGCCTTTATTTTACAGGAAGGCCTCGAAGCCAAAGTAGTAGCTACTACTAGAGTAGTGAATCTGTCTCCGATTATAAACAAAAGCCATCAGCGCACCCCTTCAGGCTCCCTAAAACAGCACATGGAGAGGTGGTGCCCGCGTCTCCCACGAATCCCCAGCGGAGTCGCTTTCAGTCCCCCCACCTCGGCGTCGACTTATCGCTTCCAGTCATTTGCCCCTCCCCTTCGGGTTCTCACACGGCGGCGGCAACCCCGGCCTCCACTTCGCGTGCTAATACACACACACACGGCACGCACACGCATACCGCGCAGGCAGGCAGTGGCACTCGCAACACAGCCACGGCCGTTCCACCAGGCATGGCACAGGGCTCTACTTCATTATGGCAGCAGCGCGACACAGCACTCTTGACTTCATGCTCAGCGCCACAGGTGAGCCACCTCATTCCGGCGACTCGCCCTTTCTGGCCTACCCACCCACTCATGGCTGCCTGACGGGCCCATCATTGTTCTTCCTTCCCTTCCTCAGCAATTGGGGAGAGGAGAGGTCCGAGCGGCTTGCAGCAAGAGCCATGGCTCTCCGCAGGCCTCTGCACCAAATGAGGCAAGCGAACGAGCGAGTTGTCTTGTCTAGGTCGGCGTGGGAAGAGTGGGGCAGCCTGCCAGCTTTGCCCCGGCGTGTTTCTTTCCTGCTCACTCTCGCCCTCCCGTCCCCAAATACGCGGCATATCCCCTTCTTCCCTCCCCGGGTCTCCTTCGCCGCCAACTCTTGAACCTTCTGTTCTCCCGAATCTTCGATTACCCCGACATATTCGGGGTTTTTTCCTCTTCCCCCTCCCCTTTCCCACCTTCCCGTTTACAGTTATTTTCTGATATTCAATTATTTTCCAACATTCGTGCCTGCAGCTCCTCCCCTTCGTAAATGCAGATTGCCTAAAAGCTCAGCCCCCTCTTGCTCCGTTTCCAACCATGCGCGTTTCCGTGCCGCATGTGCTTTATGGCCTCCCCTCGGCGAAATCTTGCCATGTGTCTGTCTTATTCATTTCCCTGAACAGACCCCCTCTCACCCGAATATGATTTACTCTCGTCAATAGACTAGCAAAGATCTTTCCTCTCCCTTCCGGGCATATTCCCTTTATATACTTAAAAATGTGAGCCGGGGGTGGGTAGGGGTGGGCGGAGAAAACATCAAAAAACATTCGCTACTATTGCAAATGTGAGCCCGTGTCTTTAGGTGCGTGCGTGTGCGTGTGCGTGTGTCTGACTTTATAATTGCGGCCTGTTTCTGTCCAGTAGAAATAGGCATCTCTTCATTTTGCACATCTTGCCGCCAAAGGACGGGCCCTCAGGTGGTAGGTTTTTCCTCTAGAGATGCTAATGGAAGAGGTGATCCAGTTACCTCCCCTTACCCTTCCTGATTTCCAGGCTGTACTGGAAATTGGGCTAGAAAGAAAATGTTAGCTGTATAGTAGAGGGGAAATGGTGTGCTTGTTTAATAGAGTAATAATAGAAACAAGATGTACTGTACAGAACATAGAAGAACAGGAAGCCTTCTTATAAGGATAAATTGGACTGAAATTGTATCTAATTTCAAATAATTGTTGTTAAAAATAAAGAAATAGGGATATTTGATGTTTTATCTCTTGATTGGAGAAGGAAATATTTGGGATAATTATTCTAACTTCTTCAACTGACAGTTGGATTTGTTTGTACATATACATTATTAATTATTTTGAGTGGTATTAAATTGGAATTGGGCTATTTCCCAATGTTTTCCAAAAGGCCGGAATCCAACCATGTCTGTTTAGAACGCTTCACCTTTAGTGGCATTTAAGAAATGTATTCAAATATTGTACATTTTTTTTACAACCAGTAGGATTGCAATTATTCTGCATAAAAAAATAGGCCAATCTTTATGTAAACAAATCTCAAATTTAAAAAATGCAATATTTAAAAACTAAGTGGGGAGATGCATTTGGTGGTACTTTTTAAGCAATAGAACTTAAAGACCACAACATGATGTCCTGCTTCAGGTTTTGTGCGTGTGTGTTTGTGCATGTACACACACACACACACACACACACAAATGTTCTTAGGAGATTATCAATTTTACTTTAAGAGGACAATAGCAAGGAATGTCTTGTTTAAGACAAAGACTTGCCTGTGAATTTTGTTTTTAAAGAGGATTGTGCAGAAAAGTCATCCAAAATCGTTCTGTCAAGGTTATCAGCTAGTCCAAGGGTCTATACTGCAAGAGAAGTCATGCATGAGCCAGATATTATTTCCAGCAAAGAGAACATAGGCAAAGAAAATATTTTTTTTAAAGGCTGTAGCCAGCTATCAGCAATCAGAATGTTTACTTCAGTGTTTCTCTACCTTGGCAGCTTGAAGATGTGTAGACTTCAGCTGTCAGAATTCAGCAGTCAACATGCTGCCTGGAGTATTCTGGGAGTTGAAGTCCACACATCTTCAAGCTACTAAGGTTGAAAAATAGTGGCTTACTCCATTGCTTGACAAGTAACCCAAGAGGTTTCCTCTGTTCTGCTGTTACTTCTGCTTGTCTGGTGCAGGGTCCTTACCTGACAGGTCCCAGCTACTCAGGTAGTGCTGGTGATTGATCAGCCTTATGTGATGTCTGGCTTTGTCCTTCCTGAATAGACATTGTGCAGGCTCAACTGAAGCAGCTTTTTCAGCTTCGGACTCAGAGTCTGAGTCCTGAGCCTGGGCTATGATATATGCGTTAATTGATGTATTAACTTTCTTAGCAGTATCTGGATGCTGCCACATCTTTTGTGAATGGCACTATTAATAACCTATTTATCACATATTATATACTATAGAACTGGTAAAGTAAATTGTCTGTTGTATTGCCATAAAACATATTGAAACAGCTAAAACATTTATTATGATTTTTGCTGGAACACACATACAACTATTGACCACAAAACAGCAATGAGTTCCTTTCCACTTCCACTTCCACATTTGCATTTTGTTTTATACCTGTGTTGTGTGACAGCTATACGCATTGTTGATGTGCTTCATTTAACTACTGTATAAGGCACATAGGCTACAGAAACCTGGAAAGTACGTTGTCTGTCTTATAGTGTTTTTTTTTTAAACAAAACGCAATAGTCTTGGCTGAATAGGTTGTAAATTAGAAAATACTAAGAATTGTTGCAAATTAGGATGGTACATAGGTCTTTACAGACTTGCTTGTTGGCTAAAACTACAATACATGTGTGTATTAAAAAGTTAGTCTTTTATTTCTATATTCTTAGTTAACTCTAAATGTAGATAGTGTTACTGCATTTATTTATGGGATTGAATATTATGTTTAAAATAAAGGTACCTGTTGTTTTCTTAATTTTGATAGCTAAATAATTGCTCAACACTGGAAAACCTTCAATAATCTTAACAATTGAGATATGGATTACTAAAGTCTCTTCAATTGCCATGTTAGAAAAAGGCTGCAGATAAAATAATAAATAAACATTAGAAGCAGGAATCACAATTCTATCAAACTCAGGTTAATTTTCTATTAATTGAAAAAGACAAACTATCCATAGCATTATGCAATGCAGTACATGTGAATATGTACCTGTTTAGATCTACTTACTTTTTAGAGGCTACATTGTGGATTTATGTTACTCAATTACTTGTTAATGTTTGCTACTTATTGTTCAACAAAAAATAATTTTAAAAATAAAATTACCGTATTTTTCGGAATATAAGACGCACCGGAGTGTAAGACGCACCAAGATTTCGAAGAGGTAAACAAGAAAAAAAAAGTTTTTGCCCTCCCCGGCCCCCAGGAGCACTCTGCAGGCCTCCCAAACCCGCGGCCCATTTTTGTGAAAACGGGCCTTTTCACAAAAACGGGGCGCGCAGAGGCTTTGGGAGGCCTGCAGAGTGCTCCTGGGGGCTGGGGAGGGCAAGAATGCGACACGTGGCAAGTTTGGGAGGCGAAAAACGGACTCATTTTTCACAAAAATGGGGGCATTTTTCACAAAAACGGACGTGTTTTTCACAAAAACGGCGTTTTTCATGAAAACGGGTGTTTTTGTCCTCCCCAGCCCCCAGGAGCACTCTGCAGGCCTCCCAAAGCCTCTGTGCACCCCGTTTTTGCCCTCCCGAGCCCCCAGGAGCACTCTGCAAGCCTCCCAAAGCCTCTGTGTGCCCCGTTTTTGCAAAAAATGGGCCTGTTTTTGGCAAAAACGGGACGCATGGGGCGGGGTTTCGGAAGGCCAAAAACAGCTGTATTTGGTTTATAAGACGCACCAACATTTCCACCCTCTTTTGGGGGGGGGGAAGTGCGTCTTATACTCCGAAAAGTACAGTATTTCTAAAGCGTACTAGTATTGTCCTGAATAGAGAGAGCTCTACTATTGATAAAATGGAGGATATAGTAAAAGAACCAATGATCGCATGGACAAAGAATATAGGCCATACTATCCACTTGGCTGACTGGGAGTGGACTTGGAATAGGAATCACAAAATAACAAAACCGGTAGCTTATAAAGAAAATTATTACAAAATGTTTTATAGGTGGCATTTGGCCCCAACGAGATTGGCTAAGATATATCCAAATTTAAACCCGGCTTGTTGGAAATGTAAGAAAAACTTAGGCACCTTCTTTCACATGTGGTGGACGTGTCCTGAAGCGAGAAGGTACTGGAAGAAAATATATAATTGGCTGCAAGATATAACAGGAAGAACAATAGAATATACACCGGAATTTTTCCTATTAGGAATAATTAGAAAACAACACCCTAAGAATATTAAATACTTAATATTGCATATTGTGACAGCGGCAAGGATTGTGTAGGCACAATATTGGAAGAACAAAAAGAAAAAAAAAAAAAAAAAAAAAACCAAAAAAAAAAGAAAAAAAAAAAAAAAAGAGAGAGAGCTCTACTAACTGCTAGTAAAGCTGATTCCTTCACTGTTCATTAACTTCTAAATAAAAAAAACCCTGTTATAACATTGAAGAATTGTTTTGAAGTTTATTTAGAAAATAATATTGATATGTCCTAGAACAGTAAACTGATTTCTAGTCATGAGTTGCAAAAGTGATAGCATGAATTGTGAACAGAAACTGACAATGTAGGGAGAGTAGATTTTACAAAAGTTGGCAGCTTCTGGTAGAGATCACCTACAAAAGCCTGGCAAAAAGGAGCCCTTTATTCTTTTACATGCAGGGGTGGGCTCAGGGATGAAATGTGAATTTTTCCCTACTGGATCTGTGGGCGTGGCTTATTTTGTGGGCATGGCTTGGAGGTCAGGTGGGTGTGGCTTCAGGTGGGCGTGGCCATGTGGTCATGTGACTGGGTGGGCGTGGTCATGTGACTGGGTGGGTGCAGCCAATTTAGCAGTCCATTTTGCCAGGGAGCAGGGGGTTGGACTAGATGACCTCTGAGGTCCCTTCTACCCTTTGCTGTGCTGTTTCAAAGCATCCTCTGAAGCTGTGTCTAGTGAGAGCCAGGTTTGTGGTCCTTCCTTCCTTCCTTCCTTCCTTCCTTCCTTCCTTCCTTCCTTCCTTCCTTCCTTCCTTCCTTCCTTCCTTCCTTCCTTCCTTCCTTCCTTCCTTCCTCGTTGCTACCAGTGCATGACTGGAAATTCTCAGATTAAGTTTCCTTCAAAAGTGAAAGAAGCTTGCAACTAATATCAAATGAGTTATTTGCTATTACAAAAGAGTCTGCTGCCATCTCAGACATGCAGAACAATCTAAAGTTATTTAGCCTTAAAATAGTAAGTGGTATTTAAATTTTCAGTTCAGCATCTGATTCCACACATAATTAACATAGATCAGTAAACTGTGGCAATGTTTAAAGATTGCTTCCCATTTAGTGCCTGGCCAAATTATTGATTTAAACGTTTTATGTTCACTAATGCAACTTCACTTGCTGAACCGCTTAATTGGACTGCAGAGTATGTTCTCACAATTTACCATTATAGACAGCTGTAGCACTCCTTATAGGAAGAAACATCTTTAGACATACTGGTCATTCTTTAGATCAGCGGTTCTCAACCCGTGGGTCGCGACCCCTTTGGAGGTCGAACGACCATTTCACAGGGGTCACCGAGGGCGTTAGCCTGCCATCCTGGTGCCACCGTCACTGCAGGGGTGAAATGCTCCCATTCGGCCGTGCCTGCGGGTCGCCAGACAGCCGGTAGCTAAAGAAGCGGGAGACTTCGGCCACCCGCCCGGACGCTGCCATTTGGGTTCTTTTACCCTCTGCACATGCGCAGAACGCTTTGCGCATGTGCAGAGGGTAAAAGAACCCAAATGGCAGCGTCCAGGCGAAGTCTCCCGCTTCCATTGCTATCAGCTGTTCGGTGACCCGCAGGCAAGCCCGAACTGGGAGCATTTCACCCCCGGTGCCACGCCCCCTTTGTCACCTCATCCCACGCGGGGAGGGGGCGGAGGGGGTCGCGGTGGCAGGGGGGGTCGCGCCATTAGAAAGGTTGAGAACCACTGGTTTAGAGAGTCCTGATTTAAAGCGACAGCATTTTCTTCTTTGCCAAGCGATCTTCCGGCTGGAAAGTGAGTCCTGATTTTTTCCTTCTAACACCTCTCTCTCTCTTTCTTTCTCTTTCTTTCTCCCTTCCCTTCCCTTCCCCCTCCCTCCCTTCCCCCCTTCTCTTTCTTTCTTTCAGGGGAACCGGTAGGGAAAATATGCTTTAAAAAGTTTTAAAAAAACCAGGAAGTGATGATGTCGGGGCAGGTGGGTGGTGCTTCACGCTGCCATCCCGGTTCTCCGAAACAGCTGCTGCAATCGTTACGTACTCACCCGAACCGGGAGGATTTCACCCCTGGGTGGGCTCCTGGGGATTCGGCAGGGTTCGGGCGATCCTCTAGCCAAGGATCGCCGGGGTTCGGCGAACCCCCAAATGCCACCCCTGGCTGGCCATGCCCACCCCGCCCCTCCCAGGAGTCTCCACGCGGCCCGTTCATCATTCCAGGTAAGTGCAGGGGCCGCGCGGAGACTCTGGGAGGGCAAAAAACCGGCATACCAGAGGTTCTGGAAACGGGCCTGTTTCTGGCCTCCGGAGTGCCTCCGGAGCCCGGGGGAAGCTGTTTTCGCCCTCCTGGAGGCTTCAGGAAAGCCTCTGGAGCCTGGGGAAGATGAAAAACGCCCCCCCCCCCGGTGGTGCAGGCTGCTGACTAGGCCATGCCCACCATGGCCACGCCCACCCAGCAACGGGGCAGCGAACCCTTTGCTAAAGGATCTGAAGCCCACCCCTGTTTACATGTATGTATGCTTTTGGAATGACTGCATTGGATTTCAATTATTCCTGTTGTATAACCAAATATATGTTTAGTTCCTACGTATTACTAGCTGAATACCCGTGCTCCGCTACGAAACTATGTGATCGTGCTTGATAAATCGACACTTACAGCTTGAAAATTAATGAGTAGTTACGATTGGCCTCTCCTCTCCCCTTCTCTCCTCAGGCTTGCCCCACAGAAGCCTCTCCTCGCCTTTCCTCGCCTCTCCTCTCCCTCAGGCTTGCCCCACAGAATCCTCTCCTCTCCTATCCCCCTTCTCTCCCTCAGGCTGGCCCCATCGATCCTCTCCTATCCCCTTCTCTCCCTCAGGCTTGTCCCACAGAGGCTTCTCCTATCTTATCCCCTTCTCTCCCTCAGGCTTGCCCCACAGAGGCCTCTCCTATCTTATCCCCTTCTCTCCCTCAGGCTTGCCCCACAGAGGCCTCTCCTATCTTATCCCCTTCTCTCCCTCAGGCTCCTCTCCAAACTCCCAGCCTGCAGGCCAGATGAGTCACGTGCTGGCCATGCCCAAGTGGCAGTTGAAACAGAGTTATTTTCAGGTTGGGAGGGGGAGTAGAAACTCTAACTCCTTAGCATCAGAGCGTGTTAATAATAATAATATAAGAAATACTAATGATCTAATGGTCATTTCGAAAAATCCTTTCTTAGTGAGCACCTAGAAGCCAAGAGGAACATATGTGACAAATTTCAAGTTTGTAGGCTTTACAGTTCTGGAGATTTTGTGATGTCGCGTGAGTGGCATTTCACTTATAGCAATAGCAATAGCAATAGCACTTAGACTTATATACCGCTTTACAGTGCTTTACAGCACTCTCTAAGCGGTTCACAGAGTCAGCATATTGCCCCCAACAATCTGGGTCCTCATTTTACCCACCTTGGAAGGATGGAAGGCTGAGTCAACCTTGAGCCGGTGAGATTTGAACCGCTGAACTGCTGAACAGTCAGCTGAAGTAGCCTGCAGTACTGCACTCTAACCACTGCGCCACCTTATATATATATAGATTAAGGTTTGCCAAGATCTTGCCCCCAGATTTTGTTACATCAAATAATTTCTAGGTTATGCCAGATTTTGGAAGATTAGAGTGATCTGTAGATCCAGAGCTCATGTTAGAATGCCAATGTTCTGAGTTCCTGATAGTTTCCTTTGTTTTCACATCTTGGGGAACATCTATGCACTAATCATTCCCCACCTGGTGCTGTCTAGATGCAGTCATAAATTATGATATCACATGATTGCATCGCTTAGCAATGGCAATCCCAGTTGATGATGTAACCCTAGAACCACATGGGTTGTTAAGTGGGAAAAGGTGGCAATCTCAAATCAGAAGCATGGGCAGTTCATAGGTGCTGCGGCTGGGTGCTAGGGAGTGTGGATGGGCCAGTGGGACCAGGAGAAGGTGGGGATGCTGCAAGGCTTCACAAAGGGCCAGCAGCTGCTTCAGTTAGATGCCCCTCATTAGCTGCAGGAGCAGACAGGGAAGGTCAGCTGGGGGCAACAAGGATAGGCAGTAGCAGAGTGTAGCAGCTGGCCAAAAGGGGAAAGATGGAGGGGAGGTAGGTAAATGGGTGGTGTTGAAGCACAGGCAAATGCAACAGGGCAGAAGTGTGAGGTCCTTGTCTAATGATGGTGCAGTCCTCACCTACCGACCGCAACTAGCGCTACAGGAATTGGCATCACTGAGGCGGAGCCAGCTGCCGAGCTGACTGGTGTGTGTGAAACGGAGCTCCGTGTAACACAGCCACTTTCAGCCATTCGATAAGCTCCATCGGAGCCGTAGATCCCTCGGAGGGGGATCGGAAGAAAGGGGCATTCTGGAAATCGATTTTTGGACGGCAGTCCAGGTCGGTATGACAGGAAAACCCCGGTGAGATTGGACGGTAAAGAAGACGGCCAGCAATGGCGGTTGCATAGAGCTGACAGCTGGACGAAACTGGCACTAAATTAGCGGGACAACGGAGTGACTAATCCTGGAGAAATTGGATTCCGACAATACTGAGTGAGCTTTGTTTTTGTGAGGACATCATCTTGGAGCTGAGCCCAGGTGGTGGATTACGAAAGAGAAGGGGCCATCGAGAAAAAGAGGGAGGAAAGTTTTTCCCCTCTTTGCGTTTGTAGCGGCGAGTGAAAGAGAAGGTAAAACATAGGAAATTGAATGACAGAAAACGAGATTATCTGTAGCAATAAAGGTGAGATCGGGGTTGAACTCCAGAAAGAAACATTATAAAGTAGACTGTTGTAATAACATTGACAATTTAATAACTTTAAAGTTAACTAAAAAGAGCTGAATAATTGTACAAGACGGCATTTTGAACTGACATACCATATTTTACTATGCAATAGAAGAGACAAGAGAGACACCTACTGGTCAGAAGAAGATTGACAGCTGCATAAAGTGACATTTGTGACAATACTGATAACCAACTTTTGGACCGATTAAATAATTATTTGAAAGAAAGTAATTGGAAAATATTTGAAAATATTTAGAAAAATATAGATACATGTATATACACTAATCAATTGTTATAAGAAAGAATAATCACCCGGGAGGGGGTAATCTATAAAAAAGAATAAGAATATTAACAATAATTATGCCTTATTATCGGGGGGGGGGGCGCTTATTATTTTGGGGGTGCAGTAGGCAGCAAGCCCACCGGCCCCACCCTCTCCATCCCACCACCTGCTTGCCTGCGGCCTCAATGACCCAAATTCTCTGTGCGCCCTGGCTTCCACCTGCCCTGCTTGCTGGGCTTGCTGCTGGCTGGCCGCTGAACAGCTGACTGTGCTGCTCTGGCCTCGCGGGGGCTCTTCGCCCTCCTGGCAGCATTGCTTTTGGCCGTCCTGCTGGGCTGCTCCTGCCTGGTGTAGGGTGAATCGTCCCAGATCTATGACCTCCGGAGCACCCCCCTGCTGCCTGTGGAGCTGCGCCGCCCGCGCCGCCTTGCACAGCCAGCATGAGAGCTAGTGCCCACCAGGGCAAGGCCCTGAAGAGCGCCGGGCTCAGCTCGTAACCTGGAGCCTGCAGCAGAAGGCGGCAGCAGGTGAAGCGGCTTGGCTCCACCAGTGGCCGCTGGCAAAGAGCCCTGGCAGGCCGGCAGCGGGGGGGGCACTCCGGAGATCGTAGATCTCGGCCGACTCATCCCGCACCAGGCAGGAGCTGCCCAGCAGGGTGGCCGAGAGCAGCGCTGCCAGGAGGGTGAAGAGCTTCTGCGAACCTCTGTGTGTGTGTTTGTGTGTGTGAGAGAGACAGAGAGAGCACACCGCCGCCAGCCCTGGTATATGGTAACTTTCCAAGGTTGGATCGGATCTCTCTCTCTCTCTCTCTCTCTCTCTCTCTCTCTCTCTCTCTCTCTCTCTCACACACACACACACACACACACACACACACACACACACACACACACACCCTCCAAGGCAGCCACATCCCTTCACTAACCTGCTTTCCAGCTCCATTTTCTGCTGCACGTGCAGGACAAGAAAGGTACCGTATGGTAAAAAAAATACCAGAAATTCAGACCTTCCAACTTAAGATCTTGCGAAGTTGAAAGTAGTCCCACAGACTACTTTTCTTGCAGTGGAGAATGGAGCAGGAAAGCAGGTTAGTGGAGGGATGTGGCTGCCTTGGGAGGGGTGGGGGATGAGGGATCTCTCTCTCACACACATTTTTGAGAATGGCTTGATAATGGGGAGGGGGGATGGTCCTGCCTCTACCAGAAATTCAGACCTTCCAACTTAAGATCTTGCGAAGTTGAAAGTAGTCCCACAGACTACTTTTCTTGCAGTGGAGAATGAGCAGGAAAGCAGGTTAGTGGAGGGATGTGGCTGCCTTAGGAAGGGTGTGGGGTTAGGGATCTCTCTCTCACACACATTTTTGAGAATGGCTTGAAAATGGGGAGGGGGGATTTCCCTGCCTCTCACCCTGTTCTGAAGCTCAGCACAGACTGGGAACAGGGTGAGAGGCAGGACAATCCGCCCTCCCCATTTTCAAGCCGTTGCAAAAATGTCCCATTCCGAGCCATC
>QLTV01004225.1:2453855-2495307 GCA_003457575.1 Thermophis baileyi
GCATGCACACCCCGCGGGACTGCCTCGGCTCCTCTGGGCTCGGCCAGCGTTTTGAAGCGCTCCTGCCTGCGATGGGGTGGCGAGGGAGGGAGGCTCCCCGCCTCTTCCTCGGAGGCAGGAGCGCGGTTCAAAAGCTGCCATAGGCAGAGCCCAGTGGAGCCGAGCCAGTCTCGTGGGGTGTGCGTGCACCCGCCTTTCACTTGCTCTCGCTCTCCCGGCCAAAAAAGTGCCCGCCGCAAAAAGAGCACCTCCCGGCATGCCCCCCCTTTCCCCCGGAAAGTAATGGGGGGCCTTATTGTCGGGGGGGGGGCTTATTTCAACGTATGTCCCGAAAAGCCCTGTTGGGCTTGTTATCGGGACATGTCTTATTTTCGGGGAAACACGGTATGTGTATATTGATGAAGAAGATGGTGTTTCTCAGCCTTTTATATCTTTTGTATCTGCATTTTCTTCCAGTCCAATTTCATAAATGTTTTATCCCAGGAAAGAGAGAACACCAGTATGTGACGTAATCTTAGGTTTAATGATGGCAAGCTATATTTAATAAATAATTTGTAAACAGGACAGTTACATTAAGTATTTACTAATACGTGGTGAAATAAATATCTGGTTGCAAATTTAGCATAATTCTGTTATTTAAGTGCAGATTCATCGCAAACGTGTCTTCTCCACCATAGTTATGTTATATAACAAATGTGGCAAACCCTTTGCACTGCTTTGTCTTTTCCCTTTTAGTGTTGAACCTACAGCGGGCCACACAGTTTATAGATTGTAATTTTAGTATAGTTAGACCATGTATAATTGACAGACTGGATTTTATTATAGATTTTAGTTGTTATTTATTATTTTATACTAGAATTTTTAATTGTATATTTACTGAGTGTTTTTATTTGTTCTGATCTCTGGTCTAAGACTATAATAAACTGATTGATTAACTGCAGTTTAATTTTTAGTTCTATAAAAAAGAAGATGTAAGTTTTATAAAGGTAAGTATGATAGTCATTGCTTATCAGCTGTCTTGTTTGGCAGTTTGCCTCAGAGATTTGTTTTGAAGATAAAATGAAGAAAAGTATGTTACCTTGAATTCTCTGAGAAAAAAAATACAAATGCAAATTACACAATGAGATCATTATAGAAGTAGAAGCTATATGGCTTTGTTATCAATAATGTGTTAATAGTAATTGAGTAAAAAAAAATTACCTGTAATCTTGTCTTTTTTATTCATTAGTGTCAGGGCTGCCTTTGTCCATTTCCTAGGAAAGAAAAATCCTTGGCTCCATAGATTTAGAGAAAAGTACTTTTACTAGGAACAAACTGAAAGCAAGCAATTCCAGGCAAGCTCTGAGACAAAGCACGCGAAAACAGCAACTTGAAACAAACTGTACAGCCCAACCCCCTTGTAGCTAGGTAATCAGAGGCCACTGCATACCAGAGCAAACAGAAATGACCCTGGAGAAATAGGTGAAATCCAGGCTGGAGTTGCAAAGCTGCAATGAAAAATTCTCCACTGATCCCTCCCCCCATTGTCTATGGCAGCAAGCAGCAGGCTAGTTGACATTCTCACCCCGTTAACAGAGGCTTTAGCCATACAGAGAAAGTTTACACAAGTAAAACACACAATACATCACATCAAGAACAGCGATCTCTTCAGGGTATGTCGGGGTATTTTCTATAAAACATCTGGAGGAATTTAGGTGCCCAGACATGTTTAGCATCCACACATTCGAACTGCGCAGGGGGAAAATGTTTCTAGGCAATGAGATATTGGACCTTCCCTCTATGGTTCCTGGAATCTAGAATTTATTTAACTTCAAAATGCTGCTCCCCTTCAATCAGAGTGGGTACAGGAGGAGTGTCAGGTGCAGGGCGAAGGGGTGACATAGTTCGGTTTCAACAAACTGCAGTGAAACACGGAATATACGCTTAAGGTCCTTGGGCAACTCCAGTTGTACAGTGACTGGGTTAATTACTTTAACAATTGGGAATGAGCCCACAGCTTGCTTCTTATGTGCCTGATGTGCTTCCTCCAGTGCCTTATGGGCAACTGGCCAAGTGTTCTGCAGTTGGGCTATCCACTCCGCTAAGAAGGGTACGTGTGGTTTCTCTTGAGGTAGCTCTGGCATAGCTACAAAATCTTGACCGGAGGCCACCTTAAATGGGGTGATCCCTGTGCTACTATTCACATAATTGTTATATGCTACTTCTGCAAAAGGCAAAAAGTCAGCCCAATTGTCCTGTTGGGAATTAATGTAGCACCTGAGGTACTGTTTCAGGAATGAGTTAGTTCTCTCACATGCCCTGTTAATTTGGGGGTGATGGGAGGAGCTTAAGCCCTGGGCAGTTCGCAACAGCTTCAAAAATTCCCGCCAAAACTGTGATGTAAATTGCACTCCTCTATCTAAAATAATGTGCTCAGGCGCACCGTGCAACCTGTACACGTGTTGTACGAAACGTTTAGCTAACATTTTTGAGGAGGGAATCTTGGGGCAGGGAACAAAGTGTACCTGTTTTGAAAAAAAGATTAGTAACAACCCAAATAACAGTGTTCCCCCCACTTTCAGGCAATTCCACAATAAAGTCCATAGATATTTCTTTCCATGGTGCCTGGGGGCTGGCCACAGTCTGTAAAAGCCCTGGGGGCTTCCCCAGAGGTTTCTTTGCTGCAGCACAAACTGGACAGCTGGCCACATAGCTTTCAATGTCTTTCTTCAAGGAAGGCTACCAAAACTGCCTCTTAACCAAATGTAGGGTTTTTACAAATCCAAAATGTCCTGCTGACTTAGATTCATGAGTGCCCTTTAATATGGTGCACCTCGGAGAAGGCAGCCGACGTCGCGGCGAAGCAGTGCAGACGAGCGGTAGCTCCGCAAAGTCCCACCAAATTCTTCTAGCCAGGAGGCTCTGTGGGGCCGAAAGTCACCCTGTAGGGGTGACGAAGACAGAGGGGATGCTTCGGTGGTCGCGAGAAGAGCACAGTCTCCTCGTTTGACCCAAAGAAAGCCCCTTTAACCAGCGGAAGAGAAGACTGCCATTATGACTGAACTGAAGCTGTGACAACTGAAACGGAAGAGAAGAAAGAAAAGATCCTGTAACAGTGTGCTTGGTCTGGGTAAGAACTTTCTAACTTTTGCCGTGGAATTTCCCCTAAAAAACACCCCCTTTGGAAAGTGGGACTCAACTGAGGTGAATAGCGGCGACTAAGATCTGGAGCTATTGTCAGATTTGGAAAAGGAAAAAAAAAAGAAATTGTAGACAGAAGCAACCTTAAAGATAAAGGATAGACTGGATTGGCTAGTTTTTAGCAATTTCAATCGTTTCAAAATATTGGATTATACTTTTATTGCCACCTTGATTTGAAGGACTTTGGACAATTATTGGAAAATATTTTTGGAGATATTTTATTCGCAGCAAAAGCGGAGAAAAAAGTAACAGTGACACCTACTGGCCGGGGAAGACATCATAGAGCTGAAAAAAGTGTAAGAAGGAGTGAAAGTTATTTAGTCTACAGACTAGCTGGAATACACTAAACAACACCTGCAAATTGATTATACTTGGTGTTTGGAGACAGACTGTGAAAACATTCAACTCTTAGAACCTTGAGGATTACAAATATGCTGGACAGTGTGAGAGTGGGAAACAGCTTGGATTTGTTTTGAAACTAAGTGAAGTTTGCTAATGGACTATTTAATGGAATGATTTTGTGAACTGCTCTAATATTGGCTTTCTTGGTGTTATTCATCATCAATGAATAATTGGGATCTTGATAGATTACTGAGTAATTTTTTTAATTCATTAAAATAAGGCAAAATGGAACAACAGGGGGAAATAAGTGTATTATTAAAAGAAATATTATTGATGCTCCAAGGTATGCAGGAAATGATGACAAGGAATCAGATAAAGGAATTGATACATGACGTAGTTGTGAGACCAGAAAATTATGAGCAAATGACATTGAATAATGAATATGAAATCCAGGAAGTAGAGGAGAAAATAGAACAGAGGAAAGGACAGGGGAGGAAAAATGACAAATGATACAAAAAGAAAAAGAAGAGAGTAAAAGCTGATGAAATAGAAAAAGGTAAATTACACTTTAGGAGATCAAAAAACAGAAGAGGATACATGGAACGACCCCTGAAGTGAGGAAAGGTCATTGAAAGGTCTACTGAAGGCTCAACAGAGTGAAGAAGCGATAGAGACAGATGAAATATTTAGATTAAACATGAATGATATAAGAAGATATAAGACCCCAAAGGAGGAGTATGGGAGATGTGCCAAGAAGTCAATAAGACATGAGATACGGAGACGAGCAAAAGATGAGGGATAGATGTAGAATACTGTTTAATATAGGAGTTGTCCTATTAAGAATTATGTGAAGTTTCCGAAAGACGCCCTAATTAATTCATGAGCCATGAGCCAAAGTCCAAAAGAAATATAAAGATTTATTAGGAGCGCCATTCCAGCAATACTCCGATGCAGTCAGAACTGAGTTCACCCAGGCTGCACGCCCTCATGACCCTGTTCCCCCCTTTCCCATTGGACAGGTCATAAATCACATTCTACAATGAATCATGTTGGTGGGTTGTAAACCACACACCCCTCCTTCTGACTCCAGTAGCCTAGGACACAATCAGTAAAAAAAACATTTGTGGAATGTAGTTTCAGTTAGAGCAGTCAGCCACTCCTTCCGCTCTCCCCCCCTCCATTTCATGGCAATTTGAAATCTTTGAAAGTTGACATTCGGCTCCCCTCACTTCCCGAAGGTGACCTGCGTAAAGCAAAAACAATTTGAGTACAGGTACAGAATCTAGGGACGCGACCTCCCCCAGGCTTATTTGGATTTTCCTTGTGAAATTTGGCTATAAGGCAATCAGCCTGGATGTTCCTACTCTTTACCCAAGATGCCTCTGATAAGGGGTAACCCTTCCGCTTGATTAAGTATTGGAGGTTTTTTTGAATCAAGGATTCGTTGCACCTCATAGTGGGTCTGGCCCCCTATAACCACGGGGCCCGGGGCTCATGGGGTAGTGGCCTCAGGGTTGATCAAACTACAGGTTTTAGGAGGCTACTATGGAATACCGGGTGTATCTTCCCTAAAAGTCTAGGCAATTTCAATTGTACCGTGACTGGGTTGATTATCTTTACTATGGGGAAGGGTCCCATAAACTTTGGCCCCAGTTCCTTGCTCGGTAGTTTTAACTTTAAATATTTTGTGGAGAGGTAAACTTTCTCCCCCAATTGGAATGGCCGTTGGGGAGTTCAATGTTTGTCTGCCTGTTTCTTATAGGTTTGTGCTGCTTTAGGGGTTAATTTCCAGCAGTACTCATCCTTTCTTGCTTCGGTCCCTGGAGCGGCCGTCTCAGCTTTGATGTCTGGGAGGGGCTGCACTTCAGCTGCAATCTCCTCTTTTGCAGTAGCTTCTCTCAGGCTTCCTTCAGATAGCCTGCCCTCTGCCATGCTTGCCTGATTTTCTTTCCAAGCCCCCCCAGATGTCGGGGAGTGGTTTGGGAGTGCGGGACTCAGGTAGCCCTGCAATCTTGTTGATTTATGAGTTCTGACTGTGAAGTTTCCGAAAGACGCCCTAATTAATTCATGAGCCATGAGCCAGTCCAAAAGAAATATAAAGATTTATTAGGAGCGCCATTCCGGCAATACTCCGATGCAGTCAGAACTGAGTTCACTCAGGCTGCACGGCCTCATGACCCTGTTTCACCCACTTCTCATTGGACAGGTCATAAATCACATTCTCCAATGAATCATGTTGGTGGGTTGTAAACCACACACCCCTCCTTCTGACTCCGGTAGCCTAGGACACAATCATTAAAAGAAACATTTGTGGAATGTAGTTTCAGTTAGAGCAGTCAGCCACTCCTTCCGCTCTCCCCCCCTCCCATTTCATGGCAATTTGAAATCTTTGCAAGTTGACAAATTAGTTGGGAACTAATTTGAAAACTAAAAAAAAAGAAAGAATTAGTTGGGAACCATTTTATTAATGGTTAGTAAATGGAAGTAGAAGTTAGAAATTTAGAATCAATTGCGTTATGTCCCAATTAAGGGGTGGGACATAACGCAGGATGAAGTTGAAACGGATTTGGTTAGGGGATAGCGTGCATGGAGTTTTCAGGGCTTCCAGATTTTTATTGTCAGTCCATACCTCAAACGGGGCCCTAGCCCCTTCTAGGAAATGCCGCCAAGTAAGTAGTGCCCACCGCACTGCATACGCCACCTCCTCCCATATCGCCCACCTCTGTTCAGTTTCAGTGATGCACATGGATGTAGCAACCCCCAGGCATTCTTTTTTCAATAACATCGCCCCCACAGCTATATCGTTCGCGTCAGCCTGAATTACAAATGGAGCATCTGGGTCGGGGTGCTTCAGCATGGGTTCTGCCGTGAAAAATCGTTTGAGTTCTTCAAATGCTGCTTGGCACTCCATGGTCCACTTAAGTGGCTGACCCGGCTTCGGCTTCCCCTCACTCTTAGTTTTTAAAAGGTTGGTGAGTGGCAATGCGATCTTTGCAAATGAGGGGATGAACTGCCGATAGAAATTTGTGAAATCAGGAAGCTTTGCAATTGCCTCCTAGTGCGGGGAGGGGCCCACTCTAACACTGCCTTTACCTTTTCTGGGTCCATTTCCACTCCTTCAATTGAGATACGGTAACCCAGGTAATCAATTTTATCTTGGTGAAATTCGCACTCGGAAAGCTTTGCATACAGTTCAGCGGCTCGGAGCCTTTTAAGGACCGCCCGCACCAATTTCACATGTTCCTCCATAGTTTCAGTGTATATTAAAATATCAACCAAATACACCAACACTCCCTTGTACAAAAATTCATGCACTTCATTGATCAGTTGCATGAACACCGCGGGGGCCTCCTGTAGGCCGAAAGGAAGCACTTGAAATTGGAAACATCCCAGAGGGCAATTAAACACAGTTTCCACTCACTGCCCTCCTTCATTCGAACCCTGTAGTAAACTTCCCACAAATCTAACTTATTGAAAATTTTTCCTTTGGCTAAATGCGCCAACATGTCCTTCATCGGGGCAGTGGATAGACATTTTCTACGCACACTGCGTTTAGCCCCCTATCATCAATGCATAGACGAAGAGTCCCATCTTTCTTCTCCCAGAACAAGACCGGGGCTGCCACTCGTGGCCTTGCTGATTGGATAAATCTACGTTTTAAGTTCTTGTCTATAAAGGTGTGAAGCTCTCCTAGCTTGTGTGGAATCATCGAGTAAAGTTTAGGCTTGGGGAGATTAGCCCTGGGAAGGATTTCAATACTGCAGTCTGTGGGGCGATGGGGCGGGAGCGCATCAGAGCCTTTCTCACTAAATACATCTCGCAAGTTCCAGTACTCCTTCAGGATTCTGGATTTGTTTATTGAGTGATCCCGAGCTGCTGCCCCCAGCTCCCTTTGTCCTTTGTTTCTCTCGCCACCACGTTTTGGCATCTTTTTTTCTTCCTTGGCCACTTTCTGCCAAATCTTTAAAAGTCGTCGTCCTCCAATTCGCATCACGGTTCCATTTCTGCAGCTAAGACAGTCCAAGTAGAAGGGGCCTCTCCATCCCTGGCACCACTATGAAACTCAGAGTCTCTTTATGCTTTCCCATTCTCATCTCTACTGGTTCAGTTATAAAGTGAGCTGGCCTCCCTCCAGCTACAGTCCCATCTATCTGGCAAAATGCTATGGGCGCCCTCAGCCATTTGAGTCTCAGTCCCAGCTTTTTGATGACTTCAGGGCTAACCACGCACCTAGTGCAGCCCGAGTCCAATAAAGCCAGCATTCTTCCTCGTGTCCCCGAAGAGGGCACCACTAGTTCCACTGGGAGGGTTACAGGGGTCACCCACTGACTTACCAGGGGATCATCGTTGTCATTGCTGTCAGTCTCACCTGAGTTGTTTGGTGTTGCCAACCCCTCAGAGCCTGGAGGGGCAAACTCTATGACTTCCAGACCTTTTAGCGCTGTCTCTTGGGTCCTCAGAGCTGGTTTCATTGCTTCCTCCCTTGGGTTGCTGTGGCGCTGAGGTTGAGTTTGCTAGATCTGCCTGCTGCAGCTCGGTGGCCTTCCTCCCCACATCTGAAGCACATTGTGGTCCTGGAGTGTTTTTTATGTGTGGGAGGGAAGGACTCATCCCATCTGCTGGCCCTCCAGCATCAGTCCCGGACGAGGTTGATCGCCACTTCCGCCGCCAGCATATACTAGCGTTGTAGGGTTCGTGGGACCCCTACAGAGATGCAGGTGTGATAGATGTCATTGAGGCCATCTTTGAAGCAGTCAATGAGGATGTCTTTGGGCCATGAGGCCAACCGGCATGCCAACTCTCGGAACTCCTGGTCCGTGGTCGTGGTCACCGACTGTCGCCCTTGGGTGATGGTCTTTATCCGGATCTGAGCCTTACGCTCAGCCAGTGGATCCTCAAACTGTTGGCGAAGGGCTGCCATAAAGTAGTCATAGTTCCGCAGTTGGGGGGCATTGTTATTGTGCAGGAAGACCATCCACTCAGCCCCCCCCTCCAGAGCCATAGTTACCCATCTTATTCGGGCTACTGCCATCTCCAGTTCGGCGCCATACTCCTGCATGTAGTTCCAGATTTGTACCAGGAAGAACCCTAGTTGCTCAGGGTCTCCCCCATACTTAACCCCCAAGGCTGGGAACTTTGGGGCCCAGTGCCTTCGAGGAGTAGTCCCTGCAGGCGAGTGGCTTGCGCAGTTTGGTCTGGGGTGACTCAGGAACCTTGAGTAGCTATCTGTGCAAGAGGTTCTTGGGCTCTTTGACTCCCCTGTTCCTGTTTTATGAGGAACAGGGCCTGGTTCAGCATGGCTTCCCTCCGGGGGGGGTCTTCTCTTTGCCCCACGCCCCTCGCCCATCTGAGCCTGATGGGCTTCTCGTTGAAGTCCAGCTCCTCTCGCTATTCTGCCTCACCTCGAGCCCGGTGTGGTCTAATGGGGGAGCCGGCCGTAGCTCCAGTTTCCTCCAGCTCACTCCCGTGATTGGACATTGGATGCTTGGTCCTCACGGTAGACTGCTGTCTCTGGGCTGACCATTAAAGCAGAGCTTGCCTAATGTCAGGGCTACCTCTGTCCATTTCCTAGGAAAGAAAAATCCTTGGCTCCGTAGATTTAGAGAAAAGTACTTTTACTAGGAATGAACTGAAAGCAAGCAATTCCAGCCAAGCTCTGAGGCAAAGCGCGTGAAAACAGCAACTTGAAACAACTGTACAGCCCAACCCCCTTGTAGCTAGGCAACCAGAGGCCTCTGCATACCAGAGCTAACAGAAATGGCCTTGGAGAGATAGGTGAAATCCAGGCCGGAGTTGCAAAGCTACAATGAACAATTCTCCACTGACCCCTCACCCCTTTTCTATGGCAGCAAGCAGCAGGCTAGCTGACGATTAGTTCTTTAGATAACAGGCCAGTGATTTGACTTGAAAAAATTATGATTAAATACAAAGGAGAAATCAAAGTATTAAATGCAAAAAAGATCTTTAACTTAAATTACAAATTGAGGAATTTTTTGTTTACTTTAAAAAAGAATATTATGTTCTTCACAATGAACAGATGTTCATTGCCATCTGTTAAAATAATTGGCCTTGGCCTCAAGCTTTTCATGTAAACTTAGAAGTATTTTTTTTTAAAATGTAGGAGTAAGAAATGGTGGGCAGTAGGAAAGATTTTTTTTACTTCAGATAGCTTTATGTAGATAGACCAAGGGTGTCAAACTTGATCGCGTCATGTGACGTCACGTGATGTATCGCAATGTTTTTTGCTTTTGTGGAGCCAGGGTGGGCGTGGCCTCTGTGTGATGCATCCGGTCTGCAGGCCGCAAGTTTGACACCCCTAATGTAGACTATGAACATAAAGCTCATTCTCCAACGTGGGAGAAGCCATCATTCAGGATGGGTTGTCCTCGTCCACTCCGAATGAGGACCGAGTCTGTCACTTTTTTCTGGGTCCGCCCTCCTGTGACCCAGATCAGACTCGGTCCTCAGAGAGGACAGACGTGAACCCTTTGCTCCTCTCCTGTTTGCTGGCTTTTCTTAGTGAATTTGACTTGGACTAGCTTTCTGACTTCGCTTTTGTCTCTCCCGAATTTTTCGACTATCTGGCTTGACCACGGACTGTTTGACTCGTGAGTTCTCTAAACGTTTGTTAGTTCTCTTGGCAGTCGAGCCTCGGCTCCTGCCGCAGCAGAGGCCGGCTCCTGGGCTAAAATCATTGTTGAGCCGTTTGGGTTGACATCTTCGACGTTCCCAGCCCGCCGCTGCCCGGGCGGCGTTAGCTCCCGCCTGTGGCGCGCCTACCAGCTGATCGAGCCTGCTGAAGCTTCGGCTCGTGGGGCGCCTTTTTTCCCATAGGCCTCTTGCGCTAGAACCTCGGCTCGCGTGCCTCAGCACCTCCCTCATCGCTGTTGGATCAGCCTTTCAAAGTCGCTGGAGCTTCGGCTCGTGCAGATTTACAGGCACTCAGGCGTTAGTCCGGAGGGCGGAAAGAGCGCTGGAGCCTCAGCTCGCGCACCTCCTCATCCCGCCATTTTAACAGGCCTGGAAGAGCGCTGGAGCCTCAGCTCCTGAGGACTTCATCTCTAGCCTTGGAGCGGCTACCCTGCCTTGCGTCTCCGGCTAGCTGGGAGTTGGCATCTTCCTGCTTCCCTGAGATTCATGCTGCTATTTATTGTTCCCTCGGTCACGTCTAAATCAACAGCAGTGGCCATTTTGAACTGCCTTTCTCATCACAGCCATTTTACTCAGTTCCTCGTGTCTGGCCTCATTGCATTATATAACCAGGCGGCCATTTTATCTCTCCCAGTCCGGGAGGTTATTGGGCAGTGTTCTTCTGCTTCACTATTAGACATGTCCCAGCGCCAGGCAGATAAGCCCAGGGGCAAGAGGCGGCACAAGACAGACAGGCCCTCCCCTGAGGAGGTGGTTTCATCTGTCCCCTCTCGGCACGGGGAGGTTCCTTCTCGCTCCGCCCATGCCTCCAAGGCCACTGAGCGGGCTGAACACCATCGGGACAAGGTCCTGCAGCAGATTTGTTCCCGAGGAGCGGATCAGTCAGCCATGATTGAGGCCCTGCAAGGGAATTCAGCGGGTGAACAAGATCCTAGGGCCTCGGCTGAGGTCATGTCCCTGGATGATCCAGCCCTCTTTCAGGTCTCTACGGATCCCTGGGCTTCGGTGGGTCTTGCCCGTCCTATTCCTCAGCCGCACGGGGACCAAGTCGTGTCTTCCGACCCTGCGCCACAATCTGCTGCCCAGATTCCAACTGGGTTTACCACCCAGATTACAATGGACCCTGCCACCTGGCAATCCATGTTGACAGCAGCGGTGCAACAGGGCATAGCGGCTTGCATGCACTCGGTCGGGGGTGCCCCTGCGTTCCTGCAGCACAGACCATTGCATCGCTCCGGATTCAGAGTCCGCCCTCCCAGCCCCGAGCATTATTCGGGGGAATCTGATCTCGGGGACCAGGAGGCGGTTCTGGATCTTGATAGTGGAGACTACGCTCTGTCGGAGGATGAGGACATGTCTCAAGATCAACATGCCTCCTCGGTTCTGTTTCCGCTGGCCCTCTTTAAGTCTCTGCTGTACAAGGCCCGTACTGCCGCAGGTCTGGATGGCCCCTCGACGTCCACAGCGAGTGTCTCTACCCAACACATCGACCCTCTGTTCACGGAGGTTACCCCAGAGGTGGGCTTTGTGCCTGCACCTCCTCTTTTTCTAGGCTGGAGTTCCTCCCCCTCCCCCTGTGGTTTTTCGTTCGATGTCCCACTTCTAGGGTACCTTTCAAGAAGGTCCTTATGGACGAAGCGGTCCAACACCTGGATATTCGCACCATCCAGCAGGTCCCCTTGGACCAGCGGGGACAGGGACATTACTCCATTCTTTTTGTCATTTCCAAAGCCTTGGGGGGATACAGAGCTATTCTGGACCTCAAGCGTCTGAACCGCTACCTTAAATATAGGCGGTTCAAGATGCACTCCCTGCAGTCTATCCTAAGGGGTATCAGGAGAGGAGACTTTCTAGCTTCACTTGACCTGACTGAGGCCTACCTGCATATCCCAATTAATCATGAACATCGGCAGTACCTTCGGTTCTGCTATGCAGGTAGGCATTTCCAGTATAGGGCCCTTCCCTTTGGTCTTTCCTCGGCCCCCAGGGTCTTCACCAAGATCCTAGCCACAGTGGCCGCCCACCTCAGGGCTCTGCCGGTGAGAATCCAGTGCTACCTGGTTGATATCTTAGTCCAGGCGTCCTCAGAACATCTCACGAGGCGCCATCTCCAGGTAGCCATTTCCATGCTGGAACGCCATGGGTTCTCCATCAACTTGGAGAAGAGCCACCTTACCCCTTCCACTACCCTTCCCCACCTGGGAACCATTGTCGATACCTTGGAGTGTAGGGTTTCCCTCTCCCAGGAGAGACAGGACAGCATTAGACAGCTGGTCTTCCAAATACAACAGGATCGCCGGGCCTCTCTGGCCCTTCTGTCCACTCTCCTGGGGAAGATGATCTCCTGCATTTCTATCACCCCTTGGGCACGTCTACACTCTAGGGATCTTCAATGGCTCCTCTTACCTTTCCAGAAGACTGGCTGCAGCACCTCACAGTCCCGGATCCTGGTTCCTCCAGCGGTCCTCTGGTCCCTCTTGTGGTGGCGGTCTCCGGCTCTTGCACAGGGATGCCTGTTCCGCGAGCCGTCCCGGGTGATGGTTACAACAGACGCCAGCCTGTCCGGCTGGGGCGCCCATTCCGAGGGAGAACTGGCTCAGGGTCAGTGGTCTCACCTTGAATCCACAGCCTCCATCAACTGGCTGGAGCTTTGAGCGGTATCCTTGGCCCTCAAGCACTTCAAGCCCTCCTTAGCGGGCCGTCATGTACTGGTCCTCACGGACAACACGACGACCAAGACCCATGTCAACAGACAAGGGGGCACCCAGTCACGTACCCTCATGAGGGAGGGCCTCAAACTCAGCCTGTGGGCAGAACGCCACCTATTCTCCCTCACTGCAGACCATATCTCCGGGGTTTCCAATACCCAGGTGGACTGGCTCAGCTGATCAGGGATGGATCATGCAGAGTGGCGCCTGCATCCTTCCCTCTTCCAGTCTATCGTGAGCCGCTTCGGTCTTCCGCAGCTGGACCTGTTCGCCACCCCAGAGAACAAGCAGCTCCCGAGATTCTTCTCCCGGTTCCCTTCCCCGGGAGCAGAAGGGGTGAATGCCCTCCGGGCGCCACCGGGGCTCCTCTACGCCTTTCCACCACTGGCGGTCTTACCGCAAGTCATCCAGAAAATCCTGGAGAATCGGGCAGAGGTCATCCTTCTGGCACCTCTTTGGCCATGGAGACCGTGGTTCGCGGACCTGAAGTCACTATCCGTGGAGCTGCCTTGGAGGATCCCTGTCACGGAGACGTCGCTCAGCCAGGGACCGCTGGTGCACCCGGATCCTCGGTGGTTCCAGCTGACTGCCTGGCGGTTGAGTGGCGCACTCTGAGGCGGCAGGATTATGATCCGGACATGATATTGACAATACAGGCATCGCGTCGCCCTTCCACCGAGCGTGTCTATGCCTCCACCTGGAAGTCCTTCTGTTCCTGGTGTGCCTTGCAGGGTCTTTCGCCCATACACATTCCTCTGCCCAAAGTGCTGAAGTTCCTCCAGCGGGGTCTGGACATGGGTCTTTCCCCTAATACCCTGCGTCGTCAGGTGGTGGTTCTGTCGTCGGTTCTCTCCTGCGACCGGGTGGACTCGCTGGGCCAGTTTCCAATGGTTCGATGTTTCTTGCGGGGCGCGTCCAACCTACGGCCCCCCGTCATACACCGTTATCCAACCTGGGATGTCCCCAGGGTGTTGCAGTCGCTCACGGGGGCCCCCTACGAGCCTCTTCGTTCAACTACCCTGCATTACCTTTCTTACAAGGTGGCCTTCTTGATTGCCATCACCTCGGTGCGCAGGATTTCCGAGCTTTCGGCGCTGTCGGTCTGTAAGGACTTATGTATCTTTCATTTGGACCGTGTTGTTCTTCGATTGGATCCCTCCTTCGTTCCTAAAATCAATTCTGTTTTTCACCGGGCTCAGGAGCTCGTTTTGCCCAGCTTCTGTTCGAACCCTTCACACCCTTCGGAGAGGACCTGGCACACGCTGGACATCCGTTGAGCGGTTTGCATATACATTGACCGCACTCGCGAGTTCCGCAGGTCGGAGGCACTCTTCGTGGCTTTTTTGCCCCAGTTGCTGAGGCGGAAGGTGTTCGCAACAACCATCGGGCGCTGGATTCAGGGCACCATTGCCAAGGCCTACAAAGTGTCGGGGCTGCTAGGCCCTTGAGGATTACAGCCCACTCGACTCGAAGTGCGGCTACGTCTACTGCCTGGGCTACCCAGGCCCCTCTGGCGGAGGTGTGTCGTGCTGCCACTTGGACTTCTTCCCCCTTCATCCGACACTACAAGATCGACAAATTTGCGTCGGGTGACGTGGCCTTTGGTCGGAGGGTGCTCCAACGGGTTCTGGGGGAGTCTCTGTGAATGGGGCTTGGACCTGCCCTCCCTAGGGACTCACACTTTGGTAGGTCCCATCCTGAATGATGGCTCCTCCCAGTTGGAGAAGGGGCATTGGTCTTACCTGATACGCCTCTTCTCAACAGGAGGAGCCATCATTCAGTCCTGCCCTACATGTGTCCAAGCCATTTTTGCCTGACTCCCGGTCTTCGGGCTGTTCTAGTGATTTGTTTTCCACTTTGCTTTTTGCTAGCCAGTATCCGCCCTCTTCGATTTTTGGCGGTTCCAGGAGGGGAGATCTGCTTTCTTTGACTGTATATAGGTTCAGGGCCACGTCAAGTCTGTTCTTCGTTCTCGCCGGATCTGGGTCACAGGAGGGCGGACCCAGCAAAAAGTGACAGACTCGGTCCGCATTCGGAGTGGACGAGGACAACCCATCCTGAATGATGGCTCCTCCTGTTGAGAAGAGGCGTATCAGGTAAGACCAACGCCCCTTTGACATTTTTTCCACTTTGAGAAACATCCACACTGCTAAAATCAGTTAATCAAATCATTTGATTTATTTTTCAAAATGTATTTAATTATTGTGCTTTTAAATTATCCAATATATGCAGCTCCAGCATAGACATATTTTAAGGTACTGTAAAAAGATAGGAAACACTGGCTGCCCATATCTCTTGTGAATAAAGACAAATATATGTGTCCCAGGATAATGTTGCAGGATCCAATCTGAGTCAGTCACCGGGACCAAAGGTTTTATTCTCCCAAGCTTTCGGGCTTGTGCTGGAGCCCATCATCAGGGAACTTCTCTTTCTCTCTCTAGAATATGTGCACTGGACTGTTCTACCTGTTGTATTTATATGGTGCCTGGTTGTCTGTAGCTTTAGTTGTTGATTAGGGAGTTGATAGCTGGATATTAAGTCATTGATTGTTGTTTCCTTGTGCTGCTGAGCCCTCGGCTCCTAAGTACCTGATAGGAAACACTATAAGGAACAGTATCTGATAGGAAACAGTATAAGCAAAAGCTGTATTGTAAGAAATCACAATAATAAAAATCACAATATGGACTGAACTTATTCCATCCCTCTGAGCCCACCACCTCTGGTGATCACAGAAAAAGATGTGTGAGGTCTATTTCACAGACAAAAGCCTGGAAAAGCACCAGGCCCAGACAAGGTAACTCCTCCTTGCTTGAAAGTTTGTTCCCCCATCTACACCCACATTCTTAATAAATCACTAGAGATGTTTCTTCTTGCTTCAAACACATTACTATCATCCCATGTAGCTGAACAACTACAGACTGGTTACTCTGATATCCGTAGTTATGAAAACCTTTGAAAGGTTAGTGCTGGTCCACCTGAAAACCATCACAGATCTGCTGTTAGACTCCTTGCAATTTGCAAATAGATTGGCAGATGATGCTATTAATATGGCACTGCACTATATCTTACAACATCTTGAATCTCCAAGGACCTATGCAAGGGTCTTTTTTGTAGACTTCAGCTCGGCATTCAATACCATCATTCCAGATATTCTCACTAAACTGACTCAGCTAACTCTGTCTGACCACACTTGGTCAGTGTGGATCATAAGCTTTCTAACAGATGGGAAGCAGCAGGTAAAGCTAGGCAAAATCACATCAGATAGCTGTACAATTAACACAGGTGCCCCCCAGGGCTGTGTGCTCTCCCCATTACTCTTTTCTCTCTATACTAACGACTGTATCTCAAAGGATCCCTCTGTTAAAGTACTGAAGTTTGCAGATGATACAGCAGTGATTGGTTTCATTCAAGATGACGAATCTGCATTCAGATGGGAAGTTGAACAACTGGCCCTGTGGTGCAGCCGAAACAAAATTGAACTGAACACACTCAAAACTATAGAGATGATAGTAGATTTTAGGAGAAACCCTCCTATTCTTCCACCTCTTACAATACTAGACAATACAGTATCAATAATAGAGACCTTCACATTTCTAGGTTCTATAAAATATTAGGACTTAAAATGGACACCTAACATTATTTAAAAAGCACAACAAAAATGTTCTTCCTATAGCACCACTCAGAAAGCTCAGACTGCCCAAGGGGCTGCTGATACAGTTCTATAAAGGAATTATTTAGCCTGTCATTTGTACCTTTGTAACACACTGGTTTGGCATAGCAAAAAAAGACAGACTTCAATGTTAGGACTGCAGAAAAAATAATTGCAACCAGGCTGCCTTTCACTGAGGACCTGTATACTGCATGAGCCAGAAAGAGGGCTGTGAAAACATCTATAGACCCCCTCACATCCTGGACATAAACTCTTTCAACCTCTTCCCTCAAGATGACACTATAGGGCAGGGGTCCTCAAACTTTTTAAACAGGGCCAATTCACAATCCCTCAGAGTGTTGGGGGGCTGGACCGGCTGGGTGGGCGTGGCTAGGTGGTCATGTGACTGGGTGGGCGTGGCTAGGTGTCATGTGACTGGGTGGGCATGGACAATTTAGCAGTCCATTAAACAATACACATAAATTAAACTTTGTTTTGCTCCTGGGGATGTTTTATTTACTGTTTTATTTGCTTTTGTTTGCATGTTGCTCTTTTGGTCGACTTTTCTTTTTACTAGATCATTTTTTTCAGTTGTTTAGGAGTCTAGTGGTCCACTTCAGGAAACTCAGTTTTGCAGCAATTCTTCTCAGCCCCAAGGAGCTTACAATCAACATTCTCTCTCTCTCTCTCTCTCTCTCCCCCCTCTCTCCTTCTCTCTCTCTCTCTCTCTCTCTCTCTCTCTCTGTCCCCTGGGGGAGAGAAGGAACCTCTGAACTGGTGCTGGGTGGTGGGAATCTGACGTCTGGAGGCCGACGAGCGGCACACTGAAGACTAGCTGGCCGGCGGGGAGGTGGGGCAATCCTACGGTCTCCCCAAAACTAACACATCTCTTGTCGCTTGAAACTTGAAGACTAGTCTGGCCGGCGGGTGGCCGAGCAGGCGGCCCTCCTCCAATCTAGTCCTCTGCTGGCTGCGCGGAGGCCCCCGGAGGCCTCCGTGCAGCCCATTTTTGGCCTCCCTCGCCTCCAGAAGCACTGCTGGCCAAAAACATTTGCCTTACCTTCCAGTTCCACCCCACGGGGCTTGCGAAGGTAAGTCCTGCACTTGGCTCAAGGGTGGGAGTGGGTGGGGCGATGTGGGTGGGGCAGCCTCGTGGTCCCGCGCGGACCGGAGTAATGGTTTCGGCAGGCCATATCCGGCCCGCAGGCCGTAGTTTGAGGACCCCTGCTATAGGGCATTGCACTCTGCTAAACAACTAATTCCCACAATACTGTTTTATGCCCTGGGATGTCAAACCACGTAGTAGGACTATTACTATTATCCTTCTCATCTTTCCTATTACTTATTTCCTTAGCTTCTTATGACTATAACTTTGTTGTTTGTATGTCATGATTTATGTTGATTGCTTTTATTTAGTATCCTATGACTGAGGGTTGTATCTTATGATTTATGATGATTGTATTTTGTGATCATGATTTATTACTTGTTGCTTGTGTATACATTGAGAGCTTATGCACCGGAGACAAATTCCTTGTGTGTCCAATCACACTTGGTCAATAAAGAATTCTATTCTGTTCTGTTCTGTTTTAAAACAATTGGGAAACAAATCTTTACTAAAAATGCTGTTAAGTTGTTAGGTATGTCACCTTCACAGAAAACAAAATTTCTTTATCAAGATTTATTAAAAGAAGATACATAAGGAATCTTAACAACTGGTTTTCCAATACTTGATAAATGGTATAGAAATTGAACAGTCATCATTTTATGCTCATAAATCTGATAAGAATATCATGACAAAATGCACTAAATATCATTTCTATGTATTTATTAACCCATTTTTTTTCTTTGTCTAGCTGATTGTAATGCCATTTTTAAAGGTCTACAATCCATCTTCCAAAAGGAGGGAATGACAGAGACTATTCATAACTGGGAAAATCATGGTTACCTAGCAACATACGTCAATAAAAATGGCTGGTAAGCTGAATTTTAATATACATTATTTTTGAAGTATGTTATAATTATCAATTATTTAACAGTTTGTCAAGGTTTCCTTTAAGAAGTTAAGTGAATACTTAATTTTTATATTTTAAAAAGTTTTAAGAGTTAATTTCTAATTAATTGTGTTATAAAAAATAGAGAAAATGGCATTTATATTAATAAAATCAACACATACTTCTGAAGCTTATTGTTAGGCAAGCTCTAACTTCTTGATGTTCTAATGTCTTAATGAAACTAATGGATGAAAATAATTATTTTTTGGAGAAGGGTAGAATGTTACAGATACCTTATTACCAAACTGAGGGATATCGGCCTAGAGACTATTTTGGTAAGTAGCTAATTTAGTTGATAGATTTTTTATGGTTTCATCATATATCTCTAGGAAGAGACAACAAAATCAGAAGAGGCCCCTTATTCATAACAATCAACTAATCCTCTATTTTATCACAAATTATCAACCTTCTCACAGGTGACTAGCATAATGGAGAATGTTATCAAATTAATTCAACAAAAGCATCGCCGCCGCCACCTATCCCTGCCGCCTGGAACGGGCTGAAAATGGGATGCGTGGAGGCCGAAAATGGGCGCGGAGGCCGAAAGTTGGACGCACGGAGGCTGAAAATGGGGCGCACAGACGCGGCAATAGGCGGCAGCGGCGATGGACGGTGGCGATGGGCGGCGGCGATCCCTGCAGCCTGGAACAGCTGATAGGCGGTATTCCGGGAGGCAGATCCAACCGCCAATCAGCTGCTCATGCTAAGTCAGGCTATGCTGAAGCTGACCAGACTGTTTGCTGCAAGGAGGCAAATTGCTGGGAGGCAGAGGCCGAAGGGTGGGGGCTGGTGGGTGGGTGGGGCTTCGGCAACATTCGCTCTATAAGATGCACAGACATTTCCACCCACTTTTTTTGGTGGGGGGAGTGCGTCTTATACACCGAAAAGTATGGTACATTGGTTTGTATCACATCCAAAATTTATATTACATTTAACATGCAATTAAATTGTACAGTTTTTATTTTTATGATTGTAAGCCACCCAGAGTTACCTAAGGGAAGATGGGTGGCCAATAAGTTTCATAAATAAATAAAGTCTGAAATTGCAATTCTTTTTTTATGAATTATATTGCATTGATTTTTGTTGTTGATTGCTCAGATTTTAACAATTTAAAACAATATCTAAGTAGTCCTCGACTTACAACAATTCGTTTAGTGACCATTCAAAGTTACAACGACACTGAAAAAAGAAACATGACCATTTTTCATATGACCTTTGTAGCATCCCCATGGTCATGTGATCAAAATTCAGATGCTTATCAACAAGTTCATATTTATGACCATTGCTGCCTCCCAAGTTCATGTGATCACCTTTTATGACCCTCTGACAAGAGAAGCCGGATTCCCTTAACAACTGGGTTACTAACTTATCAACTGCAGTGATTCACTTAACAACTGTGGAAAGAAAAGTCGTAAAAAAGGGCAAAACTTCACTTAGGAACCTCCCTTGCTGTTAGCCAGTCTATCTACTTCCCCCCTCCCTTCCCCCTCTCAAGGTTCGTGGCAACTATGAAGCAGCAACAGCTGATTTCCGGGAGGCAGATCCAACCGCCAATCAGCTGCTCATGCTAAGTCAGGCTATGCTGAAGCTGACCAGACTGTTTGCTGCAAGGAGGCAAATTGCTGGGAGGCAGAGGCCGAAGTTTTGTGTGTGTGCTAATCAGGCTGTGCTGAAACTGAAACTCAAACTGAAACAGGCTGTTTGCTGCAAGGAGGCAAATTGCTCAGAGGCAGAATCTTTTTTCTTGTTTTCCTCCCCAAAAAGGGTAGGTGCGTCTTATAGTCCGGAGCGTCTTATATTCTGAAAAATCCGGTAGTTAGATTCCCAGAAAGCAGTGATTTCTTTGCTTTTGGCTTTGCNAGTTACAACGACACTGAAAAAAGAAACATGACCATTTTTCATATGACCTTTGTAGCATCCCCATGGTCATGTGATCAAAATTCAGATGCTTATCAACAAGTTCATATTTATGACCATTGCTGCCTCCCAAGTTCATGTGATCACCTTTTATGACCCTCTGACAAGAGAAGCCGGATTCCCTTAACAACTGGGTTACTAACTTATCAACTGCAGTGATTCACTTAACAACTGTGGAAAGAAAAGTCGTAAAAAAGGGCAAAACTCACTTAAATGTCTCACTTAACAACAGAAAGGTTGGGCTCAATTGTCATAATTCGAGGACTACCTGAATTTGGATATTTAAACCTTAACAAAATACAAATTTTGTGAAAAAATTCACAATGTTTTTAGTATTTCCGTTGCATGGATATGTTGGTATTCTTGAATTGATATAATACAACTACTGTAGAAATCCTTGCATTTTTAATTTTGATAAATAAAGGCACATATATTTATATAATTAAAATGATTTTAATTAGGGTTATAAATAAATGAATTATAGAGAGTACAAAGAGGCTAACAACAGTAAGGTAAAATAAAACTGAAAGTGCAAAATACAAAAATAAGTTAGCAGTTAAATCAGTTACATCACCAATAATGAAATCAGTGCTGAGCATTTCAAATAAAACACCATTTTGTTTATATTCCCAGAGCCCTACTATACTGGTTTTAGCCATCTGACAGAAAAACAGATAATAAGCTTCCTCTTGGGAGTTCCAGATCAATCTCTGTGTTCTATGTTAAGTATGTTTCTGGAGACACCGAATGCATAACATATCCTTTGTTCTTATCAGCAATAGGAAGTTGTTTAGGAGTGATCTAAACCTGTGAATGACTTTAAGAACATCATGGGCTCAGAAACAAATCGTATTTCATTAACAAAGTTGTATGTTTTTGGAACCATGGGTATTCTGGCCCAGATGTTTTCAAAGATCAGTGTATGTTCTCTTTTAGTTTGAAGGATTGATTGATTGATTGGCTATTTGGATTTAAAGGGCCACTAAAAAAAACCTGTGTTCTCGCAGTGTACAACAAAAAGAATAAACCAAAGATATAAATAACACATTTTAAAAAATCACCCACTATATAAAATGGTGATTGAACACAGTAATTAATCAAAACAATCCGTTGAAGTATAATCAAATACCAAAGGAAAAGTGATATTTTATTTTCAGAGACCCCTATTGCTCCCTGCAGCTTAACATACAGAGAAAGCTAGCTCTTTTTGGAGCACTGATAACTATTTAATCCCAATATGTGATATATAGATTTTTTAGATATTTATTAAAACTATGTTTTGAAAGTTCATAAATATTAAGACAAAATATTAAGCTAGCAGACAAAAAAAGGCAGCAAAATACCCAGATGGCCATCTTTCAGCAAAAACTAGTTGACCCAGAAGAACAAGTAACAGTTTTGATGGTAGCAATTTCTCAGTTGTTGCAGAAGAAATAATTATTTAAAATAAAGAGGAACTATTACCAATTTGATGTCTTCCAGGTGACATCTTTGGCCAAGTTATTTGAGAACTTCGGCTCTGTCTCTTAAAAAAAGAAGGGAATATATTTTTTTAATTAGAACACTAACTTGCTGTGCAGATAAGGAATGTATTCTTTAGCATATACCGTATATAGTTTTATGAACTAAAACTAATTCTTCTTAAATTAGGATTTTATTTAGTAAATTAAATTCTGGCTTTATACTTTCTTTTCTTTTTATTGTCTAGCTTTGCGAATCTGAGAATTTATCTTCATGGTTTGGTTTTGGTTGATGTACAGAGTTGTAATGATTTGAATGAGAGAGAAGAAACAGAACAGGTGGGTAAACTATTAATTTTTATTAATAAATAATTTTATTAAAAGAGGAAATAAAAATATGTTTATACATTTTTAGTTGAGCTTTTTCCCTCATTAGGAGACGCAGTTTGTAGTAGTTTTTAAGCATCAGGCTTGGCTAATGCATCAGACCATGAGTTCTAGTTCCACCTTAGCTATCTGGGTAGCCTTGGGCCAGTCACTCTTTCTCAGCTCTAGGTAGCAAGCAATGGCAAACCACTTCTGAAAAACCTTACTAAGAACAGGATCTTTTCCAAGCAGTTGCTAGGAGTCATTGCTGACTTAAAGCCATCAAAAAACAACAACAACAAACCTCTCCAAGAAACAAAAGTGAGAGTTTAGATTAGGGGTGTCAAACTCAAGGCCCATGGGCCGGATGTGCTTAGATCCGGCCCACGGGGCCGCCCTGGAAACAGTGAAGGACCGGCCTGTGGTGCCTCTGCCAGCGAAAATGGAGCTCGTGAGGGCCACAGGCGGCCCTCTGGAGCTCCGTTTTTGCTGGCAGAGGGTTGCAGGAGGCCATCGCAGCCAAAAACAGCGCTCGGGAGCCTGTTTTCGCTGGCAGAGCGCTTGGGCCACTACAGGCGCCCCCAACATGAGTGACGTCAAGCTGGCCATGCCCATCCTGGCCACGCCCACCCTGGGCCCCCCGAGGTCTAACACAACCCTGATGCGGCCCTCAATGTAATCAAGTTTGACACCCCTGGTTTAGATGTTAATTATTAAACTTAAATCCTTCTAGCCACAAACCTTATCTGACTTGGTTTTCATGCAAAGGATCATCATATAAAAATTTAAAAGTATCTATTGGTTGTTGGTCAATTTAGTTTTGACAGCATTTCCTTTTCTTCTTTTCTGCCTTTAATATTTTTGGCTTACTGTTCATTGTTTTCTGTGTTCTTTATAACATTGTTTATACCTAAAGAGAATAATAGAATGATGGGTGAGTAAGTAGGTAGGTACTTAGGAGGATAATAGGTATATAGCATGTCACAGTGGTTATAGTTTTCTTTAGTAGTAGATGGTGCATGTTTCTGAATATTTGTTGCTAAAAGAGACCAGCAAGGAAGAGCTATTAAGCTTGAGTTTTCTTGGTCATTTGGGTGGCTACTGTGTGAAAAAAATGCTAAGCAAAATAGTCTTTTACTATGGTGCAACATGTTTTTTAACCTTTTATTTTAATTTTAAAAAATATTATTGAAAAAAATTAAAGAACAGTAAGAAAATCAAAAAGGAAAAAAGATTAAACATACAAATGAATACCGTATTTATACCTTGTGAGTATAAGACACACTTTTCCCCCCCCTAAAAGAGAGTGAAAATTTGGGTGCATTTTATACTCCGAATGTAGCCACGTGCGGAGGCGGCAATTGGCTATGGCATTCCTCGCAGCCTGAAACAGCTGATCGTCAGGAGGCTGATCCAACTGACAATTAGCTGCTTGTGCTAATCAGGCTGTGCTGAAGCTGAAATGGGCTGTTTGCTGCAAGGAGGCAAATTGCTGGGAGGTAGAGGCAGAGGGGGGGGGAAGGGAGGGGGGGGGGGAGGGGGGGAGGGGGGCGAGGGGGGGGGGGGCGGAGGCAGATTTTTTTTTTTTTTTTTGGTGCTAATCAGGCTGTGCTGAAGCTGAAACGGGCTGTTTTCTGTTTGCTGCAAGGAGGCAAATTGCTGGAAGGCAGAGGCAGATTTTTTTTTCTTGTTTTCCTCCCCAAAAAAGATAGGTGTGTCTTATAGTCCAGAGCGTCTTATACTCCGAAAAATACGGTAAATGGAATTTACAGATATAGAAATTAAAGTTTTTCAGAAGTTCATTGATTAACTATAAGTAACTAAGTGTATTATATCATTTTTAAAATACTAAAATCAGTATTGATCTCTAAACAGAATGTAAATATTAGAAATGGTAATTTAAGATTTAAGTTACCCTATACAATTAAAATGTTAAGACTTATATAAAGAGAAACTCACACTGAATATAGCACTTATAGCACTTAGATTTATATACCGCTTCATAGTGCTTTACAGCCCTCTCTAAGCGGTTTACAGTGTCAGCATATTGCCCCCAACAATCTGGGTCCTCATTTTACCGACCTCGGAAGGATGGAAGGCTGAGTCAACCTTGAGCCTGGTGAGATTCGATCTGCCAAACTGCTGGCGGAATATGGTTCAGTTCTCTATATAAAATTATAGTCTGGATATAGTCTCCAAATGGAGTTAAATTCTTTGTCAGATTTATTTTTACATACTCTCACAGTTTAGCCATTCTTTCAAAGAGAGGATTTTTAAATCTGTTTCATAGCCTTTTGAGAGTGAAGTTGAAAATGATATAAATAATGGAAGCTAATTAGATGAGTTATAAAAAAAAGATGAGTTAGTCTTGCTATTATTCCAACAGAAAAACACAAGAGTTACTCAGATAATTTTAAGGATTTGCATTTAGCATCAGTTTAGTTCGATTTCAGTTCATTACAGCCAATACCTAGCATATGTAAAAAACAAAAACAAGTAAACATAAGCAGATGCAATAATCAGGCTTATTATATTTTTCACTGTGAGTCTCCTTCCATAATATTGAAGTTAGATAACAAGCCTTCATAATATTACAAATTATATAAAATACCTTGTCAACAGGAAATAAATAAATATAAAAGTCATCTGAATGACCAGAATTGTTGCTAAAAAGGGAAAATAAAATACTAGAGTGTAAAAGTACAAGACTAAGGCAACGCATCACCATTTAATTAAGAATTTGGTGGGGGGAAATTGGAATATAAATCAAATGAATAATGCAAACTATTACTAACATTTTTTATTTGTTTACTGAAAACTTTGTTTCACTGAACCACATAAATGGTGGTTCATGGGCAAAATGTCAGCTTTGCTTCAGGATGCATATAAAAATCTGTATTTGAAGTTTCAAGATGTTTTGGTACTTGAACATAAGCTATACAAAGTCGATTGAATAATAAAAATGATGCATATATTTGTAATAATTAAGAGTGGTATCAAATTCTGAAGTATAATATGTTTTTACTATTGTTTATACACATATATGTTTTCCTGCAGCTTCTAAATAAAGTAGAAGAAAAAATGAAAGAATTATTTCATAAAAGTATCAAAAGGATAAAGCGGTAAGGAAGTTTGTGCTTTCATACATCTCTTAAATATGAATAACAGTGAAGGACATGACTGAATAAATTACTCTGAAATCAAAGCAATAGTTAAACTATCTCCTATATTATATACAGTATAGAGCTTTTATATAGTGCTAACATTATTTAGTTAGCTAATATTAAAGGACAGACTTCTAAGATGATTGTTATTTCCATGTATTTAAATTAAGGGAAAGCAACCAAAAATTGTTATAATAATTTTTTATTAAAGTGTACAAATAAAAAACTAATACAAACTAAGAAGAATATAAAAAGTAAAACTTTAAATATTAAAAGTGCAAAGAAAAAAAAGAAAAAAAAGAAAAAATGTATATAAAAAATAACTCATTCCCCATAACAAATACAACTTCAATAACTTATCACCTTCTCTGATATGTCAATAAAATATCTCTTATATATGAATATACTGTATATACTATATATTAACCTAGATCAAATAAGTTCACTTTATATTTCTTATACTTAGTTTTAATCTTTAATTGATCTTTAATAACATCAAATAATGTCCCACAAGTTGATTTCTTATAATTTTTTCTTTTTCTTCTCTCAGAAACTCCTTCACAAGGTTTTTATTTGTATGTCACCCTTAATTTTTAAGACAACAGGCAGTTTCATTTGTAAATGCAGTGTGGAATCATTTTCCATATTAATTTTGTAGTCTGGCATTTTTAAATCCACTTTCAGATCCATATTCAAATCAGCCTCAGCCTCTATTTTATCTAGTAAAATCTGTTCCTCTTCTATAGCATCTTTTAAATCTAATTTTATAGTAACAGACAATTTTTAGAGTAATTTCTGAGTGTATTGTTCCCAAGTATCCTTGAATTCTTCCATAGTCAAATAATAATGGTTCGTTGAATTAATGAGTTTCTATTGCTTTTAATTATAAATCTTAGTTCTCGCTGGTTCCCTCTAGTCAGTGAGTACCCAACCTGTGGTCCATGGCCCACTACCAGCCTGCGGGCTAATCACCACTGGGCCACGTGAGGGGCTAGGCGGTGCACGCACCTCCGTGCGCATGGCCCCATTTGTGCGAGTGATGTCATGGGTGCTCGTGGCCCCGCGTGCGACTGTCATTGCGGGTGCTCATGGCCTCGCTCGCGCTCGCATCACATGCTTGCAGATCCACTCGTGTGAGTGTTGTCACGGACACTTGCAGCCCCACTCGTGCTCATGTTGTGGGCGCTCGCAGATCCACTCATGCAAGCATGGTTGCAGGCGCTCATGCCCCCCCTTGCGTGAGCCTCCTTGCGGGTGCTCGCAGATCCACTCACACTTGTGTCATCGCAGGCACTCACGACCCCACTCGCAAGCATCGTCGTGGGCGCTTGCGGCCCCACTCATGCTAGCCTCCTCGTGGGCACTTTTGGATGCACTGGTGCAAGTGTCATCACCGGTGCTCGCGGCCCCATTTGCACGAGAGTTGCCACGAACATTGTGGGTGCTCGTCACATGTGCTTTCCCCTCCCACAAAATCATCCCCGCTTTCCCCCCTCCCCCCGCTCCCGGCCGCCAACCCAGAATAGTTGGGGTACTCTGTTCTAGTTAACCTTCAAAGTCCCCTCTTGTTTTCTTTTTTTTTCCTAATCAACACCACTTTCCTACAGGAAAATTTCTTGCAGTCAATTTCAAAATCTTCGTATATATTTCTGTAAATTTTTAAGCAACCCACAGGAAATATTCTTTCAAATCCGTCTGGCCCCTTAATTCGTTTATAAATTTCCAAAATCAATATGTTGTCACCCTTTTTGCTGCTTATTCAAAAATGATTTTTTTAAAAAAGTCCTTACATTAGCATGACACTTCTTTAATCAAGGACATAAGGAAATTTTGCCAGAAACTTCTTTTCAGTGCCTTTTAATTTTTTACCGAATATATTATTATGAATATATATGACAATTTTAATTAGAATGAGTAAAAATAAGATTTTTTTTCTATTATCCATGATCAAGAAAATATGATTCATTTAATTTTTAATTTCCTATCCTTTTTACATTGTAGTATTAATAGCACTCAGAACAAACAGAGATAGAATTCCCTGGCAATCTATTTAATACTATATATCCCAGCTTAAGAAATAGTAGTATACATATAGTCAGTGAAGTCATATTGTACACGAACTTCTCATTAGTAGTTAATATATGTTTATATACATACGAAAAACTAGAAATATGCTGGAAATTAGAAAATAGATTTCTGAAGAGAATTTAATATCTTTAGATATTTTAGAATTAAATGTAAATTTAGAATGTAAAAGGCTTTAGTACATTTTCTTTATTGTAATTTTCTAATTTCCAGCACTGGAAATTAGAAAATAGTAAAGAAAATGTACTAAATGTATGAATTTATTTAATTTATTAGTTTAAAATACGTATTTTGCTTGTAGCATTGGATTGTCTATCTATTTATACCTAATAGTCCCTTTAGGAAGCTGCTATTTAAGGTTGTCTGACAATAATAAAATGTGTTCTTCCTTCCTTCCTTCCTTCCTTCCTTCCTTCCTTCCTTCCTTCCTTCCTTCTTTCCTCCCCCCCCCCTTTCAGCTTGCCAGTCATTATGAGAGGGGATGCCATTGATAGATACTGGCCTACAGCAGATGGGCGATTGGTGGAATATGACATAGATGAAGTTGTATATGACGAAGAATCAGCTTATCAGAATATTAAAATTTTACATTCAAAACAATTTGGAAATATTCTTATCCTCAGTGGGGATGTTAGTGAGTATCATCAGTTTAAAATAAAATACATGCATTTGTTATTGAATCAGGCTGCACAAAGTTTCATAATTGCCAGACTAAATAGAAGCCATAACCCGTGGCTTATTAAGGGCTTGGAATTGCCTATTTCTAGGATTATTTTTCTTAAATTGCTAAACATTTATTCTGTGTAAGAATTAATTGATATTGTATTCATATGTCATGAAAGAAAGGATTATTAGATGCTTGTCACATTTTTTCTTGGATGATATGAAAGAAAATATAAATATAATTGCAGTGATATACAATTACTCTTTATTGATCTTACTATATTAAGGTTAATTGTAAAATAATGTAACATTCTTAACTGAGATATGATGGCTGACTGAATTATGTGAACAAATTTCTCTTGGGTGACAGAAAAGGGTTCCAACCAGTGTAATATGAGGTTGCAGTAAACATATAGCTTTGAATTCATGTAGTTCAGGTACCTACCAGCTGACATAAATCAATACCTTTTTGCCTACTAGACAGAGCAAAGCATTAGGTCTTGAGAGTTGCAAAATATCTACCTCCTCTTTCAAATTTCTACTTATTACAGGTAGTCCTTGACTTACAACAGTTCATTTAGTGACCGTTTGAACTTACGACACAGAAAAGGTGATTTATGACTGTTTTTCACACTTACGACCATTGCGGCATTTCCATGGTGTCTGATCAAAATTCAGGTGCTTGGCAACTGGTTCATATTTATGACGGTTGTAGTTTTTGCAAACTTCTGACAAGCAAAGTCAACGGGGAAGTCAGATTCACTTAACAACCATGTTACTAACTTAACAATTACAGTGATTCACTTAACAACTATGGCAAGAAAGGTCATAAAATGGAGCAAAAATTCACAACAAATGTCTCACTTAGCAACAGAAATTATGGGCTCAATTGAGGTTGTAAGTTGAGGACTACCTATAGTTATAAAGTTACCCTTACAAATCTGCTAATGTAAGGATGAATGTAAGACTAACCAACTATAAATATATAATATCCATTGTATAATATAAATTGTCAGTTAACTAGTGATAAGTATCAGAATGGTTATTGTTATGAAAAGATTGTTTTATGTTTGTGTATATTCATAAGTTTGTTTTTCTGCTTTTTAAGATCTGGCAGAAAGTGACCTAGCATATACAAAAGCTATAATGGGGAGTGGAAAGGAAGATTACACCAACAAAGAAGTGCTCATTCTTGGAGGTGGTGATGGAGGAATATTGTATGAAATTGTCAAAATGAAACCAAAGATGGTCACCATGGTAGAGATATCCTTTTGATATGAGCCTGTGGTCATTAATATGAAAACAAAAGTCTTCATCCCATTCTATTTGGAACAAAGATTATTGGTTTATTATTTATCTTGATTCCTTAGCTTAGAGCATTATTTAAAACTTTGGCTATCTCCTTAAATCTGGTTCAAATTGTATAGCATTTTATAATTCAATTGAAGATTTGTTGCTACTTTTAAAATTGTTGTACTTAAGAATTTCTGATGATCATACAAAATTTTTTGTGTAAGATAACATCTTTAATCTGGTCTAAATATTATGTAATAAATATACTATAATAAGAGTTTTGTTCAGGCAAGTAACTTACTCCAGTGGTCCCCAACCTTTCCAGCTTTGCGGACTAGCAGCGGGGCGGGTGGAGGGGATGGTTCCACATGAGCAGTGGGTGAGCTCGTGCTCACCCGCCACTTCTGCAGCCTAGTACCAAGCCCGGGGTTGGGGATCCCTGTTTTACTCTATCTGGCAAGGAGAGATAATCTACAGGGATGGCCATCATATCTGCCAGTGGCTCAGTTCTAACGATGGATGATACAATTGGATAAAATACTCCGATTAATTTCAGGTCATATGTCAAAGAATTATAATAAATATATGTGCGTTTCTAAGAATGTTTTCAATTAAGCGATTTGGCTCCTGGAAAACTGTCCACTTAATGTTTTAGTGGTATGTTCATTATACAATTCAGGCTTTTCAAGGCAGAAACAAAGAACATTATGAAGAATGTTATAATAACAACAAAATGAGTTATTTCATTCTTATTAGTATCAAAAACATTGACCAAATGGTGATTGATGGGTGTCGAAAATACATGCGTAAAACATGTGGAGATGTCTTGGACAATATAAAAGGAGAATGCTATCAGGTATATATTTATTTATAGCATATGGTTTTCTCAAAAGTATTTGTTTCTGGAAAGTACATAGAAATAAGTTCAATTATTTGTTATACTCTTTGCTTTTAATATCTAAAGCCAATTTTGTTGGTATATATGTTCTATTATCAATACTGGTGATGTGAGGTAATGGAATGAATTGTATATAAATGCAGGATGTCCTTAAAATAGAGCTAACTCTATTTTAATACAGATAATACTATTTTAAATATGCAGGAGGTTTAACATTTTGGAACCACTGGGGTTTTTTGGTTTGGTTTCAATTGCCATTTTGTTTTGGGGGAGCAAAGGGAATTGTACGCTGTTCAACATCAGTGGCTTTTAAATCTTGTAAATTAGTGAATGATAAATAAATGTGAAATATTTTTGGAATAGGGGATAATGTCTTGACTGAAACATTGATGTTTTGTTACTAATAGTAATAGAGTATATTTATTCTTATCTGTCATTATTTATGGCTGTATGTGTCAAGGTTCCTACTGACGAATCCAACCAAGCCAGCAATTCGAGACAATCAGATCTCTTTAAGCATAACTTTATTGAGTACATCATTTCGGCATGCATGGAGTAAAACCAACTCTAACTAGTTCCTGCTGTTTTCGCCTAATTAAAGAATGAATTCTTTCCTCCCCTCCTTCGACCAGGTCACATTGTCCAATTAGATGTTCTGGTGTCACTATGGCAACTCCTTCAGGCTCTTGCCAAACATCTATTGAGATGACCTTGATTCCCACAGGATGATTTCTTGCTGTCTGGGCTGGCATTCCAAATCTCTTCCCTCCCCCCCCCCCAATAGTCTGTGGCAAGCTGAGAAACGAAAAGATGGCTGTGACAGGAGGGCAAGTTTCCTGCTTCCAGTTTCAAAGTTTGACAGTCGGACCCCCCTAGAAAGTGGAAAATAATAAGTATACACGTTAGTTACTTCAGAGTTTCCTTGGCCTCTAGGAAGGGTTCCTTGGCTTCTGGGGATATTTCTCATAGAATTTCTCTACTCATCTATCTTCCCTCATGTTCTGAGCTTTTACCCATCTGGCTTCTGACATTGGGTACTTCTTCCACTAGACTAGGTATTGGAGTTTCCCCTTGAATAGTCTGGAGTCCAGAATCTGTTTAACCTCATAGTACAGGGGTGTCAAACTCTATTTCATTGAGGGCCGTGTCAGGCTTATGGTTGTCCTCGGGGGGGCCGGGGGGGCCATGGCTGGAATGGGCGTGGCTGGGGTGGGCATTACCAGCTCAACATCGCTCATGGCCAGGGGCACCTGTGGTGGCCCTGGGGGGGCTGGGGGGATCCATTGTCTACAGCAGAGGAAGGCGAGACCAGGGCGAGCGCCAAACCCTTGTCCACCAGAGGAGCCTTGCCACCCCTCTCAGGCCACGCGCAGGACTCCCGGACGGCGGTGCAGGCTGCCTAGAGCCCTGGGCAGTGGAGGGCAAGTGCCCAACCCTGCCCAGCCTTCCCCAAGGGCCACCCGGCTGAACTTACATCCTCCTCGAGGCTGCTGCTGCTGTGCTTGCTGTCCTTGGCCAGGTTGCTCATGGTGTGGGTGTGGGGGCAAAGTGTGTGGGTCAGAGGGAGGCCCACTCCCTCTCCATGCAAGGAGACCCGGCTTTGTAACCAAAGCATCCTCAGCGATAGGATGGGAGACCACCAGGGCAGCAGGGCTGCTGATGGCCAAGTGCTAAGGCAGGACTTTCCTCAGACCCTCCCTTCCATTATAACTTTCTTCCTTCCCTTCCCTTCCCTTCCCTTCCCTTCCCTTCCCTTCCCTTCTTTTTCCTTTCCTCTTCATTCTCCTTTCTTCTTTCCTTCTTTTTCCTTCCTTGTTCTCTTCCTCTCTTTCCTTCTTTGTTCTTTGTCTTTCCTCTTTCCCTTTCTCCTTTCCTGTCCCTTCTTGATGCTCAAATGCAAAAGGGGAAACATTTGTCGATGCCTCCTTGCCTTGTGATCAAATGCCACTTTTGCTAATAGTTTGTGGCCACTTAAAAGACTAAGAACAAACCAGGCTCAGTTTATCCTGTGCTTGCATTTAGTGCGGGCATCCACAGACAACAGTACAGCAAAACTGTCAAAATGGTGGCTGTGATAGTTGATCAGAACTCCTCTGTTTTTTATGTGCAACAGCTTTAGCATTTAGGAACAGAGGTAAGTTAGTTGCTTTTCTATTAATACATAATCCTTAAAAGGGCTCTCCTGTAGGGACCCTGTATTATCTAATTCAGAGGTCCCCAACCTTTTTGGCACCAGGTACTGATTTCATGGAAGACAATTTTTCCAAGGACCTGTGTGTGTGTGTGTGCGTGTGTCTGTCTGTCTGTCTGTCTGAGACAAGTGTACAGTTTGGGAAAGAGACACAGACAGAAGTGGTAAATTAAATGGTGGGCCATGCATGGACTGAAATAAGTATGGGTGTCAGGGTTCCGAGTAACAGCCCATAGGAAATCAAAAGTCCAAGGCAGGCTTCCTCAAAGTATAGATTTATTAAGCATGTCATATTGGCACAGCTGGTGAAAACCCGAATCTGAAGTCCCCCGGGTTTTCCCCACCCAGTTCAAAGTCTAAAGTTCTTTCCCACATTACAACCATCCATCACATGCCCCAATCAGGTCTCTCTCCCCACCCCGGATGCCTCCCTTCCACGCCTCTCCAGGTGCTGGTGAGTGTGTCCTTGGTTCACAGGAGAAAGAATGTTATTTTGGCTACATATCCCCCTCAGCTATCTCTACTCCCCCCTTCCTTCCCACAGCTCCAGCCAGCCTCACTGTGGCAACCCTGAAGATGCTCAAAGATGGCTCCAGGATTGACAGGCTGCCCCTCCTCACGCGAAGAGAACGTCCTGAAAAAAGGAAAGAAAGACCATAGAGAATTAAATTGATCCCACTCAGCCCCCTCCAGGCGGCTCCGTAGGTTTTCCTGGGAACTTATTGTGAAACTGCTTGACTAATCTGTCCGCTTTCACATCCCAACTCTTAACCCAGGTAGTCTCAGACAGGGGGTAGCCTTTCCAGTGGACTAAGTACTGTAGTCGACCCTGATGCAGGCGTGAATCCAAAATGTTCTTCACCTCATAGTGGGTCTCCCCTTGCACTACCATAGGCTTCGGGGCTGCCCAGTTGACTGGCCTTAGCTGGGAGCCTACCGTCAGCTTTAACAAGCTGCTATGAAAAAACGGATGCACTTTCCCTAGCAAGCGTGGGAGGCTAAGCTGCACGGTTACAGAGTTTATCACTTTCATTATTGGGAATGGCCCCCAAAACTTAGGTCCTAGCTTCCTTCTTGGCAACTTCAACCTCAAGTACTTCGTTGACAGGTACACCTTGTCACCAACTCGGAAAGGGGGCTGGGGGGAGTGGCGCTTGTCAGCTTGTGCTTTATAGGTCCTTGCTGCCTGCATCAGGGCTCACTTGGTGTTTTCCCACCCCTGCTTCAAGGACTCCAGTCATACAGGGACATGGATGATGGTGGTTCTGCGGGAAGCTCCGGCATGGGGGTAAATTCCATGCCACTAGTAATCTGGAATGGGGTCAGGCTAGTGCTGCTATGCACCGCATTATTGTAAGCCACCTCCGAGAATGGCAGCAGGTCCGCCCAGTTAGATTGCTGATAATCCACATAGCACCTCAAGTACTGCTCCACCATGGCGTTCGCTCATTCCGCCGCCCCATTAGTGCTCGGATGAAAAGCCGAGCGGAGACCCTGGGTGGACCCTATGGCTCTCGGGAACTCCCTCCAGAATTTTGCTGTGAACTGGACCCCTCTATCTGAGATAATCCTCCGGGGACCCCATGCAGCCGATACTTTTGTTTTATAAACATCCGAGCCAATTTCTTGGCAGAGGGCAGCCCTTTGCAGGCAGTGAAATGGGCTTGCTTGGAGAATAAGTCAATCACGGTCCAAATGACGGTGTTCCCGCCACTCTCGACTATAAAATCCATGGCAATTTCTTCCCATGGATGGGTCGGTTCTGTTGAAGGAGACCCGTGGGTTTCCCTGGCCTCTTTTTCATGGCTGCGCAGGTGGCACAACTTTTTGTATAGTCCTTGACATCTTTTTTTCATCTTCGGCCACCAAAACTGCCATCTAACTAGGTGCAGAGTTTTTAGACAGCCGAAATGTCCCGCCAGTTTGGCATCGTGGCTGCGCTGCAGAATTTGGAGTCTCAGGGCTGTAGGGACGTACAACTTGGTCCCCTTCCATGCCAGTCCATCTTTAAGGGTCAGGATGTCCCAGTTATCGTTGAACCAAGGGTCCGTGGAGGGGGCAGTCTTCAGCGCTGCTGTCATCTGGTCTCCGGTGGGTGGTTGTCGCCGGGCTTGGCCTCGGGTGGTGACTTGGGCTGCCGGCTGGGAGGTGAGGATGACAGCATGGATGACTTCCTCTCGTTGACTGTTGAATTGGGGTTTTCTTGACAGCATCAGTGAATAGGTTCTTCCCCCCTGGGATGTACTTTAAGTCAAAGTTGAATCTCTTAAAATATTGGGCCCACCTGACTTGCTTGGGGAAGAGCTTTTGGGGCGTTTTTAATGCCTTTAGGTTTTTGTGATCAATCCAGACCTCGAATTTCACCTTACTTCCTTCTAGAAAATGTTGCCAGGTGAGGAAAGCCCAGCGGACGGCATAGGCTTCCTTCTCCCACACCGCCCAGCGACTCTCAGTGTTGGTGAGCTTTTTGGAGGTGTAAACGCAGGGTTGTAGCTGTCCCGGGGGGTTCCCTTGCAACAACAGCGCCGCTACAGCCACGTCGCTGGTATCCGCTTGGATCACAAACGGTTGCTCTGGTTCAGGGGTGCCTGAGGATCTGTTCCTCGGCGAATAGTTTCTTTAGGGCCTCGAAGGCTCGCTGGCAGTCTAGGGTCCAGGCCAAGTGCTGACTTGGCTTCGGCTTGGGATCCTCCCCTCCCGTTTTTAACAGTTCCGTGAGTGAGAGTGCCACCTCAGCAAAAGCGGGGATGAACTGTCTGTAGAAGTTGGCAAACCTGAGGAAGCTCTGAAGCTGCTTGCGGGTGCATGGGGGTTGCCAGTCTAAGACGCTTTTTACTTTCCCCGGGTCCATCTCGATCCCTTCGTTTGACACTCGGTAGCCCAGGTGGTCTAGGGAGGTCTTGTGGAACTCGCATTTTGATAACTTCGCGTAGAGCTTAGCCGCGTGGAGTTTCTTAAGGACTTGGCACACTAGTTTGACATGTTCCCCTAGGGTCTAACTGAAAATGAGAATGTCGTCCAAGTAGACTAGGACTCCTTTGTAGAGGTGATCATGCAGCACCTTGTTGATTAGCTGCATGAAGACTGTGGGGGTTTCTTGTAATCCAAACGGCATTACTTTAAATTGGAAGCTGCCTAACGGGCAGTTAAAGGCTGTCTTCCACTCATCCCCTTCTTTAATGCGGACTCTGTAGTACGCTTCCCGTAGGTCAAGTTTGGTGAACACTTGCCCCTTTGTTAGGTGGGCTAGCATGTCCTTCATTAAGGGCAGTGGTTTTTCCACGCACATGGCGTTAATTCCGCGGAAATCCATGCAAAGCCCATTGAGCTATCTTTTTTTCCCTTAAACAGCACCGGGGCAGCAACCGGGACTTGGCTGGCTGGATGAAACCCCTCGCCAGGTTGGTGTCAATATAACTCCATAGCTCATCCATCTCCCTAGTGGCACCAACTCTATTGCACAGTCAGTTGGTCAGTGAGGGGGAAGGGTGTTACAGTCTTGCTCACTGAACGCATCGGCTAGGTCCCTGTATTTCTTTGGCACTAGAGGGCAGCTGGGTGGTGCAGTCGTGACGACCGTGGCTTTCTCTCAGGGACTCGGGCCGTGGCGCAGCTTTGCGGGGTTGGTTTCCCCTTTAGAGGGAGGAGGTAACGGTCCAATCCCTATCTTTAGTTTCCTATAGCCGCCCTCCCACGTAATTGTGGGTGTCCACTTGTCCAACCAGGCTAGGCCTAGGATAATGGATTCAGTCATTTTTGGCACTACCACGAAGCAGATGATCTCCCAGTGGCGACCCATCTCCAACCTCACTGGTTTGGTGACTAGAGTGGCTGGGGTGGCCCTATTAATGTCCCATTGACTTGCTTGAAGCGTATGGGGCGTCGTGGCTGGGGTGGCCCTATTAATGTCCCATTGACTTCCTTGAAGCGTATGGGGCGTCGTGGCTATTCCCAGCCTCTGGACTGTTGGGAAACTAATAAGTCACCTAGTGCAGCCAGTATCTATGATGGCTTCAATGTCCCCTTGGGCTCCCGTTGCTGGCACCACTATTCGGGATTTGGTGGCAAAGGGGCAGATGGCTTCATTCACCATCGGATCGTCTCTGCTGTCATCGGTGCTGTCCCTGGTGGCAGCGGGCGGGGTTCCGGTGGCCGGAGTTTCCTCGCTCCCGGCTGAGGGAGGGGAGACTTCGATGGCTTGCTGGGTGAATTTCCCCTGCTCAGTCGGTTTCCATGGGGTTCTCTTGGATCTCGCCACCACTGGGGTTCTGGTTTGCACAACCGGGGCCTGGGCTAGGCATTCGGATGCTTGGTGCCCTTGCTGGCTGCACCTGAAGCACTTGATGGTTGTGGTCGGTGTTGGCTTTGACTCCTCTGGAGGCCATGAACCGGACCACCGTTGCAGAGTTCTTTTTGGCTTCTTTTCAGAAGTGGGCTTACGGCAAGGATGGACCTCTGGGTCCATGGCCACTGCCATTCGGTACCACTCCTGTATGCGGTCTGGGGTGCCTCAATAAGCGCAGGCCTGTCGGAGATCGAGGTCCAGGGCCTTCTTGAAGTAATGGAAAAAGAGGTGCTCCAGCCTGTCTTGCAGCTTTCCCGCCACTCTCCGGAACTCCCAGACCAACTCTTACGGGCGACCTCTTTGCTTGAGTTCTTTGATTTCAGCCTCGGCCTCCTGCCCCTGGCTGGTGTCTTCAAACCGGGTCTTCAGCGCTTCCACGAATTCGGCATTGTCAAGCTCGGGGGCTGCGTGGTCATGGAGCTGGCCTATCCAATCAGCTGTGTCGTCTTCCATGTTATCAGATATAGCTGAGACCATGTCTCGGTTGGATTGGTACTAGTCCCCATAATGGTCGAGGTGGGACCAGATCCTGTTGAGAAAATATGCCAGCTTTCCTGGAGTTCCATCAAAGGTAGCTCTAAAACGTGGTGGGGCAGGTAGTGGCGCTGGCAGCGGTTGAGCCGCTGCAGGTGGAGGAACTGGGGCTGGTGTCCATTGGCACTGGGCCCACCCCTGGCTGGGGTAGAAGGCCCAGCCAGGGGGAATCTGGTTAGCAGGTGGGAACCTCGCGGGTGGCTGGTGCAGCTGGCCAACTGACCCTGACAGTCCAGAGACTCCTCTTTGAAAACGTGGACTGGATTGGCTTACTGGCCCAGCCGACGGGTTGACAGCTGTCAATAAGGTAGATCATGCCTGTCGTGGGAGGCTTTGGTGCAGTCTGCTCTGCACCGAATGGAACGACGGGGAAGTTCCCCTGGGGGATGTCACCTTCCCCTGGCTTGGGAAGGTGAACGTCAGCTGGGTGAGAACCATGACCACCGGTCTGCCAGAGGGTGCTGGCCCAGGCTGCCAACGCTCAGCTGGCTGAACTTCTCCAGGAGCCCCTCCAAGGTTTGGCTTCTCGGCAGCGGCTGGACTCCCTAATCCCGGGATTTGCTGGGGTCGATGGGCGTCGTAGCCCTCCACTTGAATATTGTTGTGCGCTCGGCTCGTGCTGTGGCGACCTGATGTTCCTGGAGCATCGACTGACTGGCGAACTGCCACTTTGCCTGGTACAGTTCCTGAGCTGCTAGCCACAGCGTTGGCTCCCATTTCATTGGGATCGTGAACGCGGTGCCATGGCCGCAATGGTGAAGCTCGCAGGTCGGCTCCCAAAGGATGGACTCCTTGGGCCGGGCCCCCAGCTGACACTTGAGCTCAGCGGCCGCTCACTCAGTCGCCGAGGGGAAGTTGAGGGTTCCAGAACTGTCCCCGGTGAGCCCACCGGCTCCGACAGCTCTGCCGACAGCGGTCAGGTCCTCCTCTAGCTGTTTTTTCTCCTCCATCTTCCTGCTGCCCAGCAGACTGGGTAAGTGGCCAGAGCTCAGGACCCCAGACAGTAGCCCCGCGCAAGCGGGGAGTTGTTGTTTCTTTTAAAAAGGGATTCGGGTTAATGTCGGGGTTCCAAGTAACAGCCCATAGGAAATCAAAACTCCAAGGCAGGCTTCCTCAAAGTATAGATTTATTAGGCATGTCATATTGGCACAGCTGATGAAAACCCGAATCTGAAGTCCCCCGGGTTTTCCCCACCCAGTTCAAAGTCCAAAGTTCTTCCCCACATTACACACATCCATCACATGCCCCAATCTCTCTCCCCACCCTGGATGCCTCCCTTCCACACCTCTCCAGGAGCTGGTGAGTGTGTCCTTGGTTCCCAGGAGAAAGAATGTTATTTTGGCTACATATCCCCCTCAGCTATCTCTACTCTCCCCTTCCCACAGCTCCAGCCAGCCTCCCTGTGGCAACCCTGAAGTTGCTCAAAGATGGCTCCAGGGTTGACAATGGGATTCTGACTTAAGGACTGCCACCAGATGATTTTGCTCCAGAGGAAAATCAGAATAAACACACAGGGAAGACTTCACTAGAAAGGGTTTTCTTTTGCTCCAGGAGAAAATCAGAATAAAGACATGGAAAAGCCTTCACAGGAAGAGGCTTTTTTGTTCTGCTCTGGAAGAAAATTAGAAGACACAGAGAAATCTTCAGTGGAAGAGGCTCTCTGCTTTTGTTCCAGAGGAAACCCCCAATCAAAGACCCGGGGAAGCAGAAAGAAGGTGAATGACCATGATCTGCACTTTTCAATGGTTCAGCACAGGGATTCCCTTCCAGATTAGACCTGTGAGTTTCTGCTTCTAAGAAAGTGGGAAGAAAGGTGGGGAAGAAGAGACCATTCTAATTCACCCTTGCAGCAAAACAAACCAAAGATCCAGCATATTGAGGAAGTGCTGAGAAAACCATTCAAAACAGAGGGGGGAGGGGGAGAGACAGAGAGAGAGAAAGAGAGAAAGTGAGAGACCAAACCAACTCGGCCAACACTCTTGGAAAAGGTGCAAACGAGAATGATTCCCTTGGAGACACAGTGCTTAAGAGGGGAAAGGTAGTTTCTCCCCTCCCCCATTCCAAGCCTGGTTGGAGCAGGCTTGCAAACTTGGAGAGCTGCACAAAGAAAGGAGCATGAGCCTTGTTGGGTTGCCAGGAGGGGGAGAGGAGGAAAGTGAGGAAAAGGAGGAGGAGGAAGAAGAGATAGCAAGAGGAAGTACTGACAAAACCATTAAAAAACCCCAAGAGATCAAACCAACTTGGCATAGCACAATGCCTCTTTGCAAAGAAACCCGAAGCATGCAGTCACCTCAGCTTGCAAAGGCTTGGACCAAACAGTGAAAGCCCTTTAAGCAAGTGCGCAAGCGCGCGCGTGCACACACACACACACACACACACACAGACACACCCCAAACCAAACAACAAAAAGCAAGCATGATGTTGCCAAAACACATGAGTCATCCTCAAGCAACAAAACAAAAGCAAAAAACTCCAATTGAAGTGTAACGGAGCCAAGCAGTCTTGGAAAAGATGCAAATGAGAGACGGATTCCCTTGGAGACCCAGCGCTTAAGGTGAAAGGTAGCTTCTCCTTGCCCCTATTTGCACTCCGAGAAAAAGACTTCCCCACACACATACCTTGGAGAGGTCCCCCTCTTAACGAGGCTTTGGGGGAGCACCTGGTTGCAAGTTGGGCTGCTGCATGTTTGTCTTGCAAACTTGGAGAGCTGTGCAAAGGGAATGCGAGCCCAGTTGTGGTGCCGGGAGAGGGAGAGGAGGAAAGTGGGGAAGAAGCGGAGGAAGGAAGAAGTAGCAGGAGGAAGAGGAAACAGGACCAGGAAGAGGAGGAGGAGGCAGAAGCAGGCATAGCAGAAGGAGCAGGAGGAGGAAGGATGTGGAACTCAGGTGTTGCAAGCCAATTGCAAATGCAGCAGCTGGAGGACCTTTGCACTGGGCAAGAGGGCTTCACATGCGCCGGCCTTACTGTTTGAGGGCAGGAATAAAGCTTCAACTGAACGAAGCCCTCGCACCCACGTCCAGCTTGCCAGAGCTTGCTGCTCTAGGGGAGGAATGAGACCCTGTTGTCCCATGGAGCTTGCCTGAGTGCAAGTGAGGCATCTGCATGCAAATGAGGCGCTTGGAAAAGGAAAAGGAACGATCATTGAGGGCAATCCCACTGCTGCACCTCTGTTTTCTTCAGCTCGAATGGAGCTGGGCACCCAAGCTGTTGGCAGAAGGAGCCACCTGACTAGCCCCGCCCAACCTACTCCCCGCCTGGCTGGTCGGCCGGCACAAACCCTCACCGCTCTTCTTCCTGCTCAAGCGGCGGTGGGCTCCGCGGGACAACGGGTCTCATTCCTCCCCCGGCATGGCAAGCTCTGGTGGGCTGGACATGGGTGTTATCAGAGTTTGTTGCAAAAATCAAAACCAGAAGCACACACAGATGACTGATTCAGCTGGATTCAATAACTTCTTTATAAACATAGTAATATATACATACAATACCACAGGCAGATTATTTCTTCAAGTAAACACAAGCAGGAGTTAGCTTCATTTCAGCAGAGAGCAGACAAGCAGTACAGAGAGGAGAGAGAGGAGAGAGCAGAGTGGGCTGAGCTACGCTCCCATTGGCTGACTTAGCTCCCATTGGCTGACTTAGCTCCCATTGGCTGACTTAGTTGCTATGCCTATTCATTGGCTAACCTTGTTAACATGGCTCTCCCAGTCATGAATATTCTAACACTCCTCCTTTCATGACTGGAAAAGACATCAATAATTTAATATTCTTCAGATACTTGTATTTGAAGACCCACATTCAGAGTTCCCTCCAAATACCTGAGTATCCCTTTTACTGTGATACATCCTTTGCAGTGAAGCAAAGATCATCTACACATGCTAATAGTTACAATCCCCACCTTGTAACTTTCCAGTGTATATGCAACCATCAGCCTTGCAACTCTTGAACCCAAGACCTT
>QLTV01004225.1:2504961-2524125 GCA_003457575.1 Thermophis baileyi
TCTGGATGTTCCACAGCACTACTGGCAACATATACTGTGGACAGATGAAACCGAAATTGAGTGGTTTGGGAAGAACACACAACACTATGTGTGGAGAAAAAAAGGCACAGCACACCAACATCAAAACCTCATCCCCACTGTAAAACATGGCGGAGGGAGCATCATGGTTTGGGGCTGCTTTTCTGCCTCAGGGCCTGGACGGATTGTTGTCATTGGTGGGAAAATGAATTCCAGAGTTTATCAAGACATTTTGCAGGAAAACGTATGACCATCTGTCCGCCAACTGAAGCTCCGCAGAGGATGGGTGATGCAACAGGACAATGACCCAAAGCATACAAGTAATTCAACAAAACAATGGCTTCAACAGCACAGAATACGCCTTCTGGAGTGGCCCAGTCAGAGTCCTGACCTCAACCCGGTTGAAATGCTGTGGCATGACCTTAAGAGAGCGATTCACACCAGACATCCCAAGAATATTGCTACACTGAAACAGTTTTGTGAAGAGGAGTGGTCCAAAATTACTCCAGATCGTTGTGCAGGTCTGATCTGCAACTACAGGAAACGTTTGGTTGAGGTGATTGCTGCCAAAGGAGGGTCAACCAGTTATTAAGTCCAAAGGTTCACATACTTTTTCCTCCCTGCACGGTGAATGTTTACATGTTATGTTCAATTAAACCATGGCAACATCTAATGTTTGTGTAGTATTATTTTAAGCAGACTGTGTTTTTCTATTGTTGTGACTTAGATGACGTTCAGAGCACATTTTATGACCAATTCATGCAAAACTCCACGTAATCCCAAGGGGTTCACATACTTTTTCTTGCAACTGTATGCTCCTGCAAATGCTCCCCGAACTGCTTCCCATCGCTCCTCCGGTGGTCGCGGTCCCGCTAGCATCAGAGGGCTTCTCCTCTGGCGTCTTCTCCATGTTCCCTAAGTCTTTGTGTAACCCGAGATTGCGGCCGGACATTAGGATCCCAGACAGCGGCCCCACAAGTGCAGGCAGCTGCTTAATTTTTTTAAAGGGAGATTCGAGTTAATGTCAGGGTTCCAAGTAACACCCCCAACAGAATCAAAACTCTGAGGCAGGCATATTCTTCAAAGTACAGATTTATTAGGCATGTCATATTGGCACATCTGGGGAAACCCGAATCTGAAATCCCCCGGGTTATCCCCTAAGTAAAAATCACACTTTTTTCCCTCCTCCTGCCTCTTCAGACCATCCCATGGCCCAATCAGGTCACAGTCCAAAGTTCATCCGCCTCTTGTGTCCCGCCTCTTCACACCTGGTGGGAACGTCCTTGGATCTCAGAGGAAAGAATTTATGTTTTGGTTACAAAACCCTCGCTATCTCTACCTCTCCCTCCCGTTCTCACAGTTCTCCCAGCCATCGCTGTGGCAGCCCTGAAGACGCCATGGCTGACACCCATGCTGACTTCTAGTTATTACTTTACTTGTTTCTAGATGCTGGCAGATCTGTTTTTTTATTATCTTTTCCAGTATCTTCCCGGGTATTGGTGTTAGGCTGATTGGTCTGTAGTTTCCTGGGTCTGTTTTTTTCCTTTTTTGAAAATGAGAACCACATCAGCTCTCTTCCAGTCCTCTGGTAGTTCCCTGTGCTCCAGGATTTTTGAAAGATGTGATACAGTGGTTCTGAGATGACACCTGCCAGCTCCTTTAAAACTCTGGGATATAATCCGTCAGGTCCTGGTGATTTGTATTCATCAAGATCAGATAGGTGCTCTCTTACCATTTTTTTGGCTTATTTTAACTTTTGTTTCCAGTCTGTCTTTTGCAGTTATGTTTTTGGTAGGTTGGGCTATAGTTTCTTTTTGAGTGAAGACTGATGCAAAGTGAGTTAAGCAACTCTGCTTTCTCTCTGCTGCCTGTTACTTCCTTGCCGCCTTCTTTCTTTAGTGAACCAACTGTTTCCTTGATTTTTTTTCTTGTTATATGTTGGAAGAAACTTTTTTTATTATCGTTTAGTTGCAGGTCTTTGTTCATTCTGAGCCTTTGCTTTCCTGACTTCGTCTTTGCAGATTCTGGCTATCTGCTGATATTCTGCCTTAGTTGTGTGTCCCTCTTTCCATTTTTTGTACTTGTCTTTTTTGTCTTTCAATTTGTCAGAGATCTTTGTGAAGCCATGCTGGTTTCTTCTTGGATTTCTTGTTTTTCTTTTTCAGTGGTATTGTGCTGGACTGGGCTTTTATGATCATATTTTTCAGTGTTTCCCAAGCTTCTTGAGTTGTTTTCCCCTTAAGGATTTTCATCCAAGGAATATTTCACAAGTTCTCTCTGAGTTTGTAAAAACCAGCTCTTTTAAAATCTAGGACTCTGGTATCATTATGTTCTATTCCTTGTGTTTGCGTTATGTTGAATTCTAATATGACATGGTCACTTTCATCCAAGGTTCCTGGAATTTCAACTCCCTCTATCATTTCTCTGTTTGTAAGAATTAAGTCCAGTATGGCTGTCCCTCTAGTTCCCTCCTCTACCTTTTGAACAACAAAGTTTTCAGCTAGGTTGGTCAGGAACCTATTTGATTTCTCACTTGGTGCAGAATTAGTCTTCCAATTGATGTCAGGGTAATTGAAGTCCCCCATTACTATTGTAGTGTGTTTCCTGTCAAAGTGCGCACAGTGTGACTTATTTTGAGACAACCCAGGTTAGACAGTCAAGGGTATGAAATACTGTTTGCTAGAGGACAGTACACCATCAGGAAAGGTGTAAGTATTCATGTACAACCATTCTCCTGCCTTCCTAGAATGTACAGACCATCCTGCTTAACCCCTCGTGCATGAATTCTTCCACCTTTCCTGATGGTGTATTGTCCTCTAGCAAACAGTATTTCATACCCTTGACTGTCTAACCTGGAAACACTCAACAGATTATGATCTAGGTCAGGTACATATAGGACATTGTCTAATGTTTCTCCTATCTCAGGTACATAGACTTTACCTTCCCCTTTAACAGCAGATCCTTGACCATTGGCCAAACTAACAAATGTTTGCTTAGCTGTTCTCAAGCCAGAAAATGTTTGTGGATTATTAGCAATATGCTGACTTGCCCCACTGTCCAACACCCAAGTGTTCCTGGTGTTTTCAAACACTGTTGCTGCCAGGGAAAACAATGATGAAGAACCACTCCTCATGTGTTGAGTAGCCCTACGCCCTTGTCTCGCTGCTCCTCTGTTTCTCCTCTCAGGGCAGTGTCTCTGGAGATGCTCAGTAGAACCACACGTGTAGCACCGCTTCACTGTGTAAACAGTCTCAGCTGCTCTGCTGGCATCCTGGGATGTTGCAGATGTTGGCCTGTGCTGAGCATTATCTCCTCCCTTTCCTGGTCGCCTCTCCAGCCGTTTCTGTTCTTCCTCCAACAATCGGCCAGTCAAATATGTCATGGTTAAGTCCCTCTCTTGCATGGACTCTAAGCTAGTTACAAGAACGTGCCATGAAGCGTCCAACGAACTGAGCACCACATATACCTTGTGTGCCTCAGTAAACGTCATTCCTCTTTCCTCTAATTCTAGGAATGTTTTTCTCATAGCCTGCAGATGTGTGGACATGCTCTCCCCCGGCTTCAGTTGTGCTTTATACAGTCTCCTTGTCAGCAACACTTTACTGCCCGCAGTCTCTCTAACATACACACTGCGCAATGCCTCCCAGCACTCTTTTGCAGACTGGAGGCCCCACATGTGTATCAGCTGACTGTCCTCCAAAGCCAGAATTACACTGGCTAATGCCTTTTCATTTCTTCTCCGGTCCCCATCATCCATACTGCTGATGGATCAGTAACTATCATCCACAACTCCTCCCTTCGCAGGTACAGCTCCATCTTTACACACCAGGAGAGGTAGTTTGTCTCATTCAGCCGAGACACCAAGAAACCTCCTCCCATTATGCCGACGGAGGCCATGTTGCCTGCTTTCTTTACAAGCACTAACAACCACGATGCACAACTCCTCTGACTCTGGAGCAAGCTCTCACTGGTTTCTCTAATCACTCTGGCCTTCTCTCTGGACTGGGCCCATAACCTGTCAGAGTGCGCACAGTGTGACTATTTTGAGACAACCCAGGAGCAAAATACAGTAAACAGGTTTGTCTTTCAAATAGTGGTTTCAAATCTACAAGAAATATATACATACACGTACTAGGCAAAGTCAGGCAATCAATCATCAACTACAGCACGGAAGCACACACGGAGAGAGAGACGCCCTCATAGGGCCTCTCTTATATAGACAGCCTTTTAAAGTGGTAAAGTGTCAAATAACCCTGCTGACTTGTTCTCATTGCATCATCATTTCAGTTTACAGCCTTACAGCAGCTGGTCAGCTATTAAAGTATTTCCCTGACATTTCCTACAACTCCCCCTCTCTATTATGGGGTCTGGATTTTTTGAACAGTGTGTATCCTTCTATCAGTATGTTCTAGTCATGGGTTTTGTCCCACCAAGTTTCTGTAATTCCAACTATATCATATCTACCTTCATGTATTAATAGTTCAGGTTCACCCTGTTCGTTCCCCAAACTTTGTGCATTTGTATATAGGCACTTGAGGTCTTTATGTCTGACTCTGGGTATGCTTCCTATGTCACCTATTTGGTATTTGAGTTTGTCTTTCTTGCCATCCCTCCTTACCTCATTATTTGACTTGTTTTCTAGGGGTTTTTGCTTGGAATTAGCTCTTGGAGATTGGTCACCCTCCCCCCTCAATTTTAGTTTAAACCCTCCTGATAAGTTGAGCCAGTCATTTTCCGAAAACATTCTTCCCAGTCTTTGTGAGGTGCAGCCCATCCCTTGCCAAAAGCCCATCATGAAGATAGTGCAGACCATGGTCCTGGAAGCCAAAGGTTTTTTGGCGACACCAACCCTTTAGTCAATGGTTCACTTCTAGAATCCTTTGTTCTCTTACCGGATGTTGGCAATTTCGTTGGCAATACGGATGAAAAAGTTACCTGTGCACCTAACTCCTTAACTTTCTTGCCTAGCTGCTTGTAATCACTTAATATTGTTTTCAAGTCCTTTGTGTCATTCGTCCCTACATGTAATAGTAGAAAAGGGTAGTAATCTGCAGGCCTAATTATTTTGGTTAGGTTCTCTGCCACATCCTTGATTTTTGCTCCAGGGAGACAACATACCTCTGTAGATTGTATGTCCGATCTGCAGATGGCTGGTTCTGTTCCTTTGAGAATAGACACTCCTATCACCAACACTTGCCTTCCTTTTTTAGGGGGTGCAGTCTGGGGTGCTTTTCTGTTTATCCCAGGTGAGTTTGTTGATGTGACTTTTTTTAGCGGTATTGGATGATGTCTCTTTTCTAAGTGTTTGCATGTTTTCTTTGAGTGGGAGCAGTGGTGAAATCCATTTTTTTTACTATCGGTTCTGTGGGCGTGGCTTGGTGGGCATGGTATGACTTGGTGGGCGTATCTTGGTGGGTGTGGCAGGGGAAGGATACTGCAAAGTCTCCATTCCCACCCCACTCCAGGGGAAAGATACTGCAAAATCCCCATTCCCTCCCCACTCCTGGGGGAAGGATATTGCAAAATCTCCATTCCCACCCCACTCTGGGGCCAGCCAGAGGTGGTATTTGCCGGTTCTCCGAACTACTCAAAATTTCCGCTACCGGTTCTCCAGAACCTGTCAGAACCTGCTGGATTTCACCCCTGAGTGGGAGGTTGTGGGTCTGAGTATTTTCAACTAGGGGGAGAAATCGGTTGCTCAATTTTAATGGGGCTGCTTCTGATTGGGTTAGATTGGGCAGCAAGGGTTTGTTAGATGTGTGCTGCTTCTTTCTTTGATTATTGTGTTTTCTTCTATGTGTGACATACCTCCATTTGTCTTCCTCCAAGGGTTTATCAGCAGGGTCAAATCCTCTGGGAGTTATTTGTTCATTATTTGGTTCAATTTGGGCATAGCTTTCTTGCGTAGGTTGGAGTTTGACTAGAGCTGCCTCTAGATCCCTTACTTTTTCCTCTAGTAGTTCACACAGCTTACATTTAATGCGTGTGTGATTTGGGTGTTCTTTGGGCATAAGTACATACATGGAACATATATTGCATACCACAATAGTATCAGTCACCTGTTCCATGAGTTTGTTTCTTTTTGCTGGTTCTTTTAAGGGTAAAAAGTTTTGTATCTTTTTCCCCCCTATCCTTTTTCCTGCCTTTTTGTGCTTGTTTTTATACCTTGTTATTTATTTTACTTGCTTACTATTATGCTAGTTTTATTTATCCCTTTCTTCCCTATATTTTAAAAAAGTATTTGAGCTCCAGTTCCCCCTATCTTATTATTTAAGATTTGCCTTATTTATTTGATTGATCTTTATTAATCCTATTTTTCCTTGATTTCTAATTTTCCACTCTTGTCCTTATTGTTTGCCTATTTATTTATCATTTATTTTCTGTCCTGTAGTTACTTTAATTCTCTACCAGGGTCTTCCCTCCCTGCCTATTGGAACCTCAGACTTAATTTGTTGCCTTCACTTCCCTCATTTACTGCTCCGGCCTCTTGTTGTTTTCTCTGCCAGCTCCTTTCTGTCTTTCGCTGCTCTGGTCTTTTCAGTCTTGTCCCTGCTGTACTCATCTCTCTCGGCCTGCCATGTAGCTTTCTGGTCAGCTCAGCTCTGCTGTCTGGTCTGTTCCATTAAGCCCTCCACTGAGCTCCACCGTCGCTTTCCCCGTTGCTCTCTGCGCTGCTCTCAGGCTCTAGCTCACTGTGCTGCCTCGTGCTGCTGCTGTCTCTCTCTCCTCCCTGCTGCTCTGCCGCTGCATTTTGCTCTGGAGCCACATGGCTCCCATTTGCTGTCCATTGCACCGGGGACGCTGCTTCCACCAGCAAACAGGGCCGCTTGGATGGTCCCCAGCAAGCTCGTCTCTCTTCTCTTCCCTTCCTCCCTGCTCTGTTCTCTCACCGGCTTGATGATCCACAGCAAGTTTGCCTCTCCTCTCTTCTCCTCCTCCTCTCTCTGCTCTGCTCTCTCACCGGCTCGCCTCTTTCTTCTCTGCCGGCATTGCCCTCGGTTGCCTGCCCTCTCCGCCCCACAGCTGTTTTTCCTCCCTGCTTCACAGCTGGCCCCACTCGCTCACTGGCTCGCCTCTTTATTCTCCTCTAGTTGGCTTTGCTGCCTGCAGTCGGTTTCCCTCTCCGCTTGCCTCACTTTGATGGGCCTCAGTCTCTTAGGTAGGCCTCTAGGGTGCAACTGGGCTTCTCTCAGGCCTCGCAGGTGCAGCTGGGCTTCTCTCTCTTTTAATTTCTCCAAGCTTCCTCTCCCTTTTCCTTTCTCCAGTCTTTTTTCTTTTTCTATGACTTATCTTTCCCTCTCTACCTCTCCTCCTACCATTTTATTTTATTTTAGTAGCAATTTTTCTGCTCGCGATGTAACTATGCTTCCTCCATTGCTGCCAACTTCAATCAAGACTATAATCAAGACTTGAGCTGTCTTTATTATAGAGAACAAATTGCAATCTCTGAACAATGTAGATCTATAAGAGGCCTTATATGGATACTAGTTCATGATTTCTTGGGTGACAGAACAGTTGAATTGATGAAGAGTTGGGCTACTTCATTCATCATGACTACTACAGAAAGTGCTAGGTAGTCACCTTATGGACATCATTATTATGTTAATTAGACAAAATGTTACTACTTTTTTAGGTACTAATAGAAGATTGTATCCCAGTCCTGAAGAGATATGCCAAAGAAGAAAGAATGTTTGATTATGTAATTAATGACTTGACAGCTATTCCAATCTCCACATCTCCAGAAGAAGGTTATTTTTTAAACTTTTATTGTATTTCTGCTTTATTTTCCTATTAAAAATAATACCTTTGGGGCATTTGTCTGAATATGTAGAAAGCTCAAATTGAGGAAGAGAATTGTCTATTCATGCAGATCTACTTTCTACAGACTTATTCCAGCCTCCATAGGTTCTAGTGGAAAATCTGAAGGGAGGATCAGACATCTCACAACAGTGGTTAGTGTGCAGTGTGCAAGGACAGAATGGGATGTTTAGGCATGGACCCTTGGCTGCACCTCCTTTGCCCCCAGCCACCCGCTTCAGCCCATTTACAGCCAGCTTTCCTCCTCCGCTGGCCCTTCCATGGCCAATGGGCCCCTGCCCTTCGTCCCTGCCCATTCTCTCAGACACCATTTGACCTGGACCTTTGGCTCACGGGACAAATAGCCCCCAGCCAATCGAGTGGCAGGCAGAAGCAATGGTTCTTCGGGGGCAACGTGCGATGGGCAATTGCAGCCGCTAGCGGGGGGGCAACGTGCAATGCAAGATTATTTTTAAAAGTACTGTGGCTGCTCCGCAGGTTTTGGAGCCTTGCAGATCTGTCACCAGGACCAGAAGGAGGAGGGGTGGCGGGACTAGCAGCGCCGGGGCCGGGGGGGCAGACAGGCAAGAGTGTGTTGGGGGGCCAGGAAGGGAGGGGTGTCTCAAGAGGGCTTCACAAAGGCAGCTTGGCTTGCAACTCAGCTCCAACGAAAGAGGGGAAGAGGAGCAAGGCCTGTGTGGCTTTTGGCATTGTGGGGGACAGCTGGGGGGTTGCAGCAGGTGAACAGCAACGCTGGTGCATCTTCTGCAATTGGACATGGGGGAGGGGCGCAGGCGAACAGTAAGGCCGGCACGGCTTATGCGATTGCAGGAGGCTAGGGGGACGCGGCACATGAACGGACGTGGCGCACGGTTTGGGGGCAGCTGAACTGCCTGTTAGGCATCAGACCGGAGTGGCAATGGCAGGGCTCCCCCAAGCCACATGCCACCTCTGTTCACCTGCCACGCCCCCCAGCCTTGCCATTCACCTGTGGCCCTCCCCCCCATGCCTACTGCAATTGCAGAAGCCATGCCAGTCTTGCCATTCTCCTGCACCCCCATGCCTCCTGCAATCACAGAAACTGCACCGGCCTTGCTGTTCACCTGCCGTGTCCTCAGCCACCCCCCCACCCCACCCCCCCGCAATGCCAGAAGCCGGCTTTGTTCTTCCTCCTCTTTTTTGTTGGAGCTGACTGAGTTGTGAGCTAAGCTGTCTTTATGAAGCCCTCTTGAGGCGCCCCTCCCTCCCTTCCTGGTCCCCCCAACACACTCTTGCTTGTCTGCCCTCCTCCAGTGGCCCCGGTTCTGCTACTCCCGCCACCACTCCCCCTCCTTCCGGTCCTGGTGACAGATGTGCAAGGCCCTAAAACTTGAGCAGCAGCCGCAGTACTTTTTAAAAAAAATCTTGCATCGCGCGTTGCCCCCCCCACCCCTGTGATCGCCAATTGCACGCTGCCCCTGCAGCACCTTTGCTTCTGCCAGCCACCTGATTGGCTTGGGGCTATTTGTCCCATGAGCCAAAGGCCCAGGTCAAATGGTGTCTGAAAGAATGGGCAGGGATGAAGGGCAGGGGCCCATTGACCATGGAAGGGCCAGCGGAGAAGGAAAGCTGGCAGTAAATGGACTGAAGCGGATAGCTGGGGGCAAAGGAGGTGCGGCCAAGAGTCCAGGCCAGTTCAAAACAGGCAGCATTAACCAGAAGAACATGACTAATCATCTGGTCCAAACATCTGGGGAACAGCCAGGTTCTTAATACCTTACAAAAAGCTAGCACGATTGGGAACATCCAAATCTTAGGTGGGATGTGATTGCATTCCTTTGCAAGATGCTGTTATGCATTCCCTTGCAAGGTTTATTGTCAATCATTTCTTCTGAAAATCTCTCTTGTAGTTCAGTAACTTACTGTACATCTGAAGAATAGAGAACAGGTAAGTGTGTATGTGAAGTATAGTTTTATAAGGTGTGCATATTAGGGGTGTGGAGGAAAATGGAGAAAAAAGCATTATTGGCCCTCACACCTACAAATTATTGATAGATTTTTCTGCAATGCTGGAAAATGTTTTCTAAGTAATTGTCCTATATTTATAAAAATGTTTAAAGAAGTTCCATGCATTTTTATTTACAGAGTATCCTAAAAATCAAACATGAATCCACTGATGTTACAAATTGTAGTTGTTCTCATCACTTAACATTTATGAATTATTCAATTTCTAATTAAACAATTAGTACGTTTAAATTTAGATTCCACATGGGAGTTTCTACGAATGATTCTGGACCTTTCAATGAGAGTCTTGAAACCTGATGGAAAATATTTCACCCAGGTATGACAGGTGGAATTGTTGTAGATAATGCAACTATAGGGAATTTTGAAAAGAACCTTGTTTAGATGGCTTTGTAGATAGGCATGTTAGGGTGTGTTTGGAGTGAAGGGTAATACCAAAGCCTAGTATTAAGTTGTATGTTCTGCTTCAGAAACGAGTGTATTAGGAATAGGGTTGTTGTTGTTTTTTGAAGGTGAGTTCCATCAGAAGCTAAGATTGTTTCATTCTCTTGAAATGGAAAAATCCTGGGAGCCACACTTGACTTTTATTGGAATATTTGCCAGTCTTACTTAATTGCATTTCTTCCACAGGGATAAGTTTTCTCTTTGGTTAAAGTAAAGTTAGACAGAGATATCCTACTTTAAATGTTGAAATATGTATGAGATAAATGGTCTGCCATGATTTGTTTGTTTGTTTGAGTCAGTGTTGACTCCTGGTGACTACCTAGAGAGGTCCCTGCAGTTTTCTTGGCAAAATTTCAGAAGTGGATTGCTGTTACTTTTTTCCGAGGGACTGAGAGAGAGTGACTGGCCTAATATCAGCCAGTTGGCTTCATGACTAAGGCGGAACTAGAACTCAGATCTTCCAATTTCTAGCCTTATGTCTTAACCACTACACCAACCTCCAACCTAGGAGAAAATCATTGCATTCCAGAAATTTTGCTAAACTGTTTTGAGCCAGCTACATTTTGACAGAACCAAATTCCAAAATCGTTGATTTTTCCAAGTCTTTGTGTCATCTACCCTCCTTCTCTCATTGCTGCCATCCAAGTCCCAGCTTGACATATCCATTGGCCCAATCAATCTTTGCCCAATCTTTCCAGAACTTTTGATTAATTATGTTTCAGGTTACACTCTCTTATGCTTCTGAAATGTGGAGACAAATTGATTATGATTAGTTCTCCTATAATTGTAAGTTACTCATAAGTGTCAAGAAGAAAAGTTAAGAAGAAAAGTTTTATTATATATGTAATCTATTTGATTTATATTCTGCCTTTATTTCAGCAGCTTAAGAGTTCCTCCTTTTCCCCCCACAAAACAACCCGCTGTGGCGGATTGGGCTAAGAGGGAGTGACTGACCTAATATCACTTACTGAGAATCTGGTTTTCCGTTGCCTAGTCCACCTCTTTAACTATGCATCACACTGATGGCATTTATTAGATTTTTTTTTTAACTATGGTGTGCAGAACTACTATTTCCATTGGTCTCCAATAATACAAAAAGTTCTCCATTTTTATTAATCATTGAAAACAAAGTCTTTTAGTTTAAAAAGCACTATGATAAGTAACACAGCACTAGGAGACATAAAAATTCATAATTGTTGCTAAAATGTAATTTTTAAAATTAATTATTAAAATTAAAATTAATTATATACTGATTATGGTTGTGCTGAGATTAACTAAAATTTTAAAATTAAGCATTACATTGTCCTGATGTGCTGTGGCTTATACTGTGTTGTGATTTTATTGTTTTTCTTTATTGTGCTTAACTATAACCACATACCACAACTCTGGCTTAGTGTATAAACTTTGGTAGCTTATTTACTGGTGCCAGAATACCATTTCACTCCATTATTGAATATGACCACTAGATGGAGTTTTATTACTAAAAATGTCAACTAACAAATTCAGAGACTGGAACTATATGGTACATTTAAATTAAGTTGTGAGTGATGTAATCTGATAAGACTGGCAGTATTAGCTTTTTCATAGAATGATAGTCTTTAAAATCTTAAATATTTATTAGACCACAAATATACTTGATGTAATAAAAATACACAATCTTGTCAAGCTATTATTTATATCAGCATTATTAAGGATTAAATATGCTCTGTGGTTCTCAAAGTTTTTAATTTTCAGTGTTGCCAAAAAAAATCTGAAAATGCATAGGACTATAATTATAAAAGTATAGTTTAATGTTTTATACCACATAGTTATGTTATTATCCCACCTTGTTATATTTGGTAAAATCAAGGGGGTGAACATACCTAGAACCCCTGCTTCCTGCTTTCCCACAACAGTTACCCCTATGAGGTGGGTTGGGCTGAGAAGAAGTGGCTGGCCCAAAGTTACCCAGCCGGTTTTTATGCATAAGGGAGGCCTAGAATTCAGTCTCCTGGTTTCTGGTGCCAGAACTTAAATTAAAGTGGCTTATTTAAATTTTATAACTTTTTATAAGTTATTTTCATTTTATTTTATACATTACAGCGAGGTAAAATAAATAAATAAATAAATAAATAAATAAATAAATAAATAAAAAATAAATAAATAAATAAATAAATAAATAAATAAATAAATAAATAAATAAATAAATAAATAAATAAATAAATAAATAAATAAATAAATAAATAAATAAATAATAAAGCAGGCCAGCTTTCAGAACAGTTGTTATAGTAAAGTTTACAAGATTTTTGGACATTTGTTTCCCTAGAGAAAAAGTATTGGAGAGAACCTGGCTTTGTGATGAGATGACTTAACTGTTTTGCTCATCAAGCCCTATAGTTCCATAATGGCTGCTGAGATTCATATGCCAAAGTATGACATGAAAATCTATTCTTTTGTATATATAGGAATTCAAGTAGAAAATTAAATGCTCTGGAAGTTACTATTCAAGGTATGCCTCATGAGGTGTACTCAAGATCTTAATGTCATTCCAATTAGATAGTTGAAATTTAGACTTCCTAACTTGGCATTTTCTGGTGTTATTGAGCATAAAAATCTCATTATCCCTATCTAGCATGGCAAGATAAGGAATTGAGCCAGGGTACATGATTTTTACAGAGGTATTTTCCATCCTAGTACCTTTGTGCATTAAATTCTAAAGCAGGAGCGTCAATGTTTAAAGAGACGTGGACTGCAATTCAACCTCCTCATCTTTATAAAGCCACATAAGACCAGCTAGAAATGTAGTATTGTCACAGGAGAAGGTGTGGCCAATATTTGGTGAGCCTTACAAAATCTTGGATGATTTAGAGGTAAATGAATGCTTCAGAAGGTTTTCCTTAAAAAATTCCTCCCATCTGAATTATGTTAGTGAAATGCAATCATTTTCCTTTTAAATTGCAGCTGCAATCAGTTCCAGGTGTTAATTATCAATATGTGAGCCACCTTGCCCATTTTAAAGTCCTATATTCTTGTTGACTTGCAACACCAATAGTTTTAAATTGTAATATGGACCTGAATTAGCAAAGCACCCTATCGTATCCATATACTTGATTGTATTAGATATTTCTGTTTCATTAGTGGAAATATTTGAAATGAATGATACATTTGTTTAGAAAACATTCACCAATGTAAGGTAGAGAAATGTATAAGTGTATTAACTGAAGCATTTAAATCTCTTTCAGGCATTACACACAGTTAGCGTGCTTTGTGTAGACTTTGTGGACAGATCTTGCATGCACCCCACTTCAGCTGCCAACTATAAGAAACTTTTCAGGGTTGAATCTTTCTTCCATCTCACATTCATTTTCCCTTAAAGCACAGTATACATAATTTTACAGATGTTTTGATGAATATATAAGAACATAAATTGATTGCAAACAAATCATCCTAAAGCTTGAATTTATACAGATCAAATGTAGTGGAATATTACCTGTTCTTGATATAAATACTGTTAGAGAAAAGAAATTTATGAACTTTGCTAAATGCAGTGTTGCATATTGAGTATCTTAAATAATTACATTTTTCATTCATCTAATTTGTTTTGCCCGCTGTCTCTTTTGAGTTACTTATTTTTGAAGATGATGATTAGAATTTGTTAACAAGAATGATGGTCTATTAAACAAGACTTTAGATTACTCACATTATATAGATTTGGTCATGCCATTAAACAACTTCAATATGTTGTCCCATAAATGACCTAGTATCTTTTTTCTATTTGTGATTTTTAAATTATACACACAGGTTATTTATGTACTATTCTTGATGTGGGCAAAATTACATGCTTTGTAAAAGACAGCAGAACCAAATAACCACTGCTGATTGTGGTTAATTTTAGATTACTATCTAAACTTTATGTAACATTTTGATCTTGTTTAAATAATATTTTGCTATTATTCTGTAATATTTTTGATAGCTTCCACTTTTTAAATATTAACAAAAATATGAAGTATTTTTAATGAAAAAGCTTTTTAATAGCAGTAAAATAAGCAAATATATCCTTAGTTATCTGCCCTTGGAACATTTATATTCCATTATTCTAATTGCTGTATGCTGTATAAGATTATCCCTTGGCAATATTTAATAGCCTTTGTTGCATTTGGTACATTGTCTAGTCACTATTTTTGTAAAAATGATCTCTTATTTTTCCCTTTGTATGCTTCACCTTTGTTGCAATAGTCATAGTTATTATATATATATATATATATAGTTATGCACACTCACATTATAAAGTCTTCTAATAATAAAGAACCAATTCATGAAATGTTTTTATATATAATTGCCTCCTCTGCCCTTCCACTAGATTGTTTGACACACTGTTTTTTCTGTCCTGCTCCCTTGCAGGGAAATTGTGTCAACCTCACGGAAGCCTTGTCTCTCTATGAAGAACAGCTTGGCAGATTATATTGTCCTGTGGAATTCTCAAAAGAAGTTGTATGTGTCCCCTCATACATGGAGCTGTATCCTTCAATAAGAAACCATGTTTATTAACAATCCTATTTCAGTTGGTGCTAAATCATAGCTGGCTTAACCAGAATGACACATTAAGCCTAAAGTATATTATGGCTTAACACAGTGTACTGTCTTAATATAAGAAATTCTTGGGCAAGAACTCATAATCCTGCAAATATACAAATATTTGTACACACTAACATTCTGTTACAACTTTTTAATGCAAGTTTTCCTGTTGCTTCAGCAATCATAATTTTAATGAAGGAATCAAATTAATGAATCATCAAAGAATTTCTGCTTAGCAGTATAATCATTTTTTAAAAAAAATTATATCTGAGATGTAAAGGATGAAGTATGCTAAAATGAGTTTCTTGTTTTATTTTGGAAGTAATGAAGATTTATTTTGAAATGATATTTTCTTATACGTGTTGGGAAACTAAGCTTATGAGAAAACAAAATATTGGTTTCCTTGACTATTTTTTAGATGGGTATTTTATACTATTTGGAAGAAGACTGATATTTGAAGCTGAAAGACTGCGCTACACATGCTGCATGAAATGTGTAGGCTTGCCACATGCTTTGTCTTGGTGTCTTGACTCTAAATTATATGCTGTAGATTATTTTGAAACTTAGTCACACTATCAATTGATAATTCTTTAAATGGTTTTTATTATTTTAATTTAAAAGCAAATGCACAATGTATATTTTGATGAACTAGTGTGTTATTTTTGAAAGTCAACTTAGCTGAATTAGCAGCAAAATTATAGCTGCTGAATGCACTGAACCTTTAGAATGTGATCATTTTATTATGTTTATTTTAGAACTTTGAACACCGGTTTTAAAAGTCAATATTAGCATTTAGTGTGATACTGTAGATTTTTTTTCTTCAACATTCATCAGTTTAATAATCATGGTGTGACTTGTGCATTTGTTGTCAAATGACCACTGTGCTTCCCTGAAAGAAATTAAGAGTAGATGTTATTTTTTTAATAATACCTTCTAACTCACTGGGATTTTTACAACTTTTTCATGGTGAATAAAATTTCACCATGAAAAAGTGACACAAAAGCACTATCATAATTTAACATCATGGTAGTGTTAAAATCTACCGTATTTTTTGCACTATAAGACGCAGCGGACCATTAGATTTAGAGGAGGAAAACAAGAAAAAAAAATCTGCCTCTGCCTCCCAGCATCCATCCGGTATTCATCTGGCTAGCGTCGTTGTAGCAAACAGCCTGGTCAGCTTCAGTTATCGCAGCCCCAGCACGTGGCTCGTCAGGGCTCCGCTCCGTTGCGCCCACCACCGGTCAACTGAGCTGAGCTGCTGCTGCCGCCGCCGGGGAACACTGGAGCCTTCGCTGCCGAGCAGCTGATTGGCGATTGGATCGGCCTCCTGGAATACCGCCAATCAGCTGTTCTAGGTGGCGGGGATCGCCATTGCCGCCATTCGCCGCGGCGGCGATAGGTAGCAACAGCGATAGGCAGCAGGTATCCCTGCCGCCTAGAACAGGTGATCGGCGGTATTTGGGGAGACCGATGCACCAACCCCCTCCCCCCGCCACAATATTCGTTCTATAAGACGCACAGACATTTTCACTCACTTTTGGGGAGGGGGGGAAGTGCGTCTTATAGTGCGAAAAATACGGTATGTCTTTGCTGCATAAGAATTAGTATGAAAGTACGTGGCCCTGGTTATAGAAGGAATGAACTATTTAGTTTCTTTTTTCATCATCTGTTTTTCAACATAGAAAGATATAAATCGTTATCTTTCCACCTGCAAAGAGATTTACGAGCTACTTAATAATGGTATAGTGTTGTACCGTTATTGGTACACCATTATTGTACACCACCCAGAGTTGCTTGTTGTGAGATGGGTGACCACATAAATGTGATTGATTGAATAAATAAATGCATATAGTGTTACTGAATTAACTAGTATGTAGTGAAATGTCAATCAAAATCAGTCTGTGTATTTATTGTAAGTAGGGTAGAATAGTAGATCAAACAACTGTTAAAACTATGGGGTGGACTATTTTTCCAATTTAAATATGAACAGTTGAAATATATGTAAGAGTTCTTAGTGCTTACATGCTCTTTTAGCTTTGATACTAATATTCCTAGAGGGAGAAATATACATTAAAAATAGACAATATGCTAGCAAGGTAGAATCTGAAAAGTCCAGCGCAAAGCACAAAGCAATTCTTTGGTTTCCCCAAGCCCAACCCCCCCTAACCAGTCCACCGGTAGCCAATGTGATGCCACACAGTTGTTTTGAGAAAGCTGAGATACTAGGCAGATAACAGTTCACCCTCAGGGCATGGCAGCCTTGAAACCAGGCTGGAACCTGCTGGGAGAGAGTCCGTTCCGTCTCCGAAGACAGTGACCCTCCCTAATTCCCAAGCAGTACAGCAAAAGCAAAAGCATGCGAAAATGCCAGCAAGCCTCCTTTCCCCTCCCCCCTTCTAGCAGAATGGCAGGACATGATGGTGGACCTGATACTCACCCTTTAACCAGTTTTATCTATGATAAATGGGAGATTAGTTTGTACAGCACAAGGCACATCCCATTTCATTCAGTGTGGTCTGGACCTAAAACATTTCTGGTGTACCATGTTGATCTGACACATTTAGGAATCTTGTATTTATATTTTGTGCCAGTTGAGCCCAACCGTATGGATGGGATAAATCTTATTGATCTTAAGCCATCAATTAGCACATATGCTATTTGAATATGCATGTGGAAGCCTATTAGATTATTGGATCAATGTCTCCCGGTATGCTTCTGCACATGGTGTGAAATTATATTTTTGTAAAATCTGTGTGTACTGATTTTTTGTTTGCTCATTGTGTTGCTATAAGCAGATCCTGAAAATAGTTGAGATATAGTTCTTATTGTAAAGTTGATGCAATAAGAAAGCAAGAGAGAATTAAAATGTATCATTCTTTTTTTTTTTCAATCTTAAAAATCATTCAATAAAATTATTTTCTTGTTAATTAAAGAAGACTGTTTGTAAGACTGGCTCCCAAAATAAGTGTGAAGCCACTCTTCCCTCCATTTCTAATGAAAGGCCAATACACTATATGGAGAAATTCAGAGATAATTTCCTGATGTGGTTAAGAGAAAATAGTCTATTATAATCCTGATAGGCACTGAATTTTATAAACACTGGAATTTACCACCTTGAAGTTCTCATATACTAACAAACTAGACATATAAAGAAAGTTGTATTACAATTCCTGAATTATGTGTTGAATGAAGCCACTTAATAAACTATGATAAAGAGCAAACTTTCAATTAATCGTTTTGATGAATGAAAAGCTGTATTTTTATCTAAATCTACTAGAGATTTCTAGGCAAACATGAATGGGAAGCATGAATCAACAATTAATAGTGGTTTTAAAACACGGGTTTACACAAAATCATTTTTCTGAAGATCAGTTGGCATTCTTTATTTCTTTTTTAAATTGGTGATAAAACGTAGCTGGGGTCAGGATTCTGACCGATGCCCTAATTAAATTATGAGCCTCGAGCCAATCTTCAAAAGAAATCCAGTTATTTATTAGGAGCTTCATGTTGGCACGTTCCAAGTGAAGCCAACTCTGACCTCACTTAATTCACGCCCCGGCTCTGACCCTGTTCCCCCCTCCCCCCAAGGTGTGTTATCAATCACATTCCCCAATGAAGCAATTTCGTGGGTTGTAGAAGTCCCTCCGGCCATTGTGGGTCACCGTAGAGATGGCCTTGACAGCTGGGAGATCTGTAGCAAGCAAGCAGAACATTTTAGATACCTAGGTTTGCATTGAATTGTAAGATACATATATTTAAATATGTTTAATTACGGTGTTTTTTGAAATACCCTCATGTCTAGATTTGAAATTTATTCATTTATTTGTTAAATGTATTTGCCACCTATCTTGCCGGGAGGCTACCCTAGACAGAAGTCATACAAGGCTTATAATGAACCTAGAGCTACCTTTTAAAAATACATAGAACTAATTTCTTCCACTTTCCTAAAAAAAGAGGAAACAATTTTGATTCATTCATACATACAGTTGCAAGAAAAAGTATGTGAACCCCTTGGGATTACGTGGAGTTTTGCATGAATTGGTCATAAAATGTGTTCTGAACGTCATCTAAGTCACAACAATAGAAAAACACAGTCTGCTTAAAATAATACTACACAAACATTAGATGTTGCCATGGTTTAATTGAACATAACATGTAAACATTCACAGTGCAGGGAGGAAAAAGTATGTGAGCCCCTAGCCTAATGACTTCTCCAAGAGCTAATTGGAGCCAGGAGTGAGCCAACCTTGACTCCAATCAGTGTGATGATATTGGATGTGTGGCTGACAGCTGTCCTGCCCTTTAAAAACACACACCTGGTTTGGGTTTACTGGTTTCAAGAAGCAC
>QLTV01004225.1:2524626-2545335 GCA_003457575.1 Thermophis baileyi
AGAGCCCTGACCTCAACCCTATTGAAATGCTGTGGCATGACCTTAATAGAGCGATTCACACCAGACATCCCAAGAATATTGCTACACTGAAACAGTTTTGTGAAGAGGAGTGGTCCAAAATTACTCCGGATCGTTGTGCAGGTCTGATCTGCAACTACAGGAAACGTTTGGTTGAGGTTATTGCTGCCAAAGGAGGGTCAACCAGTTATTAAGTCCAAAAGTTGACATACTTTTTCCTCCCTGCACTGTGAATGTTTACATGTTATGTTCAATTAAACCATGGCAACATCTAATGTTTGTGTAGTATTATTTTAAGCAGACTGTGTTTTTCTATTGTTGTGACTTAGATGCCGTTCAGAGCACATTTTATGACCAATTCATGCAAAACTCCACGTAATCCCAAGGGGTTCACATACTTTTTCTTGCAACTGTAGGTTGTGGAATGTTTCCAGCAGTTTTACTCACACGTAATATGTTTCAGGATTTTATTTCAAAACTGAAATCAACATGAGTTCTCATTTTAAAGTATTCCCTTCTTGCCCTAATTTTTAATTCTTACTATATTGGAGTAGAATGTACTGGATATGTTGGGAGAAATAATATATTGATAGTTCAAAGAATGTTTTGTGAAAGTCTTATCTAGTCTGGAGGCCACCCATAATACATAGCTGTTTACCAAACAATCTTTTCTATTATTGGTTGAATAGTTTGCTATATAGAAATGGACAAAACTTTCCCATCCTTCTAAAATATTTTCCTTCTGTACTATAAGACTTGATATTGGAACTGGCTATTAGTCTCCAAATTTCATTACTTTGTTGCTCAGTATTTTGAGTGATGCTGAAAAAAGGAAATGGTACCTTTTCCATTTGATTTTTTTGCTTTTAAGGCAAAGGTATATAAACACATATTACCTATCTGTTGTCCAATAATAAGTGTTAGGTGTCTGACATGCAGCCACAATATGTATAAAAACTAAGAAATTACATGTCATGTTAACATTGATATCTTAAAAAAAATCTAATAATCTCAGCCCAAACCTGGCATTTAATTGCACATACAAATGTTGTGGTATATTGCCATATAGCCACATTTGGCCCTTAAGCTATTTATTTATTTAACAGATGGCAGCCCTTAAACTATTTTATTTTATTTATTTATTATTTATGTTATAAATAAATCCTGAGATAAATTATGAATCCAATCTATGTACTCTAACTTCTGCTTCTCCAATAGATGCCTTTCTATCAGTTATGATCATATGAACATTGTGGGTCTCTTTATTGTTGTGTATTGGGATCTGCTTCAATATATGAAACTCTTTTACTTTACTAATAGTCATGTTTCATCACCAAACTCTGCTATATATATTCTCATTCTAGTGCAGGTGCTAAAATTCCATAGATGCTGAAAAGGAGTATATTGTATTTCTCAGAACACATACATGTGATGTATACCATTAATAATAGCATTCCCACATTATTTAAATGTGTAGAAATTATATTCCTTTTCTCAGTTTTTTCTGAAATGTGTATAAATAAATATGACAAATTTGAAAAAAAACCAATGTAAAAATTGATTGCTATACAAATAGAACACTGCAGTAAATCATATCATAGTTTACAAACCACAATGGTTGATTAAATAATCCAAACTCAAGTTACATGATGGTTTAGCACCATACATGAACTTAGCTATTATACAGTATATTTACTCATAGTCCTTAGGAAATTTCAAGGATACATTACTGTAAATGTTAAATTTTTCAGTGTGTGTTCTGGTAACTAATCTCTAAATCTGTCTATGTAGATTTTCAGTCATCCAGGTCATGGTTGTCCTTGTTTTTCCTTGACGTTTTGCTTCTCATCTAAGAAGCTTCTTCAGTTCTGACTGAAGAAATCAGAACAGAAGAAGCTTCTTGGATGAGAAGCAAAACGTCTTCAAGGAAAAACAAAGTCCAGTTGCCTTTTGAAAAAACACCTTTGGGATAATCTGTAAATCCTTCTACATGTATGCTAGGTTTTCCTCTTGCTTATATATATGCACCTTTAAGTCTGAAATATTAGTCTTTATATTAAAATGTGCAATACAGTACTTGCCCTTTTTTTGTTTGCATAGTATCTCTAAACAGCTTTGTGCTATAACCTACCGCTAGATTTATGTGTTGGGGATGTTTGTTTTTCCAGATGCAAGTTACTGATTCCATTCTGAACACTATTTATTTAACAAGTTTACAAGTTATGCTAACTTCTAAAGCTCTTCATGATTTGGCATCAGTGTACCACCAGGATCACCTTTTCTGACTAGATTTGGCCCAGCCTGTTGCATTGTTTGGGAGGGTCTCACTGTTTTTAATTATTTAATTGATTTATAGACTGCCTGGTTCCCAAAACAAATCAACAAAGTAGCATAGCCAACAGGTTCTGAAGAGCATACATTGCCAGTGTGTAAAAACAAGGTTTCTATAAAACGATATGTGATAGATTAAATTACAAGTTATTTTAGTGATTAGCAGCCAAAAATATGTAAGGTACATAGAAAAGGATTTAGGAAGCAAAAACTTTGTTGTCCAGTGAGATCAGTCTGGTGGTAGCTTTTGGGGAATTATAAAAAATGTCATGTTTTTGAGGAGCTATTCAGTAACATAATATATAACTGTTGATGGTCTTATTTTTCTATCTTGTTTTGGTTTTGTGATTTGGGTTGTATGTTGTTTTTAATTTTGGTTACATTGTAAAAGTCATGGAATTGTGGCTTTTGTCTTGGATATTAGCTAATTCTGTATCTTGGTAAATTTTGATAAACATCCCTCCAATTTCATCATTTTATTTATAATGTATTTAGAAAACTATTGAATAGCAACTGATTAAAAATATTGTCCAAGGTGACCTTAATAATTCCCAATAGTTCCTTAATGATTTAGAGACATCTGCATATAATTTTGGATATGATCATTTAATCAGTTACAAATCTAGCAGGCCACAGTATCATTTATCCTACATGTATATATTGTCTACAAAAGATATCATTAGAGACCATGATCAAACACTTCTGTGGATATAGTTTGCTTTTATTTCAGTAGTCTTGTGCTCTACCAAACTTGTCATTCTGTCATAAATATGTGCTGTGAAAGGCTGCTTTGCTTGCAGGCTCCAGATTCAGTCATAAAACATTAGGTATAAACCAGCGGTGGGTTGCTCCCGGTTCGGACCGGTTCTTAGAACCGGTAGTGCCGGTGGTGGGAGGCTCCGCCCACCCACCCGGGACGCTCCGCCCACCCGCCTGGGATGCTTCTGCGCATGCGCAGAAGTGTCGTGTGCGCGAGCATGCGCGCGAACTGGCAGCAAAATCATTTAGAACCCACCACTGGTATAAACATAATATACATCCCCATAAGTGGGACATGGCTCTTGGTCATGTAACAGTTAGATTACCTCCAGCTTTGCACATGCAAATCTCTGCCATAAAAACGTCATAGGAAAAATAAAGCTTAAAAAAACATCCTGATTTCTGGTAATGTTAGCATTCTTTCCTGAAAAAGTTTGCTATCTCTGGTGGAGAAAAAAAAATTATCCTGCTTGATCTCAACCATGTCAGTCATTGGAAACATATTTTTCAATAGGCAGACACCACTGGAAACATTCAGAAATTTATTTAAATATGTTTTTTAAAAATGAATAAGGAACTATCTGTCAAAAAATATAGCACATGCATGGGATTCAACACAGCACATACTAAAAGTTTCCTATGAGTGTATATTTTCAGGTCAGACAAGAGGCTTCATATAGCAATCACCACTCTTGTGTCAGTGGCAAAGGCTACAGAAAATTCTCTAGTCGGATCCTACTGTCGATGGCTGTTCCTCTATTTCAACTTGATAATCTGTATTTTGCAAATTGGCTCAAAAATCAATACCTGTTTTCTCCTTTGAAATGTGTTGTGGAAAGAAAAAATACCAAGTTCCATTTTGCAGAAGACTGCAATATCCTTTTCTTTTTGTTAAATAAAGAAATAAATAACATCAGAGTAAATTGGACTTAAGATGAGTTAGGCATTGTGCTCTGATTTGGATTGCCTAGAAGTGAAATTAACTTTCCTTTTAAAGGTTTTTCACATTAAATTGAAATTAACATTTGTGATTTATTGATACTATGAGAATAAATTTTTAAGGAAGAAAATAGTTCAATAGCAATATCCCAAAGGTGCTTTTTTTTCCAAGAGGCAACTGGACTTTCTGGTTTTTCTTTGAAGACGTTTTGCTTCTCGTCCAAGAAGCTTCTTCAACTCTGATTGGATGGTGGGGAATGGAAGGATTTATACTCCTTGCAGACAGCTGGTCATTTGCATTCTTTTAGTGGATGAAGTGGTTGTTTCTTTTCCCCCATGTACAGATCTGTACATGGGGGAAACGAAATAACCACTTAATAAACGCATGGCACAACATACGAAAACAAGCCCATCAGGACTAGATTCAGCAGTCCATCTGCATTTAAAAGACACAGGCCACTCTTTTGAAGACAACAAAGTCCATGTTTTGGACAGAGGATTGCTGGTTTGAAAGGGGTTAAAGAGGCCATCTATGTCAAAACTGAACAGCCCTTTCAACAGAGGGGGAGGGATATGACATCATCTATCTCCAATCTACAGTCCTTTCAACAGTTCCAAGAAGGCTCCACACCAATTTGCACCGCTCAGGTGACCCTGATGACACAGATAAACCTCCAGGTGATCTTAACAATCAGTTAAAAGAATGCAAATGCCCAGCTGTCTGCAAGGAATATAAATCCTTCCATTCCCCACCATCCAGTCAGAGCTGAAGAAGCTCTGATGGTCATTCAGTTGACTGAAGCACTTCAGTAAATTCAGATTTTTCCATTAACAGATAATCACAGATTACTATGTCCTGCTAGTTGACATTCTGGAGGTTACACCATCAAACTGTGTGTCAAACAAAAGAGTTTTTCAGCAAACAGAAATAAACATGCTTTTTTGTATTTTATGCAATAGAATCCATTCTGTAATATATCAGAGCAATATATTTTTGTCTTTTATTTAAAGAACAACCATTTTGGGAACTAATTGGTTTACTGTTTAATTTCATAAGCCATTTATCCTTGAGGTTGAGCTTGGATTTGAATAACTGAAATAAATATCTTCACTAACGATCCAGCGTAGTCAACCACAATAGAGAACTTACTCTTAAGGCTCATATGGATAGCTAATTGATAGAATATTACAGATAGTCTTTGTTACATGAGAAGCAAATGGGATTTTTTAGAATGTTGCACTGTTACTAAAAATTTTAATACAAGTACTTTGAATATTCCAGTTATACATAGTGGTATATTTTGTTTCTGAATTACACAAGTTGGTTTGGGAAAAATTGTGCTGCCTAAAATTGACAATATATAAATATCTGTATTGTTCTTAATAGAAAGTGTCAGGTTGTAACATTAAGTCCTTTCTTGTCTTTAAGAAACTGTTTCTTGCACAATCCAAGAACACTTCAGAAGCTGTTAGGAATTGCTAATTCCAGTAGCAAGTTCAGCACATTCATTTTATATTAAAAACTGGTCTTTCATCTGGAAAGTGAGCTTTGGACATAATGGACCAGAACAACAAAACTAGATTTGACTGTCTGTGATAATACTGGAAATACCTTTGTGAATGTAGCATCTCTCAGTCTCTGTCATTGAGGGAATAAGTCTCAGTCATTAAGTAAACTGCCTAAACAAATCCTCAGACAGTGTTTAATATTTTTGAGGCCTTTTTTGCTTAAGACTTAGAAATATTTGTGTTTAGGACTACCTTACAGTAGGACTGCCTTAAAATTAGGAACAAAAACTATTAGAATGGGACGTTTAGGCGTCCACCATCGGCCGTGCCTCCTTTGCCCCCAGCCACCCACCTCAGCTGATTTACAGCCAGCTTTCCTCCTCCACTGGTCCTCCCACAACCATTCTCCATGGCCAATGGGCCCCTGGCCCTCTGCCTCTCATCCTTCATCCCTGCCCATTTGCCCAGACACCATTTGACCCGGGCCTTTGGCTGCATGGGACAAGAAGCCACCAGGCAATGGGAGTAGGTGGCAGTGAGCAATCTGCAGCAGGCTGTTGGGCCAGCATGCCATCACGGGGACCGTTGGGGGTGCGCCAGACAACTGGCAATCCAAACCCTAACTCACAGCGATGGCATGCAGAAACTATTGTGGGTGGGGGGTGCACCTGGCAACTGGCAGCGGTGGTGGCAGCATGCAGAAGCATTCGCAGGGGACGGTGTGCTGGGCAACTGGCAGTGGTAGCAGCGGCATGCAGAAGCGATCAATTTTGAGCAATAACTACAGGTTGGAAGATTAGATTCAGCTTTTGCCGTGTCTTTTGAAGACAAAACTGAGTTAGGAGAGGTTTCCTACCATTAAAATGGGACAAGCCACTGCTGCTGCATTTGGGGATCTGTGTGGTGCCCGTGCTGTGGAGGGAGAGCAAAGCCGCAGGTAGGGCAGGCTTCGGCCTAATTTTCTACCCAGAAAATTCAGAGGCTTTATTTAGATCCCCTGGCAATCTCTTCTGCACGCTGCTGCCACCGCCACCAGTTGCCCAGCTTACCCTCCCTGCACCCCCTACGATCATTGCTGCATGCCACTACTGCCGCCAGTTGCATGACCCCCCCGCACCCGCTGATATGCGGGTACATGCCGCCGCTGCCAGTTAGGGTTTGAGTTGCCAGTTGTCTGCACACCTCCTTGACGGCCGCTGTGATGGCACGCTGGCCCCCCAACAGCATACCGCCGATCTCTCATTGCTGCCTGCCCCCATTGGCTGGCAGCTTGTCCTGTGCAGCCAACGACCCGGGTCAAACAGTGTCTGGGCGAATGGGCAGGGATGAAGGGCCAGGGGCGGAGGGCCAGTGGCCCATTGGCCAGGGACAATGGCCAGGGGACGGCAAGCAGAGGAGGAAGCTGGCTGTAAATCAGCTGAGGCGGGTGGCTGGGGGCAAAGTGGGCGTGGCCAATGGTGGTCACCTAAACGTCCTAAACCCAAAACCACTTTGGACAGTGCCTGGAATGAAGAGTTAATTAATATTAACCCTTATTCCTTGGCTTCCCATCCTCTCCCAACATGCTACCTAAAGCATGAGCTCCTCAAGAGAAGATTGCTGCCTTGGCCAGCATTCTTTGTGTGATACTTTGAGGAATTCTCAGTGGAATGTCCTATGAGTGTGTTCTGACATCAGAGAGACAATTTTGTTGTTGGCAGATAGCTTGCCCACCCTAGAGAGAATGGATTCACTGCTGCTAACAGGAAGGGGGTTCAAAGATGGAACATCCAGAAAGGAGTAAAGATACAAACAGACTTTTGCTCCTACTTAACGTGACAGGATCGCTTCAGATGACCCTGATTAACTAGGCAGCTAGTAAGACATTGGAATATTCATAGGTGCAACAACATCTACAAGAATAACTTTTAAGAGCCAGAATTGGAACAAAATTTATCCAATTTAAGTGCTGCTCAGCTCTGAACTACTCTAGGAGGATTACAATGTAATAATAACAAAAACCCAACATACTTCAAAAAACAAAGCCCACAAAAACAGATAAAGTAATAAAGAACAGGATGGAGAGTGGCCAACAACAGAACTCACAAGGGACTCCAGCCACCCTAACTGAAAGCTTGGGAAAACAACCAAGTGGTCAAAGCCCACCAGAATACTATGAGGATGGGAGCCATCTGGATTTCATGGAGAACCTCTTTCCAAAGGGCAGGTGACAGAGAAGGTGTGCTTCTTGGGTCCCAAAATATGACATTTTTTAATTGAAAAGACATTGTGTCCAAAATCTGTTGATTTGTATTGGCCACACAGATACCACAAGAGAAAAATGGTCCCACTTACAACTGGGCCATTATGCCAGAGGTGGGTTCCTCCTGGTTCGCACCGGTTCTATAGAACCGGTAGCAAACCGCTGGTGACGTCACGGAGCCGGTTCTGTCAGTGCCGGTCCGTGGACGCCGCCATCTTTTTTTAAAGAATTTATTTATTTATTTATTTATTTGATTGATTTTTTTGCTATTTTTTTTTTTTTTGCACATGCGCAGAAGCCGAGTCCCTGGCACTGCGCATGCGCCGCCATCTTGTTTCTGGCCTTTTTTTTTTTTTTTTGGAATTTTTTGTGAATTTTTGTCACTGCGCATGCACACGCGCAAAGCGTGCGGGCACCCGCACGGCACGGCCATGCAGCGCGCAATGCGTGCGCAGCCACGCGGCGCGGAAGCAAGCGAACCAGCGGCGAGGTAAGTTAGAACCCATCCCTGCATTATGCCACATTAGAACTGTACCATCATAACCAGTACTGTACCTTGAATTGCACTAAACTGACCTGGCAACCAATGCAGATTGCAGAGAAGAGGTGTCATATAAGCGTGCCCATCATTACCCACATTGCTATATTCTGGACCAGTTGAAGCTTCCCAGTGGTCCCATGTAGAGGATTGCAATATTAAAGCCATGAGAGTGATATGTGTACTTTATGACATCCAATGGATGGATAGACACACACACCACACACACACATAACCCTTAGGAAACACAATATATACCCTAATGTGTAGTGACAGCAAAAAGATGGATTTTTGGTCCAAACAAATAACAGTAGACAATGGCTGTGCCTTGCCCTCAGAGAAGGGTCATCTTTCACTTTTATACTTTTTAGCTCCAGCACTTGAATTTTCAGAAGATGTGGGGAAAAAGCAATTTTATCAAGAGCTACTAGCAGATTTACAATAAATGTAAAAAAGTAAATTTTCAGTAAATAAGAAGAAAGAAACAGAGCAGAAAGGCAAAATGATAGTAATTTCTGCAAATAGAATAAAGCTGATATGAAAGCCAAGGTCATTTAGCAGAAAAGACACAGCAAAGCAATTTGCTTGACAGCAATAAATGTTTTAAAAAGAACCTCCCTTTCCTTTTCCCTATTTTTTCTCTTACCAACAATACGTTGCTAAAAGCTCTAGGACCAAAGGATGGTAGCATTGGATTTTGGCATAAGCAGGTTTTTACTTTGAATTCATGTTGAATTCTGCAACCACCTTTCAATGCCAAGCTTCAGCCTTGGAATAGATAAGATTTGTGTACTTGGTTGTTTTTTTTTTAATTTAAATCCATATATTTCCTCTGAAGCACTCAACCCAGTCAAGAATAAACCATACTTTGCCCTACAATAACTATAATAGAAGCTGATACAAGGAATCAACAACAATACAGCATAGAAAATAACTCCAAATGACCTCAGTTTGTAATTATGTCACTATGTAGTTGCTAAAGCAGGCAAATCAAATTAGGTGATGCTTTGAATCCAATCTATATTTTAAACATGACAATTAATAGAAGAAAGTGACTCTTGTTTTCGGTCTGTCATTTTTAAGTTTTAATCAAGTTTCTTTGAATCTCTTCTAAATGAATTGTTCCCAGCTTTAACTTTTGAAAGTGCAAACTTTACATTTGTAGCATATCAGCCTTCAACCAGGTACAACACAATTATTTAATACATTTTGTCTCTCCTGTCTTCATAAAATCACTTTATTGCAGCTTTATGTACAATGTTTGCATAGAACCTTCAGAAACTCCACAGGCACTGAAAAATAACTTGTTCATTTTTTTTCCGTTTAAAAAAATCCCATCTGTAGGTTGTTTTAATAACAAGTTTGCCTTCCACATAAGCATGACTCTGATCTTTGGCACTTGATGTCATAAACAAATCTCCTAAAATAAAAACAGTGTAAGTCATCCCTTGGAGCTTTAAAAGGAGTTGTAGTTGGAGAAGATTTATTCTGTAAAGGAAAATAATGCAGCTAAAATGAAAATGAATGAGATTCAGCAGAAAATCAAATTGCTTAAGAAATATTCTTATCAATCTAATGTCTGCAAAGTTTTATCAGAAATATAGTTTTTGATTGGAAAACATTTTTTAAAAAACTTTTATAAATTTTAATGGTGAAACCATACATTGGGACAACACTGAATTTTTTCTGCCCTGCACTGTTGACAAAAATTGTCCTGATTGCAAAGAACAAGAGCTACAAATTAAATTGTCACTCTGTGCCTTTCCAAGCCCTGATCAAGGAAGAGATTTAATACTGCATTTTAAGTCTTTTCTTCCCCCCCCCCTCCACTCCCACTTTTGGAAAGAGTTAAAGATTTGGAAATGAGTTTTGACAACAGTGTTAGTTGCTGAAATACTCAATGATAAAAGAGATTTGAAGAAGGGATTTGTGGATGGGACTTCTCTGTAAGTCAACAGTAACAAACAGCAGAAGAACGAAAAACAAGGACGTGTTTTTTCAGGGAATTGTGAAAATCTATCCTGATGGAAGGAGAGACAACAGGGAGGTCGGTTCCAGCCAACAAGAGAGCTGCCAGAAAACTTCTCAAACTCTCCCTCGGTGTGTTTGTGAGTAGCACGGTCGTGCTTGGCATTGCCCTTTTTCTGGGTAAGTTTCAATCCGTTGCACTAGCATAAATGCAATTTTGCAAATTTGTCTGTAGTGGTATTGCCATTTCATCCTAGGTTACTCTTCTAATCACACTGTAAGGTTCCCTAATTGGAAGCATTACTGTAGTTTTACTGGTGAGGATTCTGTTTCCAGGTTAAAGACTGCATTGGAGGCTTGAAAGGTCTTGAAATTTATTTTTCTTCTCTAGGATTTTACAGCAGTTGCAATTTAGGATTTGGTTAACTGCTCTTATTATTTGTTTGAACAAGTACTGGGATTATTCATTTATTCCTTTTTTGCTACTCACATTTTAACTAAGAAGCAACCAAGGTCTACAAATACCAATGTATTTTATCAAGTTACAGTTTAAAACCTTGAATAAATTCTGAATAACAAACCATATCAATATTAATCATAATGTCTTTATCCAGTGTTATAAATTGATAACATTACATAAAAAAGGAGGAAACATTTTTGTTAAAAAAGAGTAAGAGTTACTTTGGAATTAAAAACAAACAAACCATTGTTTCTTCTAACTACTGACAATTAACATGCGGCTTTTGTATAAAAATAAATTATGTCTTTCAAAGCTTGAAATTCATGAATAATCTCAATGGATCTATTGAGGATTCTTATTCCATTTGATTTCAGTTAAACTATTGTGTACATCAAAGAAGAAACTTAGGTGTGCATCAAAATATTCTATAAATTTTGACTATGCATTCTTATCTATGCTTTTGAACTGTTAAAACTAAAGATTACCAAATGAATAATTAAATCTTTATTAAGAGGGGAATAGAGTTTCTCTCTTCAGTTCCACTGAAACTAAAGTAACTGAAAGATGACTTCCTCCCAAACATTTACAGTAGTTATGGTTGGGTATAACACATGCTGACATATATAAATGGGGTTCATTGTCAATGTCCATTTACCAAATGAGCTCCACAGAGAAATTGCAAGGCAGCCTTCCCCTATCAGATGCCCCCCAGATGACTTGTGTTTTCTTCTTCTTCTTCTTGTGCCATATCCATCATCGGACGTTGGCGATCATGTTGGCGATCCTATTTTTATCAACAGCCGCACGAAAAAGTGCTGTTGAGTTTTGTCCAAACCAGTCCCTTAGATTTTGAAGCCATGATGTTCTTCTTCTGCCTGGATTTCGTTTGCCTTCAATCTTTCCTTGGAGGATTAAGTGAAGTATGCCGTACTTTTCTGGGTATCGCATCACCTGACTTGTTTTTTCAGATAGTCACAACTCTTAAATGTTAAAAATCTGATCAAATTTATAGCATGGAAATTCCATATGACTGTACTTATTAAAACAAGATGCTTATTGCAAAATAATACTGAATCTATTTTACTTAGGAAATGGTATTTATTTAATTAATTTAGAGAATTTATATGACTACTCACTCACTTTCAATGACTCTAAAAAAAACCCAATATTAAAAGAGTAAAACCAATAACCCTCTCCCTCCTGGTGACAATAAGCAATATACACTTGATGAGTTCCATCCCATTCTGGGTTCCCAAAACCAGTTGGCAAAACCAGGTTTTCAGGTCCTTGTGAAAGAGTATCAAAGTGGGGGCCAGTCTGTGGGGATAATGTTCCACAGGGAGCTACCATGGAGATCCTGGGAAGAGATGGTCCTTGAAATACCTTGGTCCCAAGCAGTGTAGGGCTTTAATGGTGACAACCAACATCTTGAATTGCATCAGGAAGCAAATTGGCAGCCAATGCAGTTCCCGCATGAGGTGAATCGTGTGCACACCTGGGTCTGCACAGAACCATGTCAGCTGCTGCATTTTGAACCAACTGGAGCTTCTGGATGCTTTTCAAGGGTAGTCCCACATAGAGCATGTTGCAATAGTTAAGACGGGAGGTGACTAGGGTGTGAGTGATTGTGAGCAGGGATTGTTGGTCCAGGAAAGGGCGTAACTGGCACACAATCTGATTTCCAGCAGGAGTCATGAGTGCAGGAGAACTCCCAGATTACACACTGTCCAGGCAGTGCCATCCCATCCAAGACCAGAGATGGCAATTCTCTGTGGACCAAAGAACTCCAAACCCAGAGCCACCTGGTCTTGTCAAGGTTCAATTTCAGCCCTTGCTGCCCATCCAGCTCTTAACAGCCTTGAAGCATCACTTAACTCACCATGGACCAAGATATCTAGCAGGATGTCATCAGCATATTAATGATATCTCAATCCATGATGGCGATGATCTCACCCAGCAGCTTCATGTAGATGTTAAACAGAAATGGAGAGAGTACTGAGCCCTAAGGTACCCCACGAAGTAGGGGACAAGAGCTGGACCTCTTGCTTCCTATCAACACCAACTGAGAGTGGCCACAGAGGAAGGAAGTGAACCAGGACAACACAGAGCCCCCACTCCCAACCCCTGAAGTTGCTCCAGAAGGATACCATGGTCGATGGTATCAAAGGCTGACAAAGGGTCAAGTAAAGCAACGATGGCTGCACCACCCCCAACCTGCCCATGTCAGAGATCATCAAAAAGCATGATCAATGCCATTTCCATCCCATATCCAGATCTGTACCCTGACTAGAAAGGGTCTAGATAATCCATTTCATCCAGGAACCTCTAGAGCGGTCATGCAACCTCCTTCTCAACAACTTTTCCCCAAAAGAGAGAATTGGAGACAGGTCAAAAATTATCCAACAGGGTGGAATCTAGCGACAGCTTCTTAAGAAGAGGGCGGATCACAGTCTTCTTAAAATGCTGAGGCACAATCCCCTCACAAAAGGAAGCATTAATCACTGCCAGAACTCACCTTCATGTCACCTCCCAAGAAGTTTTCACAAGCCAGGAGGGGCATGAGTCTAAAACACATATGCTTGCACGCATACTCTCTAGGATCCTGTCCACTTCTTCAGGAGCAGCAGGGTCAAACAGTTCCCAGATAACTGGGCAAGAACCTGCCCCACGTGCCTCCACAGGACCAGCAACCACACTGGCATCTAACTGAGAATGAAGACGAGTGATATTGTCTTCCAGAAAATCAGCAAATTCTCAGCATGTCCCATCAGATGGACCTCTATATCCGCCTTCCCCAGAAGGAGATAGCTCACCTTAAAGAGAGTTGCTGGCTGATTATCTGCAGGTGCAATTAGTGCAGAGAAGTACTTATGCTTCATCCACTCAAATTGCTACAAGATAGCTTTAATAGCAGTTCTCACCTATGTTTGATTGAGTTGGTCCCTTGTCTTCTGCCAGTAGCACTCTAGATGTCTCTTCATTAATTTCATCCTTCTCAATTCCTCTGTATACCATGGGGACAAAGAGGTCTATGGGTTAGGAGAGGTCACATGGACGCAATCTTATCCGGATCCTCAGTCACCTTCCTATTCCAAGCAGTCACTAAAAATTCAGCAGTACTATGCAGCAGATCTGCAGGTTTAAACCCACTTCTTTGTGAAACCTATCCGGTTCCATTAGTTGCCTGCTTCTCTGAGGAGGGGTACCTCTCTCAAGAAACTCATTGCCACCAGACTATGATCTGACATGACAGGGGTACCAAAGACAAGCCCACCAATTCCAGGTCAGATAGGCACTGCTCCGAAAAGAACACCAAATTGGGTGTGTGTGACTGCTATTCCTAGTTGTAGTAGATATTGTTCCTACATTATCATAGAATTGTAGGAGTGAAAAATTTGAATAGGGGATCTAGCCACATAATAGGACAAAATTCCTTCCTCATCAAGTAACTTTTTGGGAAATAAGTACAAATCAGTTTTCCCAAATGATTACTCCAAATGTAACAGACCTGTTGGCTGAGGATCTGTTGCCCAAGCACATTGTCATGACACACAGGCAAGAGGTAGAAATTTGCATCATGACAATATGTCACTTGTTTTATCATTCCTTCTGGATGAAGAATGCTGGCAAATATACAGAAGTAAGGATTAGATAAAATATTTTTACAGTTAGCCATTAGAGCAAGAAAGGGCAATCTTTTTTTCTATGTGTCATGAAGCTACTTCTTATGATTCCTGACCATGTGTCACACTAAAATACAGGATGAGGAAAGCAATTGTGAAATTATAGAAACAGAAAACATTTTTAAAAATCCGAAGCATTGACTATCTTGCAAAAGATGAAAGAGGTTCTTAAGGTCTTCCCAAAGGGTTTGTTGAACTGGAAAGGTTAATCTCTTTACTCCCCTCTTCTTCCCCTTCATCCTGTTTATTCTTCCCTATGATGTTTTTATTGATACAGATAGCACTTTTAGCATTTTAGAGCTTAGGCAAGTATAAGTGTCCCCAAACATTGAGTTTGGGGTATTTGGATTTTGGAAATCTCACAAAATGATCACTCTAATGCATATGATAGCTAGTGGGGACTAAGATTAACATACCCAAATTTTCCAGTTCTATTTTTACCTACAGTTAACAAGAATATTAAATACAACTGCTTCTGTTTCTTCCTGGGGCCTTAATTGTCTTCTTTTTTTGTGGAAATAGGATACAAATTACAAGTAAACATTTTAATTCTGTGTTGATTAGGAAATTAATTCTGGACTGACTCCAGTCTCATACAGTGATTGATCAGGATGGAGATCAGGTTCAAAACCCTATCAACCATAGATTCTCTGCCTCACCCTAACCTATCTCCCCATTTAGTAATAAAAAGGTTCACAGGTGTTGCTTCTGAGTCAAACTGGTGTGGTGAGTGAACAAGTGGTTGATAATATACAAAAATATTTTCTGTTTTGAGGAAGGTATTGTATCAACAGATGGACATCTTTTCCTTCTGTACCAGCATTGCCACAATCACCCAACTAATGTCTTTAGATTTATGAAAAATATTTGTTGAGACAAAGATGGCCACAATGTTCTTTTCCTTTTGCAGTTAGTCAAGGACACATCAAATTTCATGCAGAGCAACAATATTGCTTGACTCCTGAATGCATTGAAGCTGGTAAGTAAAGTATTACTTTTCTTTTAATTTAGTTGAAGCATATTGGTACAAAGAGATGTAAACTCTTTTTTTCCTTTTGGATCACAGGAACCTGTAATAGATTGAAAACCATTTTAACCATTGATAACTTAATAGTAATTACTATTTTTAAAAAAATATGTTTTAATTTTTTTAAAAAAATAGTTCTATTGGTTCAGGGAGAGCCAGTTTAGAATAGTGATTAAGGCATCAGGCTGGAAACCAGGAGATCTTGGGTTAGGTGATTTCTCTTCTAGGAAGGAGGCAATTTTTTTTTAAGGTAGCTTACTTCCTTCTAGAGATAGTTTTGTTCACCCAAACCATCTGATAGGCTGGGAATAATTCTTATAGCATTTGATGTACAAAGCTCTCAGATCAGGAGGAGATACAATAGATTTTGACAGTGCTAATGGACATAATTGGGGCCTTATCCTTTGAAATACCACTATAGTGTTGTGTTGGGAGTGCTGAAGCACTTCCGGGTTGAAAGGATTGAATGATGATATCACCATTGTCCAGGGAACGCCCAGTTGGGTGCTCCTTTTACATCCCTGTTAAGTCGCCCACTAAAGTGGTACCCATGTTTTGAAATGATTTGGGACATTTTGAGTGTGTGAGTCCAAAGCAAGCAGACAGAGTTCTCTGCAGTGTCAGTTTTGCCACTTCTCAGTTGTATCCCTACATTTCATGACTGTTTAAGTTCTCTTATTAGGCAGTTTGAGGTTGAATTCAAGTGTAATCAATATTTATTTGACCAAAGGGGTGTTTCTGTGACCATTGAAAGAGACTTGGAGGCAGGATGTTCACTTGTTCCAACTGTTTTGGACATTTTAGATAGTAGATCTAGATCTGCTTGGAAAGATCTGTTTGTAGAATGACAAATAAATCTCAAACTAAAATTTCAAACTAATGATTCTCAAAATTTCAAATTATAAACATTCCCCAAAAAATCAAATTAAAAATACATAAGCAAATCAAGGCAAATATGTTCTATTGAAATACTTTAAATGTTCCTCAAGTAGTCAAGTAAATGATTAAACTTTTATAAAGTAAATGATTAAGCTTTGATATTTGTCAGGCTTTTCATGTGATAATGTCTTCTCTTCTGAAAAGCTTTATTCCTGATAATCTAAGAAGTACAAGTACATATGAATGAAGCATGAAGCTCCACTTATGCAAGTGGAGGGCGCTTGCACTCGCAAGTGAATGAAGCTTCGTGCGTGAGTGCCCTCCACTTGTGCGAGTGGAGCTTTGTGCGCAAGCGCAAGTGCCTGCCACTCGCTCGAGTGGAGCTTCACACATCAACACAAGTACTCTCCACATGAGCATGAAGCTCCATTTGCGCAAGCAGAGGGCACGCGTGCACCCCATTCATATTAATGGAGTTGTGTGCGCGTATGCCTGCCACATCTTCTTATTTTGCTGCTAAGATCCTACTGAAAGGCCATATGTGATTATCAGTCTGGAGGGAGGGGGAGAAGGCTAATGTATTGAAAGAGTCAAAGAAAAGAGATTATCCAATAGTATTAGCAATCTATTTATCTGTTTATAAAATTTATTGGCCACCCATCTTACCATGAGATAACCCTGGATGAATTACAGACATAAAAAATACATACACATTAAAACCTGAATAAATTAAAACCAAAGATTAAAATCAAGGACATGGGAAAGGTGGGGGTGGAATGGGGGGAGAGGTAGGATCTATTACTCAATCAACTACTTCCACTGTGCTGTTACTCCATTGGGGCCCTAGGCCAACTGGCAGAGTCAGGTCTGTAGACTCTTGGGTCCAATCTCACATTGGGGGCAAGATGTTCCAGAGGGCAGGAGCAACAGCAGAGAAGGCCCTCCTCCTGGACGCCACCAGCTGGAATAATTCACAAAGGACTTTAAACGTGCAATTGGTGCAATTCACCAACACCCTGAATTGCATCCCGAAGCAGACCAACAACCATGCAGCTCACAGAGCAGTGGTGTTACAGGGCCATTCTTGGGGCCCTCAAAACTGCCTGAGCCACCACACTATGCACCAACTGTAGCCTTTAAAACTCTTCAAGGGTAGCCCCATATAGAGCTCATTACAATAGTCCAACCGTGAGATGACTAGGGACTGAACTACTGAGCACAGGGAGTCCTTATCCAGGAAAGGCCACAACTGGCACATCACATGAAGTTGTGCAAAGGCTCTCCTAGCCACAACTGCCACGTATTCCTCAAGCAGGAGTCACGAGTCCAGGAGAACCCTGAAGTTGTGAACCGGATCTATCTGGGGCAGTGCCACCCCATCCAGAGTCAAAGATGACAAAGTGCCAGATCCCCATGTACTGAAAGCCATTTGGTCTTGCCAGAGTTCAGTCGAAGCCTGCCGTCCCCCATCCAGGCCCCTAAGCCTGCAGGCACTGCCAGAAGGTGGACATAGCATCACTTAGGTCGCCAAGAGTAGAAATATAGAGTTGGGTGTCATTGGCATACTGTAGATACCTCAACCCCTGGTGATGGGTGATCTCGCCCAGCAGTTTCATATAGATGTTGAAAAGGAGTGAAGAAAGTACACAAAATAGCGGCTGAGGGCTGGACCTCTCACATCCTATTAATACATATTGGGACCAGCCACAGAGAAAGGAGCCAAACCAATGCAGAACTGTGCTGCCCATCCCCAATTCCTGCAGCCAGCCCAAAAGGATACCATGATCAATGGTATCGAAAGCCACTGAGAGGTCAAGGAGAGCAAGGATGATTGCACTATCCCCATCCCGCTCTTGCCAGAAATCATCGACAAGTGTAACCAATGCTGTTTCCATCCCATAACCAGGCCTGAATCCTGACTGAAAGGGGTCCAGATAATCTGTTTCATCCAGGACCCTCTGCAATTGCCAGGCAACCACCTTTTCCACAACCTTCCCTAAGAATAGAAGGTTGAAAACTGGACAAAAATTGTCCAGGCATATGGGATCCAATGATGGTTTTTTAAGGAGGGTGTTAATTTGGAGGGTTGCCGGCTGACAGAACGAAGGCGAGGCTTGAGTTTAAACGGGAACGCTTTATTTCTGCACTTCAGCACCACAGGCTTTCAACTGAGAACCGAACAGCAACCTGTCATTTGACAGCTCCTTTTATAGTGGAGCTGTCAAACTGCCAGCCAATTAGAACTCCCCAATCTCCCGCCAGCTGGCTGCTTGCGTTCTAGCCAATCAGGCGTTGACAAGCAGCCGACTTGGCTTTTTCTGGCGGGGTCGTAAGTCCGAGGACTTAACAGAGGGGGCAAACCAGGGCTTCCTTGAAAGCATCCTGAAATGTCCCCTCCTCCAGTGACATATTAATCACTTCCTGGACCTGCCCACTGCTCACCATCCTGGAGGCTTTCACAATCCAGGAGGGACAAGAATCTAACAGACAGGTGGTGGTGCTGACACCATCAAGGGCCCTGTCCACCTCAATAACCAGAAGCTAAAGGAAGATGAAGAGAAGAGAGATGGCAACCAAAAGATCCCCTGAGATTTTAGCACGGTCAGTTGCAGTGATAGATTGTGAAAATCCAGATGCACCCAGAAAAATGAAAGCCAAAATGTTAGTGAATAGCTCAAAATCCATAACTTGAAAATCAAGGAAAGTGAGATTGACCAATACTTAAGAAATATTTCTTTCCTTTCATTTTCATTTCCTTTTGAAATCGTAGCCTATCTGAACAAAGTCAGATGGGATAGGTTAAATGGTGAGATTAATTATGTGGAAGTAAAGGGAATAAATAAAGCCAGAAAATAGTAATCATAAATCTGGAAGTGATTTGCATGTCTTGTATAGCAATTAATATTAACATCATTAACTGATGATCCATGAAATTATATAACTTTTTCCAGCTGCCTCCATCAAAAGCAAGCTAAATGTGTCTGTGGACCCCTGTGATAACTTTTTCCGATTTGCCTGTGAAGGATGGTTACAAGATAATCCAATACCAGAAGATTATTCAAATTATGGAATCTATCCTTGGCTGAGACATAATGTAGATCTAAAATTGAAAGGTAAGTAGATCCTTGCTGAAGGACTTTAGCTAACTAATTTGCTTCATATAGCTTTTTGTTGTTGTCCTTATTTGTTTCTGCTTATTAAGAACAAACAATAGTGTATTGGATAGTTGCTGGTAAAATAATTCATTAAACTTGTATGCCACCTAACTCTAAATGAGCCTGGGTGGCTATCACTTAAGGTGATACTGTTAATGTATAAATTTTGTTTTTGATTGATTATGTGTCAAATAGGTGCCAACTCTTAGCAATCACACAAATTTTCTCCATGACCATCTATACCTAACCTGGTCAGACGTGGGTTTCAGCAGGTTCTGACCAGTTCTGGAGAACCGTTAGCGGAAATTTTGAGTAGTTTGGAGAACCGGTAGTGGAAATTTTGAGTAGTTTGGAGAACTGATAGTGGAAATTTTGAGTAGTTCGGAGAACCAGTAAATACCACCTCTGACTGCCCCCCCCCCACTATCTATTCTCTGCCTCCCAAGTCCCAGCTGATCGGGAGGAAATGGGGATTTTGCAGTAACCTTCCCCTGGAGTGGGGAGAGAATGGAGATTTTGCAGTATCCTTCCCCTGGAGTGGGGTGGGAATGGAGATTTTACAGTATCCTTCCCCTGCCATGCCCACCAAGCCACGCCCACCAAGCCACGCCCACCAAGCCACGCCCACAGAACCGGTAATAAAAATTTTTGAAACCCACCACTGAACCTGGTCCTTCAGGTCTTCCAATGATGCACCCACTACCACTGTAAAGGAATCTATTTGCCTTGCTGTTGGTCATTCCTCCCCCCACTTCCCTCTACTTTTCTCAACATCAAACCTTTCTTTACAGAGTTGCATCTTCTTGTAATGTGTTCAGAGTAGGAAAATCTGTGCCTGGTCATTTCTACTCTGAAATGAACTCTGAATTGTTTTGTTTGGTGATTTGTTTGTTTACTTGGGAAAGATTCCTTGGATGAAAATCCTAAAGGGGAAAACAACTCAAGAAGTGTGGGAAACTCTGAAAAATGTGATCATAAGTCCAGTCCAGCACAATACCACTGAAAAAGAAAAACAAGAAATCCAAGAAGAAACCACCATGGCTGCACAAAAATCTCTCTGACAGACTGAAAGACAAAGAGGATAAGTACAAAAAATGGAAAGAGGGACACTTAACTAAGGCTGATTGTCAGCAGATAGCCAGAACATGCAAAGATTAAGTCAGGAAAGCAAAGGCTCAGCATGAACAAAGACTTGCAACAA
>QLTV01004225.1:2562072-2609289 GCA_003457575.1 Thermophis baileyi
CCTCCCTCCCTCTGTAAATCTTGACTCTTAAGATCCTGGCACCAAATTATGGACCCTTCTGAATGTAGTAGTGTTCTACAATTGAGTCCAGACTCAGAAAAATCTGCCCAACCTTTTCTTAGATTGGATCTTTTATGGAATTTGATGCCAAGCCTTATTACAGACAAAGTAAAAAGTCATTTCACTCTAGATAAATTGCATTCACAAAGTGTCTTGCATTTGATCTATGTAGGATAGATACATAAAATGCAAAGTTGCTTAATATTAAAAAGATAACATTTTTAAGCAGAGAAAGACTTCTAGTGACTTTGTAGATTTGTTTTTCTTCATAATGTTATGTAAAGTTTGCTGTTGACCTTTTTGAGATGGCTCTTCAAGTTTTCAGGCTAATGTACTGTTCTGATAATCCCTGACTGCTCCTCAACTGGTGTTAGCCAGGCTTGACCCTCCTTAACTGCTGAGCTACCATGTGCTGCCAAAGATGTTTAAAATGTTTTGACATCAGAAGTAGGACCATTTCAATTGCTGTTATTTTTAAGTCTTCTCCTGAATTCAGGAAAAAAAATGTTTTGCAGCTTCCAAGTATTATTCTTGTTTTTTTCATACTTTCAAATTTATCAACAAAAGGATATATCTAGGACAAAGCAGCAGCAATGTATGTAGGGAGCTGTTCTGGATCTCAGTTCAGCTTTTGTAGAAAAAAGTCCTGGCAGAAGCCTGGTAGTACAGTCAAAATACTCACAGTTTTGAGAAGGATTTATAATGCAAGTTGGGTATGGTAAATGCAGATTACTAGTACAATAATACAAGCTTAGTACAATAATACAAGGTTAGTTTGGTTAATTGAAGTTGAACCTTCAAGGTACAGTATATTTGAAAATGCATTGATTGTATTGGCTTTGGACTGTTCTGTTGAACTTTGATTGGTGTGTGCACATTTTGCATATACTGTTATGCCTGTGTCACTGTAATCTTAATATTATTGGTGCAGTTTATCAGCACCAATAGACTCTCCCTTTTTGCATCTATCAACCACATAGGCAATGAGAGAGACACAGTTACTTCTGGTGAACATGTGACCAGTGAACCTGTGACCAGCTATAAATAAACACACTTTTACAACATGATAAATCTATTTGCTTGAACTTGCTATGTAGGAGACATGACACAGCCTATAGAAAGCAGTGTTTAACTAACATAGTTGAAAATATTTCTAAAAACCTTGTAGGAATAGAAAGAAGGATAACTTGTACTTGCCTGTATGATTTGTATATTTTTAGGCTTGAGAAGTGCTAATAGAAAAAAATATGATGAGATTAGCTCTTTGTTCTGCTAATTAGTTGCCCAAGCACCACAGATTTTATTTAAGGAAAGAAAAATTGGGGGAAAAATAACTGATTTTAGCTAACTGATTTTTCAGCTGCTCTCCCCTTTCATAAGCAATCACAGCAGAGATAGAGATGTTATATTTCAACTGCTCTCATGGGCGGGGGGATTGTTGTTTTTAAAAAATGTTGTAATAATAATCCATTTGAATAATTTTTCTGTGGAGTCAATAACAGCTATTCTTGTAGCCCTGGGGTGAAAAAGAAATCCAAGGAAACAACATGGTGATTGTTCAAACTGCCCAGTGATTCCTAGATCTAGAATACTAACAATGTTTTGAGGGTTTTTCTAGTGAAATCTGGAGAAATTTTGCCCCATCAAGATATTAGGGTTAAAATTTCACCTGCCAAAGGTGAAGAAAATGGGCATTTTACATAAAGTCTATCAATAAACCCTGGAGGTGAGATTTGACATGAATTTGCCACCTTATGAATAAATTATAAACTGAAATTCCGTGTTTTATTCCAAAGTTGTATATTTAGCTTTTAAGATAAAAGATGTGTATCACACATTCAAATCTTACTAAATAATTGTTTCCCAGCTTTCTGCATCAGTTTTCACCTTCTTTGCCTGTTTTCTGTGACCATTTTACCCCTATGAATAGAATGAAAGAGCTGGAAGGGACCTTGGAGGTCTTCTAGTCCAGCCCCCTGCTCAAGCAGGAGAACCTATACTATTTCAGATAAGTGACTGTCTAGACCAGTGATGGCGAACCTTTTAGAGACTGGGTGCCCAAACTGTAACCCAAAACCCACTTATTTATCACAAAGTGCCAACAGGGCAATTTAACCTGAATAATGAGGTTTTACTACCTAAAATAATGATAAACAAGGCAGAGTTCAGCTAATTGTTCTAAGAAAAACTGTGATAAATGCACTTTTATGCCCCTTCATTTTTTTCCTGCTTTTGAAATATTACGTTTAGCAACAATAAAAAAGAATTTTTTTTGTAATATCATTTCTCTCTTTCCCTCCCTCTCTTTCCCCCTCTCTCTCTTTCCCTTCCTCTCTCTCTCTCTCTTTCCCTCCCTCTCTCTCTCTTTTTCTCTCTCTCTCTTTTCCTCCCTCTCTCTTTCCCTCCCTCCCCCTCTCTTTCCCTCCCTCCCTCTCTCTCTTTCCCCCTCTCTTTCTCTCTCTCTTTCCCCCTCTCTCTCTTTCCCTCCCTCTCTCTCTTTTTCCCTCCCCCTCCCTCTCTATCTCTCTCTGTCTCTGTCTCTCTGTTTCTCTCTTTGTCTCTCTCTATGTCTCTTTCTCTTTCTCTCTCTGTCTCTCTGTCTCTTTCTCTCTCACTCTGTTTCTCTCTCGCTCTCTTTCCCTCCCTCTCTCTTTCCCTCCCTCCCCCTCTCTATCTCTCTCTTTTTCTCTCTCTCTCTCTCTTTCCCTCCCTCCCTCTCTTTCTCTCTCTCTGTCTCGCCCTCTCTCTTTCTCTGTCTATCTATCTCTGTCTCTCTCCATCTCTCTCTGTCTTATCTACCGGTATCTATCTATCTATCTATCTATCTATCTATCTATCTATCTATCTATCTATCTATCTATCTATCTATCCCCATCTCTCCCTCCCTCCCTCTCTCCATCATCTATCTATCATCTATCATCCTATCATTCTATCTATCATCTATCTATCATCTGTCTTTGCTCTCCTGTCCAACGTGTCGTGTGAATCCAACCACTTGGGCTGTGGAGGGGGAGTGGAGGCTGGCAGGCAAAGCCAAGCGTTAGAGATCCACGCAAAATAAGGCAACTCCAACATGGATCCTGTTGGGGAGACACCCCCCCTTCCTCTCACTCTCTCCCCCCGCGGTGGGGGCCAGGGCAGCCTGAGCGCAGCTCCCTCCTCGGAGGCGACCAGCAAGCAAACAAATGTGGCACTCCGGCTGGGAGGCGGCGGTGCGGAGCCCCACCTCTGGCCGGTGAGAGCGGAGCAGACAGGGCGTGCACCTTCCCCACCGCGGCGCTGGTGCTGGCCAGGAGGGACACGCGAGCTGAACATTTGGAGCTGTGCTCAATGGAGTATGCAAGCGGGCTCGGTGGGGCCGCTTAGCAGGGAGACCCTGGCCCATTTGGTTCACTTCAGCGCAGGGTGGGAATGCAGAAGGCGGAGGAAATCTGTTCCTCTCGGCATTCAGGCCTCAAAGACTCCTTTGGGGTGACTGGGAGGGGAGGGTGAGTGGTGGGGCCAGCCAGTGGTGGGATCACCCAACAGGGAGCCACAGTGAAGGGATGAAAGAGCCCGCGGCTTCAACACCCGCCCTATGGCATACTGTGCTGGGGCAACAGTGTGCATGCCCACAGAGAGGGTTCTGCGTGCCACCTCTGGAACATGTGCCATAGGTTTGCCACCAGGGGTCTAGACTCTTCTTAAAAACATCCAGTGATGGAGCACCCACGATTTCTGGAGGCAAGCTGTTCCACTGGTTAATTGTCCTCACTGTTAGGAAGTTTCTCCTTAATTGCAAGTTGCTTCTCTCTTTGATTACAGTAGTTTCAAACCATTGTTTCTTGTCCTGCCCTCTGGTGCTTCGTAGAATAATTTGACCCCCTCTTCTTTGTGGCAGCCCCTCAAATACTGGAATACTGTTATCATGTCACCCCTAATTCTTCTTTTCTTTAGACTAGCCAAACCCAAATCCTGAAGCCGTTCTTCATATGTTTTAGTCTCCAGGCCTTTGATCATCTTAGTTGCTCTTCTCTGAACTTTTTCCAAGGTCTCAACATCTTTTTTGTAGTAAGGTGACCAAAATTGGTTGCAGGTGTGATCTTAGTAGGGTTTTATAAAGCGGTACTAATACTTCACATGATCTTGATTCTATGCCTCTGTTTATACAACCCAGGATTGTATTAGCCTTTTTGGCTGCTGCTTTAGGCACGTGCGCCATCGCCAGCTGCTCTTCTGGTTTCCAGCGCACACATGCACGCCAGTCAGCTGGTCTTCACGGGTGCCGGAGCACCAGAAAACAGCCTGAAAACAGCCCAAAAACAGCCTGGAAACGGCCCAAAAAACAGCCTGGAAACGGCCCCAAAAATGGCCTGAAAACAGCCTGAAAATGGCTCAAAAATGACCAAAAAACAGGTATGCGTGCGCTGGCCAGCTGGTCTTCGCAGGTGCCAGAGCACTGGAAAATGGGAAGCCAGTGCAGCTCGTCGAGTATAGGTGTAATATGGGTGTACCTAGGTGCACCCACTACAGCTCGTGCAGCCGCATTCTGGACCAATTGTAGTCTCCAAACACTCTTCAAGGGTAGCCCCATGTAGAGCGCGTTGCAATAATGCTATCATGTCACCCCTAATTATTCTTTTCTTTAGACTAGCCAAACCCAAATCCTGCAGCCGTTCTTCATATGGTTTAGTCTCCAGGCCTTTGATCATCTTAGTTGCTCTTCTCTGAACTTTTTCCAAAGTCTCAACATCTTTTTTGTAGTATGGTGACCAAAATTGGTTGTAGCATTCCAGGTGTGGTCTTACTAGGATTTTATAAAGTGGTAGTAATACCTCACATGATCTTGATTCTATGCCTCTGTTTATACAACCTATGAATATATGGCAACCCACATTTTCTCAAAATATATTGATTCATAGATGTAATGGAGAGTTGTCAATAACTTTCCAGTGTTGGAATGACAGTTAATGCCAAAAACAACTTCCTCTTCCAAATAAAAATGGCATCAAGAAACCAGTGCTGAAGCAATGCAAATATCCTCAAAGTACACACTCAAAATTACTGAAAAGAAGAAAGAGGGGTAATATTGATTCAGGGGACACGATTTGAGAGGGGGGAAATTGGCTTAATCTCAGAAAGAGCAATATCATCACCCCACCTCACCCACTTCTACTCTTGATAGGACAAGAACACAGTCAAAGTATTTTAGGTCTGACTTTTCGTAGGTAGGATTTTTGTTTCCTTCATAAATTAAAAGGAAAAAGTTTAATTTGTGAAGGAAGTTGAAGGGTATGAAACCTAGAGTGAAACTATGATTGTTTGTAGGCTGGGAAAGTGGCAGGGGCTAGAAATAGCAAGTAAGATTAGAGGTAACACTTTACCACAAATATATAGTTAGTTTCAAAACAGTTCTTTTTCTGAGAGAAAATAATCCTGTAGGAGTATTTAGCTTTTAGTGGAGGATAGACTTCATTTTAACAGGATATGATTACTATTACTGTACTCTTAGGATAACAGTGTATCCTATTTAGGCTTATATCCTAAACCGATGATGTCTATTCTAACTGTACCTTTGTAAGACAATCAGCATCATAGGACAGAGCTTTTCCCTTCCCTGGCTCCATCCAATTCATCTGAGATCCAAATTCAAAGAACAATGCAATTTAAAGTAGAGAAATAGTAACTCAGGGAAAAAAGTCTATTCTTATACTGAATACGGTTGTGTTTGAGAACCAGCTATATTATGAAGGAAAATAGAAGCTGACTTGATTATTATTGATTACATATATTTTATGGTCAAGGAACCATAGTTTTTTCCATAATAGTCTTACAACAAACCTTTGAAGTAAACAGGAGTGAGAGAAAGTATAAAGTATAAAAGGAATCTACTATATTTTATTGTGTGTGTATATGTGTTTGTGTTTCTCTCTCTCTCTCTCCCTCCCTCCCTCCCCCCTCTCTCTCCTTAGCATTTTCCAAGTGCAAGGTCCACTTTTTATTTTAACAGATCAACCAAGTGTTGATCCATCCATTGTTACAGAAATTGAAAGAGTGATTGGCCCAAAGTCACCCAGCCAGCTTTCAGTTCTAAGGCAGGACTAGAATTCATAGTCTCCTGGTTTCTAGCTGGTGCCTTAACTGCTGGATCAAACTGACTGTTTCACACCCTCTCTCTTTCTAAGTCATCTACAGATGTCTCTTTGCCTTTCTGGCAGGATTAGGTAAATTCTGTGAATGTACAAAATTTTACAAAATTTCGACAGCCTAAGTGAGAGAGCATGAACCCCTTGAACCTGCATTGGAGTGCATAGGTGACTCATGAGACAAATTATGACATTTCACTGTTTTGAAGCTCACTTAAATACCAACTTTGGCACCTACTGTTTCCATTTCCTGTTTCCAGCTCTGCGTAAATCCTGGCTTTAGTCAATCGACTTGGAGTGTGTTATAGATAACTAGGTCAAAATAACCCACCCCCTCCCTAGAATATTTAAAATGGTTTCAGGGAAATTAAGGTGGCAGGTAAAGAAAGGGAACAAGATAATTGACTTTTACATTTCTTTCAAAATATGTAATGTCCTTGTGAATGGAGGAGAAAAACTCATTGTTTCTCAGGCACAATTTTAACTTTGCCAGATCAAGCCCTGCATTTCTAGAGTTAATTTGATATAATTTCTTTGGTATTTCAATCATTTAGGAAAGGGAAAAAAACACTTAAATGTTCTTTCCCTATTTATGTTTCAAAACAACAATAATAACCAATTTCCTCCACCCTTTGTTTTGTCATAAATGTGTACATGCTCATTCTGTTTTCAAATGTGTGTATTAAATAACATCTGACATTTCTTTCTTTAAGGAAATATTATGCAATTAGAATTCTTGATTCCAACCTAACCTTTCATATAATAAATGCAATATATGATGTAATATAAGAAATAGAGCAATATTTAATTATGATCTGGGTAGAATAATCATAGAAGAATGAAGTTTTCCCCAAAAGTTCCCAACATCATCACCTTCTTACCAATAAAATAAAAGGTGAAAATGTATCTGATGTTATATAATTGTTGCTGGCTCTACCAGAATTTTGAATAGGAGTATTCTACAATGCAAGAATGTATTAGAGTTCCCATTTTTGACCAAGAGTAGGAGAGAGCTATTCAGCCTGTCTCTTCGGTGTTTAATATTCATTCTAATGTAAATGATGACATTCCAGAACAGAATATAACATTCAGTGCAACTCTAACACTTCTCACCATGTGTAGTTTAACATTTTCTAAGCCCCTCAATCAAAAAATGTCCATGGCAGCCAATCTAAATATCTAAACAAATATTCCCACAAATTCAGGTATCTTATCTACATTGAGGCATTCTGAACTGTTTTCTGATAATAATAAATGTCTTGGGGAAAAAATCTATTCTTTACAGCTCTCCTTGAAAAACCGCTTAGCAAAAGACGAGACAATGAAGCTGTACAGAAGGCCAAGATACTTTATTCTTCCTGTATGAATGAGAGTGAGTAACTATTTCCATACTGTTAGAAACTATATGGTGCACAACTGTTAGTCTCTATTAGGAGAAGAAAGATGTACCAAAATTAATTCAAAACAATCTAGAAAGTCCTAATGTACCTGTGCAGTGAATTTTACATTTCAGATATGTGCAATGGGGCACTTTTTTCTGATTGCAGTTCAATCTGTGCAATATTATATCACTTAAATAACTATATAATGTCATAGGCTACTATTGATATTTGTGTATGAAACATGTATAATCTTTAATGTAGCTTTTTCTAGTTTATTGCTCATTTGTTATGCTGGATGGTGTCAATAACAAATGTATTATAACACACCAGGAAATACCAGATTGATTGGTGACTGACAATAGTAATTTCAGGAGGGGAACTGAGTAATAGGATTGAGACAGGGCTTTTGAATAAGTGGTTTATTATAAAAGCATACTACGTTCATGGTCACATTAGGATGGAATTGAAAATGATTTAATTGATGCTTTAGAGGGGTACAAAAGTAAGATTGAAGGATTCTGATTCACATAGAAACACTGAGGAAGAAGAACTAATATCAAATAATGATGTATTAGAATAATGAGGGGTGTTAAATCAAATTTTAGAGTTTTAACACTTCATCTATGATGCCTCAACTAACTCTCTGGAAGAAACAAAATAAAAGGAACGAAGAAGGAATAGCAGGAATTTTAGCTTTGCCACAGACAAGTAGGAAAATATTATTTTTTCTACAAGATCTGAGAGGTACTGGACATAAAGCACTTATTACATTGGCTACATTTGTGTTCATATGTTTAGATTTTGGTGGGTTAATTTTTTACAGTGCAAAAGCAACTTGAGGAATTATGGCACAGTAGAAACAAAAAGGAAAGATACCACCATTCTTTTACTTCATCTTTTCTTTTCTTCCACCTGTATACAGTATATGAACCTTTGGAAATTGAACTATCTATCCAAGAAAAGGTTTATATCTATATTATGGAGATTAGGTCACTTGAAACATGTCTGATAAGACACCTTCTTGTTGATAAACCAAATACTGCGTTTTTGGGAAGGACCATATTTTTCAAGCAGATGATTTACACATTCCAAATCTGCATTGTTGAAGAAATGAGTCAGTCACAGTTTCCGAGATTGGACATCAGAAACTAAGTGAAGCCCAGATATGTGGAGCTATTCATTGATATTTATTCTCACTTTTCCACAAATTCAAAATAGTCCTGAAATACAACTGTAGTCTTTAGTTTAGCTAGCACCCCAGAGAAATTAACTGAATCCTCCATTTCATGTAATATAATCCATTAGCTCTGCCAACCATTTGTTAGGGTTAGGTCTTACAATTCTTACATTCCAGACAACATTTGTTAAAAAAAAAGAAAAAAGACATCTCCCTATATGTAGTCTATGATTATCACTTCCTGAACTATGTAAATAGTAGTAGTTTCTATCTTTCCCTCATTTCAAATTGAGAAAAGTGATGCAGAATGCACACATTTATATAAAATTGGATCTCAGTGGAACTTTCAACTTTGAACGAGGTCATAAATATTAATTGCTTTTTATTCTAATTAGGAGAAACTTGAATATATAGCCTAGATCCGTGATGGCGAACCTATGGCACGCGTGCCACAGGTGGCACGCGGAGCCATATCGGCGGGCACGCGAGCTGAGGGCCTATGGCAGCTCCAGCGTGCTGGCCAGCGTTGGGCCGTTTTTCACCCTCCCCAGGCTTCAGCAGTCTTTCCTGAAGCCTGGGGAGGGCGAAAAATGGCCCAACGGGCCTACCAGAAGTCCGGAGGCTTCAGTGAGGCCTGCGCGCATGCACATGGGGGGGTTGTGCATGCATGCGGGGGGGCATTGCATTATGGGTGCGGGCACCCACGCACGCGCTATCGCACGCATGTGCACCCTTTTGGCACCCGAGCAAAAAAAGGTTCGCCATCACTGGCCTAGATCTTACATATTAGTGAACAGTGAATCATAAAACATAGGAGAGATTCTCATTTAGCTGGAATGGAAATGCTTTTCAGACACCTATTGAGAAGAAGAACTTGTTACATGCAAACTCAGAGCGAGAGAGGGGAGGGAGACAGTGTAAGAAAAAATCTAATGAAGAAAGAACAAATATTTCCCAGACTAGAGAAAATTCTTATATCAACAAAGGTGCCCCAACGCCCTCCAACTATATTTTAACTCAAAGATGAAAAGATAAAGCCTAGAATTTAAATTTAGGAAGACAAACCTATGCATAGGTTTTGTAATAATTTTTAAATTACATAATGATTTTTACATTACATAAATGTTTGCACATGGTTTCATTCTTGTCAGCAAATATAGCTGAGTTGTATCTGAGAGTCATTTAAGCAAAACAGTAAGTTAGTTTCAAAATAAGTCTGACAGCCAGAGATTATGTTACTGTTTGTGCTGCCTAAAACTGCATTTCCTGTTGATGCTACCTAAAACTGCAACTTGAAGTAGAGATACTGCCTCGCCCCCTGCTATTATGTACAGCAATGGCCAGTATTTATCAGGGTTCTAGTAGAACCATACAGAAGTGCCACAATCAGCTAGTGGAGAATCTGACCATCCATCATACTGAGTCAAAAACTTGGATGATTTGCATTTGCTCTGAAGGTTGCCAGTGACTGAACAGCAGTCAAGGCCCGAACAGACAGATGGCAAGAACATACATTTTTCTGCTCTCTGTGCCAAGACAAGCTATTCAAAGTGGCTGATGTTTAGCCTAAATCTATGGTTCTAGGTAACATTTCACTTGATGTAGAGAAATATACATAATGATAGGAAAGCAGTCTTTTATTGCCAACAATATACAGACATAGGTATTTTAGAAGTGGATTTTTTTGCAAGACGCTTTATATTGACTGATTTTTTCCCCCGTTTTCCCAGATAAGATAGAAAAAGCTGATGCAAAACCACTTCTAAATATGCTGAAGCATTCTCCATTTCGCTGGCCTGTGCTGGAATCAAACATTGGGCCCGAAGGTCTGTGGTCGGAAAGGAAGTTCAGCATGCTCCAGACCCTTGCTACTCTTCGCGGACAATATAGCAATTCTGTTTTCATCCAATTATATGTTGCTTCAGATGATAAGGCTTCTAATGAGTACATCATAAAGGTATTATTAAGGAAACCATACAGGTGGTATTTTCAATTAATTTCATTTTATTATTTAGTATTCTGTCCTTAAACTGGAGTAGCAGAGCCTGGCAATTGGACTTCAGCAATGTGTTCTAAACAGGACTGGCTTTAAAGACCATCTATTCTAGAAGCTGGATAGTGCAAAATACAATATTCTGCTTGCTGGTGAACCACAACAGTCAAGAAACAGCCATTCTACATTGGTTGAAGTGCAATTCAAACTGCTAGTTTTATCTTGAAAAGCCCTATATGGTTTGGCTGTTAGGTACCTTCAGACCTTTTTCACATGGAATGATGTACACTCTTTGACAAACTCTGTTAATGGCCCCTATGACAAAGTTGTTGGGGATGGGGCCCATGTGTATTACAGCCAATGTTTTTTTCATTGTGGTCCTTGCATTATGTGACAGTCTTCCCTGGAGGTCTAATCAGTGCCTATCTTAATGGTCTTCTTCAAACTAGTAAAAACCGCATTTCCAGAAAGCATTTGGTATGGTGACTATATGCCACTGCTAGGCCTGTAACGTATTTCTTATTATTATATTGTTGTCTTAAATAAACATGTCTAGAAGCCCATGCAGATTGTAATGGGGTATAAAAGATAGGAACAAACTTAGAGATAATAAACACATTATAGATGTATTATTTAGTTAGTTATTCACTTTATATATAAATGTATATAAAGGTACAATTATGGAACCCATGCAGAGATAGGATGTAAGCTTTTAGATAGCCTTTTGGCATTCAAAATTAAACAAGAAAGAAGGAATGCAATTTTGTAGTCCCACATGGACATGAGCTATTCATACCCTAGAGAATTCCTTCCTTAACCACATATGCAAGAAGGTACAACATATTTTAAATCTGTATTTAATTAGCCCTTCAGCTAATTTTGTTAACAGTATTTATAAAACTTTTACATCTGTGTGAGGGGTGGGTTCCTCCCAGTTCGGACCGGTTCTCCCAAACTGGTAGCGACCTGCTCATGATGACGTCACCGATCCGGTTCGGTCGGTGCCGGTCCGTGGGCGCCGCCATCTTTTTTTGAATTTTTTTTAAAATTTGTTTTTAATTTTTTTTTCTTCTGCGCATGTGCAGAAGCCGAGTTTCTGGCACTGTGCATGCGGCGCCATCTTGTTTTTGGCGTGTTTTTTTAAATTTTTTTTTATTTTTTTTGCACTGCGCATGCGCGCGCGCCCACAAGGTGTGGCCACGCAGCGCGGGAGGAAGCGAACCAGCAGCGAGGTAAGTTAGAGCCCACCCCTGATCTGTGTTCAACAACATCCTGACATCTGGTTATTAGTATGTATATATGTAAATGACTAAAAGTTGGAAAAATGTAACAGTATTCCTGATGGCATTCTATAGTCATTTCTAATTTAATTTTCAGTAATCTTCTTTACAGAAAGTACATTGCTATATTTTATTTAATTTTTGAAGAAATATGTTGTTCTTACATTGCCTTGCTATGAAATATTCACATTTTTGGGATGAAGCAATATTTTTTTTGGTAAAATTAAAACTCCTCAGGGTCTACATATTGATTTTGTCAAAAATGCAGAACATCCAGGGTTAATAAATAGAATGCTTTTGTGGACATTTTCATATCTTTTGAATTCTGTCCATCCCCTTTAACTTATAATACTGTAATGGATGTTGGTATTGCAATACTGCTACAAATCTATTCACAAGTAGTCTCTCTAAGATCTTTGGGTTTATCTTTGAAGTCTGGTTATAGAACTACACTAAAAATTGTGTTTTTGTAAATCTAATGTATAGTAATTCTTATTTTATTTATATAGTTAGATCAAGCATCTCTGACTCTATCAGCACGGGAAGACTACCTGGACAATACCACAGAAGCTAAATCTGTGAGTGTTATTTACTCAATCACCTAAGTACATTCAGGATATTTTCCCAGCCTATCTGGAATTACAACTCCCAAAAGCTAGCTGGATTCTGGGGGTGAAATCCAAGCACATCTGCAAAACACCAGGCTTGGAAACTAAGTGTTCATTCCTCTATATTTCTGCTAAAAAATTACAGAAATCATATGAAAAGTGAGCTGAAAGAAAATCTTAATTATGTGAGAATATATACCTTATCACTTACTATCTATACAGTAATTACATATCGTTCCCAACATAGCAGGTAAATATGGGGGAAGATTAAAAAAATGGTATATAGCAATTGAATATCTAAACACATTCTGACATGTTCCCCCTACTCTAAACAATAAACATGACCAATATGTCAGTTACTTATTATCAGTAGAACCCTGCCCTGTTCCGTGACCCTGTTCCTTTTCAATATTGACCATTATTTGCAGCACAATCTTCTTTGTTAATTTATGAGTTGCAACCAAGGATGTCTTGCTGAGTACAATTTTACAATCATTCATATATTGCACAAGTCTGAGTTCTCTTCTTGTGTTTAGTTTTCTGAATATGTAGATAAATATTCCCTGATAACATAGAAAAATAAAGGAAGTACAGATGAAGTTCACATCCTGGTTCCTCAATATGCTTTCAAAACCAAACTTTTGAAGAAAGCTAGGGATCCACTTTCTCAATGTGTGCTGATTAATGAAAATGGCATGCTAATTAATATTTGTGATGATATTAATGCTAATTCTGCTAGCAAGATTTACCATTAAATAATATCAAAGTGCAATACTGTTACTGAAATTAAAAATGAAAATAAGTAAATAATATGCTATGTTACACTATTCAGTGTAAAATAAGGTAAGAAGTGTTATCTGGTTGAGCTATTGTTTTTTTCCCCTGTATTAATGTCTGAATTCTTACCCCACTGTAGTACAGAGATACCTTGTTCCAGTTCATGGTTGATATCTCAGTCCTTTTGGGTGCCAATGCTTCACATGCAGAGTTGGATATGAAGTCAGTGCTTAAATTAGAAATCAAAATTGCTGAGGTTAGTGCCCTTTTAAGTATAGATTTTAGCTGCACTTGTGGGTAGCCAGTGTTCAGAAGAACCCTGGATTTATTTCTCCATTCAACACTGTTCTTTCCCAGATTTGTAATTCAGTGACAAAGCAGTGTGCCATTTGGTTGCTGTTGCCTCTTCTGCATCTGTTATTTTCTTCTATCTGTCTTTGGAATAACATTTGAATAACAGAGTAACAGAATAATAGAGTTGGAAAGGACCTTGGAAGTCTTCTAGTCCAACCCCCTGCTCAAGCATTTACCATTTATATACCATTTCAGACAAATGGTTGTCCAATCTTTTCTTAAATACCTCCAGTGTTGGAGCATGCACAACTTCTGGAGGCAAATCATTCCATTAATTAATTGTTCTATCTGTCAAGAAATTTCTCCTTAGTTCTAGGTTGGTTCTCTCCTTGATTAGTTTCCATCCATTGCTTGTTGTCCTGCCTTCAGGTGCTTTGGAGAATAGGTTGACCCCCTCTTCTTAGATATTGGAACACTGCTATCATGTCACCCTGGTCCTTCTTTTTATTGTACTTCTTTTGAACCACAGTTCTTTGCAATCAAATAATGTGAAGTATCGTACATTTAATAAACATTGGCCACTTAGGGTGAAAAATATTCTCATTTTTGATGTTTCAAACTTTTTGGTAGTTTCAGGTTGGCAGGCACAGATATGCTTTCAGTGTACCTGAAACTACCAGAAAGTTTGAAACATCAAAAATGAGTATATTTTTCACCCTAAGAGGCCAACATTTATTAAAAGTATGTAATTAAATAATACATAATTTTCAATGTTTTTAATTCTATTGATACCAGTGATTCAGTAAGTTCTTAAGATTCCTTTTTAGATTCTTGTTTTTATACTTTCTAGTCTTTTATATAATTTTATTTTTGTACTTTGTATTTTTTATCTTTTTAAATTTTTTGTACCCCATCCTTCTTATGCTGGTCTTTGACCGTAATAAAGGTTGAAAAAAAGAGGATCAGAAACATTAAATTTAAATTAAGTATCCCCTGTTTTATAGAGAAAGTTCAGAGAAAGGATACTTGATCATAATCAAATATGATATTTAAAGCTTACTGGTCGTGTAACTATATACTGCATGCACCTCCTAATAAGTACAATACAATCAATATGTTGGTTTGCAAGATAGTTGTTAAATAAGAGACGTTGGCTCTTATTTAAGACAACTGGGGGAAGTATGGAAATACATATCCTGCAATTGCAATGACATTTTTGTATATTTTATACCTGTGTTGCAAAGTGACATACATAGTATTCAATGTTGGAACTTTTATCATGATGCAAGATGACTTTGACAAGAAATAAATAGGAACCCTTAGTTAGGCAAAGTATTTCTTTAAGTCCAGCACAAGATTACATTCAGAAATGACTCAGGCAGATGCTTCCCTAATTCATTGAAGTATAAAAAGGAAGAAGTACAATTCAGTAAGATTTGCAAGATAATGTTATTATACTTAAGCATAATAAAATAAGTTTAACCTTCCTGTAAAATTGATTTCCTGATCTGGTATACCTAGAGGGGCTGGCAGGAATAGCATGATAGATAGGGCCTTTCCCTCTAAGGCAGGGGTGTCAAACTCAAGGCCCGGAGGGCGGATCTGGCCCGCGGGGTACTTAGATCTGGCCCATGGGACCGCCCTGGAAACAGCAAAGGACCGGCCTGTGGTGCCTCTGCCAGTGAAAATGGAGCTTGGGAGGGCTGCATGTGGCCCTCGTGAGCTCTGTTTTCGCTGGCAGAGGATTGCAGGAGGCTGTTGCAGCTGAAAATGGAGCTTGGTAACACAATTTAAAGCATAAAAGTGTAGAAAGAACAAGGCCCAAATAAATGTTTTACAAAATGACAAATAACCATTCATGTACTGACCAAACATTTTGCAGTAACATCTTGCAAGGATATGGGTAGTTTAAGCTATTTATAGATAAATATAAAAGGGCTTTCAATACAGAAGTGACAATTACTTGTGTCAAAGTTCAGGATGAGTGTGTTATATAGAAAAGTGAATGGTTGCAAGTTATACATAAATAACAAAAAACTTAGAGCAAACCTAAATTATAACCCATTTGTTGTAGGGAGGAAAAGTAGCAATAAAGTAGCTGCGAGAATGTTAAAAATTGAAAGGCTCTAGGTAAAATATGAATATAATTTATTTAAGGAGTGGCTTTATGATTTCTTTTTAGTGCGTATGAGAATTCGGCATCTGTGTCTAATAATTTGAAAAATGCTATTAATGTTCTCTTCAAAAAGAAAATTAGCAAGACTGAATGCAAAATTTAAAAGGATTTATTTATTGTGTATATATGGAAAGGTTTTAGTAGATTTTTCACTGAAAGAATATGAGAGAAACAATAAGTAAAATTTAAGATCTCCAATGAATCTTTACGCTGGCCAGATTTTTTCTCTTCAGGAGGACACTGAGAAATGTTTGGATGTAGTTAAGATATTCACTGTATGTTGATTTAAAGAAAATGTGTGATGAAGTGGATATAATTAATTAGGGAATGTTTTATGTGAATATGATGTGAAAAATAAGTTACTAAATGTGATAAATGTGATTGTATATAATGAAGTAAAGTCAGTGAAAATGAACTAAATTTTTAGAGAATGGTTGAACTCTGAACAGGGGGGGTAAGACAAGGATGCCTGATATGCCTTTTGTTGTTTAAGTTATTTATAGATAAACATAAATAAAATATAGAACTGACAATTACTCTGTGTGTGTGTTTTACAAGAAATGAATGATTGTGAGTTATCTGTGAAAGCGAAAAACTAGAAGCATAAATTATATTCATTATAATATATAGAAGAAAATTGTTAAAATAGTTATACAGAAAAGTGGTTGTTTATATATAATTATAAAATAAAATAATTATGTTTGATATCAGCAGGTTTGATGTAATATTGTTTGTTTCAGTGAAGGAACTATTAAAAGATCTGTTGATGTTAACAAGTCAGAGTAGATTTCTTAGTAGCATAATATTTGTTTACATGTATCTTTGCAGATAATGATTCCACATGAGAATCGAACCAGTGAGTCTATGTATAACAAAATGAACATATCAGAACTCAGCAGCATGATCCCACAGGTTGGAAAACAACTTTGATAATGCATGATTGGACTGGATAGTTATCTTTCTAAATTGAAAGCTGCTTTAGATGTGCATAAGGTGCAATTTAAATTAAAATAGTTAAATATATATGTTCACAGTTAAATGCAGCTGTTTTTATGAAAAATTCAAAATATTTGCAATGTGCAATGAACTTCAACTTTGCAGTCAGGTGAAAACTTACTCAACTTTTTTTTTTTTATAAGAGCCAAATGCTAACCATTTATATATCTTTCAGTTTGACTGGCTGGCATATATCAAGAAGGTGATTGACACTAAACTCTATCCTGACCTGAAGGACATTGATGCTTCAGAAAATGTGGTCATCCGAGTGCCCCAGTATTTTAAAGATTTATTCAGGATACTAGAAAGAGAAAGGAAAAAGTAAGGATTTATCAATGATGTTGTTTTTCTGCTGGACTTTTAGAACAAAGTGTTGGTTCCTGGTGCACTTTGAAGTTTCATACCAAGAAATAATATATACCTGCAGAAGTCTTTCAGTTCATCATGGGACTTCCTTTTTAGGATCAAAACAGAAATTTAAAAAGTTATTATAATGATTTTCCATTTGCTTTGCAGAAACAAATGCATTAAATACATGACTTTAATTTAGATAATATTACTGTCAGAACTGCCTTCCCTAACATGAGATTCTCCAAATGTAGTAGCGTAGAGGTCCCATAAATATTAGCAATATATTTCAATGTGATGAACTATGTTATTTATTTGGCAAAGAAAAAAGGAGAAAAAGAAGGAGTAAAAGAACCATTTCATGAGAACATGAAGAAGCAGTAACTCCTGATTGGATAACCTTCTACTCAAATCAATACATGCTACTACTTTTCAATTGTTTAAAAATGAATTTATACCAATACAAATAGTAATAAAGTTAATACAAATATCAACAGTTTCAAACAAAAGAATTGCATTTCATTTTATTTAAAATGGATGACATTAAAAAAAAACCACATTGCAAAAATTAGATAAATTAGATAAACAAGACAGCAAAAACTAAAAATGAAGAAAACAAACTTGAAAGGAGAAAGAGAAAAAACCCTCCTTTGATAGGATTTCCAAATAATAATGTTACAAAATTCAGATTTTAAGCAAAGTCTACATGAAGTAATATTATCTAGTCTTACCTTTGTTAACATGAAGCTATCTCAAAGATGGAGAGTTGACACTAGTGGTGGGATTCAGCTGGTTCGTACCGGTTCGCTAGAACCTCTTCTTAATTTTATGTGCAGTTCGGCGAACCAGCTGAATTGCCTCGGCCTGGCCCCATCTCCTGGCCTCCCTTGCCTGGCCCTGCCTTGGCCCTCCGCTCCTGGGGGGTTTCCCCCTCTGAGAAAATGACCTGTGTCAAGATCCCATGGGTAACTCTAGCTCAGGCAGTCGAATTCCACGCTCGTTCCCTCTCTCCGCAAAGCGAAGGAATTGCAGAAAGGCGCTGCTGAGCCCAGAATGGGGCTTCAGAGGATGCAATTCCTAATAAATGCATTATGTGCAGAGAAATGCATGCTACAACCAGTGAATTGCATTTTGCAAGGAACCGACGAAGCCCCAGCCGGCTTTTTAGCCAGTTGCTGAAGGAAAGGAGCAAGGTATATGGCTGCCCAAAAGTTCCTTCCCTATGTGCAGCAAGGCGGCAGGGTCAGTGTCCGTAGCAGTAACGCAGGAGGGAAGCCCAGCAGTGGAGAAGCAGCCATGGTCCCGCTTTGAAAGCAGGCTGCCAAGGAGCGCTCTGGCCAAGCGGTTTCATGTGTATTTGGAATCTGAGTTAAATGTCTAGACTGAGATTGATACATTCAGGAGATGCTAGCTCAGGTCACAGGTAATAATCCATAAAATGTTGAGAAGGAATCTATGTGTGTGTGGGTAAATAGGATTATTTGAAATACTATGTCTTCAGTGGAAATATTCAAATAAATACTATATCCTCAAGGAAGAACTGATTTAGATTTAAATTTCATACATGATGGTCTCTCTCCCAGCTTCAGTTTCCTATCTATAAAATGGGACCACCAATATCTGTATTTCACAAGGTGTTACAGGTGATGAGAATGCAGATTCTCCACACTTGTGCACAAACGGACGTCTGAGAAAATGCTAAGTATCCTTAAATTTGGAGCTCTTTTTTCCTGAGCTGGACAAGATCTGTGTTCACCTGAATGCAGGATACATTTTGGTTTGGAGAACAGTATCACCTCTATGTCCCAAAGGTGCTTTTTCAAGAGGCAACTGGACTTTCTGATTTTTCTTCGAAGACCTTTTGCTTCTTGGATGAGAACACATGTGGTTTTCAGGCAGGGGAGGGAACCCTTCCCAAAAGTCCAAGAGCGGAGTGAAGGAAATCAAACAGAGACACAAGAAGAAGCAAGAGGGGAAAGAAAAGACCGGGAGAATTACTTAATCACCCGTCTAACAGCTTTTTTTCTCTGCCTCTTCCCCACCCCCCACCCCTCACCTCATGTCTACATAGGAATTATAGGGGGGGAGAGGATGGGCAGAAGCAGCCCATTCCTTCAGCCAATCACGCTCCAGGTTTTCAAGGACTAGGAGCAGATGGGATGTCATGCTGACTCTCCGGACGAGTGTGGAGTTAGAAGCGAATTCAGAGATCAAATAGATTCCACTCACACCCCACCCGGGATTGATTAGCTATTCCTGCAGGATTTGCATAATCTGTCATTGTGCATTGGGAATCCACCATCCTTCTAACCTGGCTGCCTTCGATCCCGGAGTGAAAATGCCACTCGCAGGGTTTGGGGAGTTGATGCTTCTCCCCCGCCCCCTTTTTTTGAAAAAAGAAAAAAAAAGACAGAAATGAAAAGTTTGAAGAGTGATTTCTCTGTCACCAAAAAGACAATTGCAAAGCATGAGGGTGGAGCTGGCACAGAATGGAAGAATTCTACTTGACTGTGTAAGAGAAGACACAACTTCCCCAAAAGAAAAGCCCCCCCCCATTAATAAAGAACCCCTAAGGAAGAGAGAAGCCAAGGAAAAGAACACACAAGCCACTAAAAGTAAAAAGACCACCTTCCATTTCCCCCCCTCTAAACTGTCAAACCACAGCCAGAGACACATGTCTAAAAGGATACAATGTTGCAATAAAAAGGCTACTGTATTAACTTCGGCTGTTGCGGAAAGTGGAAACTTTGAATCCAGCCTGTCAATTCACAAAGAAAGCTCACTAGCCACATCAGACTAACTAAAGATAGGGGGGTCATAGGATTCATTACATTTGTTAAATGATTAAAAACCCAAGAAAGCCAGCACTTTAGACTCATTGCCAGTTCCCTTGGGTTTTTTGTGCAATGCACCATGGGATGATCGGCATAATTTTGCCTATTCCATTCCTGTTTTGATAGCCCCAGCTGCTTCTTCCGGGTGCCCCTGGACAAGAGAACTGAAAGTTTATTAGACACTTTCCCAGCCATGCCCTTGCAGCATACCATTGCTCCTCCAGCTTCACCTTATGACCTTCTTCACCCATGTTCCCTTGGGCTATTTTTTCCCGCCAGAAAAGGTACAAGGGAGCAGTTGCATTAGCTAGAGCATTGGGAGGAGCCCCTCCTGCTTTCTCCTGTTCTCCCTCCTTTCCCTTAGTGTTTGCCATATGTTAAGCAACTTGACAGACCCCTAAACCTTCCATCCAACCTGTCCCATCCTTTTTCATAGAGAGAGTGATTGGTGATTGTTTCCATACCAATCTGTGATGCTTGGTGGCAGGGAAAAGACATTGACTGCTCTCCTTAACTTCAGAAAGAATCTGGCTGCACGGTGCCTTTTCTGACTAACGTTTAAAAAAACAGATGGAAGCTTTTCTGATGAAGTGAGATACAGCTCACAAAAAGCTTCTGCCTTTTGAGAAAAATTGTTGATCGGAAAAGGTGCTACCAAACTCCTCGTTGTTTTTTTTTAATATACATCAAAATCAATACATGAACAGTGAGGCATCTGGGTATCATTCATTTGAATACAAGTAGTAATGATAGTATTAATATTGTTTGTTATTTAAATCAAACTTATGTAATTGTAATAATATTCTTATACATATTTGTATTAAAATATAAGCCTTCATTATTTAATTGTTCAACGTTTTAGTCCCCCATTCTAATAACAATAACAGTATCATTAGAACGTACATAGTATCACCATCTTTCAACCTCTAATCTTTATATCTAGCTATTACTTTTAATATATTATATAAAAATATGCATAATAATATTCCTCCTATTTCTTGTGTCTGCCTCTATTCTAGCTCATAGTAAAGCCAATCTTGTGTTACACAACATTTCCTCTATCCGTCATCTCTTGTCCATTTTAATATTTCAATTCTTATTCGTTTTTTGACTTGCCTCCCAAATTCCTCCCTTGGGTCTTTTTCTCTATCTACATCTTTCCTGTTTAATTTAAGTATTTCTTCCATCTCTACTATCTTTTTTGCCAAACCTCCAGAGGATCTGCCCAACTCTTCATTTTCTTTTCAAATATATCTTTCTGTCTACATCTTTCCTGTTTAATTTAAGTATTCCTTCCATCTCTACTATCTTTTGTTGCCAAACCTCCAGAGGATCTGCCCAACTCTCCATTTTCTTTTCAAAGATATCTTTCTGTTTATCTAGTATCATTTTTTGGTCTCTTAGCGTGTATTTTCCCTGAATTGCTTCATAAGTTTATATTACATTTTCCCTCTTATCTTCTTGTTTTGTTTGTTTATTTAATTCTGTCTTTTCCCCTGGTCTCTCCATTGTCTCCTCTATTTCCTGGGCTTTTTGATCATTATTCATTATCCCTTGTGGAGCACTTTCTAACTTCCCATTTATGTTATTAATTAAGTCCATTATCTCCCTGTGATTCCTTGTCATGAATGCTTTGAAACATTGCCACCAATTCTTTTTGCAACCCACTTATTTCCCCCTGCTGAAACATCTTGCCTTCTTCTTTGATAAGTCCAAATATCGCTCAGTAGTCTGTCAATGTTCTATCACTGCCCCAGAGTCTTAATTATTTTTGCCATCAGAAAGTCGATCTGGAAACCATTTACTCAGTCCTGATGTTGCTCCTCCGGAAATACAGTAATATGGTTCTTTGTGTCCCACAGTTAGTCAATTTAGCTCTTTTTAGGTAATCCAGGAAAATTTCCAAATGTCTTCTTAAATCCCCGCTATAAATTCAATCATAACTCCTGATATTTAAAAGTCACTTTACTTAGATGTCTTCCGTATTTTCAATGTTAGAGCTCCAGTAGTCATGGAATAGATAAGTATAAAGCAACAGATAGCACAGCAGTCCTCCAGGTGTTATTTCCACTGTCTCCTCTGTCTTATCAGTATTTTTTTTGTATATGTTTTATTTGCAGTTTTCCTTTAACAACCAATATATTTGTGGACAGAGAGATGACTGGGTCAATACATTTTTACACAACTCTAACAATGATATTACAATTACATATACATAGCTTTTATCTTCTGACTTCTAACATAATCTCATTATAGGTACAAAACATTATTTTATATATCAGTTTATATAGTACTATTTTCCCAATTTATACTTCCTCTCCCCCACTTATTGGGGTTCTTCCACATTCATCTCTTTATCTTTAAACAATACTATTCTATCTTAATGCTTCTTTACCACTTTCTCCAAAGATATATTTAAGCATCAATTTCATGTCTTACAATATGTTTATTGACCCCTATAAGATCACCAATATTTTAGTATTTTAAATATTACTCATATTTCACCAAATTTATATCTCAGTTTTCTGTAATCACCAATAAAACAATTTATTAATAAAAAAACAGTCCCAAAGTTATGTCTCTAAATCCCCTGAATTTGTAATCCTTAAAGCTATCAATTCCAATATGTTTTGCTTACTATTAATCACAATGATACATTTAAATACGCCTAATCATAGTCTTCCTTTAATGTCCTCCCAGTATTACAAAATATTATATCTCTATCCATCATCTCTCAGCCTTTTTTGAATTTCATCATTTATTGACTTTTTGGTAATTCTTTTATATTTCTCTCTTGGTATCCTATATTTCTTTCTAGCCTTTTTACATAATCTGAATGTTCTTTCCACCTTGCCCCTTATCTCCTTCTGCTGCATCATTTGGATACCCCTCCATAATCTTTTCCTTGTTTTTGAGAGGGTTTCCTCCCCCCCCCCCCGTGCTATTGTAAACTCTTAAGGAGTTAACTATTGGATTCTTAGTCTTTATTTTTATTATCTTTTCATTCCTTTTATTTTCCTGTATCTTATTTTGGCTTATCTCCTCCACCACTCCTCCTGTTTTCTCATCTATCTTCTGGATATTTTGTTCATTTTTTCCTACCATTTGTTGAGAATCTTCTACACTCACTTCTTTATCTTTGGACAATCCCATCATCTCCCTTTGCGAGTCTTCTACTTTCACCATTTTGTCTTTAAATATTCCCATCAACCTCTTATTATTCTGTCATTATTTCTGACATTTCCTCATAAAACTTTGTTAACTTCTGATCAAACATTTTGTAACAAATTATTATACCTCTGAAATCCCAATATCCCAATATCTAAAGATTCCAAATAGAAAATTGATTCTTAATAGAATTTGGTCAGTCCCAATATTATTCTTCCAAGTCCTCTAATTTTCTGCTCTTTAGGTGCCATAAGTTTGTATTTCTCAGTCTTTATATTTTCCAGTCACTTTTCAAATTATCCAAATTTTAAAATCTTATCTATCTTCTCTTCTTCTGTTATTTTTCTTCTTTTGTTTCATAGAGTGATCTGTCACATAATATTAATAATCCAAATCCAACTTAACCCACCAAATTTCTTGAAATCTTTTACATCCGCTTTTCAATATGCAGTTTCAATAGAGTTTTAATGTTTAGTGTTTCTGTTTTGCTTTGTAAATCTTCAAAAAGCTCAGTAGATATTTCCCAGCATCCAAATTGCCTGTTAAGATAAAGTCAAGGTCAAGTAACTTCCAGGTGTTGCTCACTTTCTCTCACTATCCTTTGAATTCTCTGTGTTGCAGTAATCTTCTTCCTCCAGTAGATGGCTCCCCTGCTCCCTATTCCAGCATTCAACAGAGTATAGTCAAAAACAGCTGATTGTCACCCATTCAGGGGAGTTAGAGATCGAGTTTAAAAATAACACTTTTCACAATGTTATTCAATTTTTCCAAGCTTTCTATATTTTAAATCATCCTTTAGGTTTTTCTTTTGCTTCTCAATCTAGTCTTTAATCTTCCTCTTTACTTTTAGCCTTTAATCTTTCTCCATAATAGTACACTTTTGGATAATCGCCGCTTTTTTAATGTTTGGAGCTCATTTTTTGAAGCTTTTAACTTGGGTTAAATCTCTAAGGTAGAAGTTGGAAATTTCTCACCCAGTTCACTGCTCCGTCCACACACCGCTCCAGCACAAGATCTTAGTGTCCCGGTTGTCCCAGCTTGTGACTGGCCAAAAATGGCCATCATTCCTGCCACTGTTCAGGAGAGCTTTCTTCGGATCAGCGAGGAAATTGCGAATTCCTCACGATCAACGAAGCGCCTCTCCTTTGTTCACCTCCCCTCCAGGGAGGCTTAACCCCATAGGGTCTCCCAGCAGGCAGTTGCCAGCTGCATTTCACGGAGCCCGGCAGGGCTCCGCTATTTTCCAGCTGTACTTGCCGCGACGTCAACAGGAAGCCTTATCAGTATTTTTCTCAGGGTTGTAGGAATATAATGTATTCCATTCACCAGTAGATGGTGCCTTCCATTTAACTTCAACATTGCATAAATTGTAACAAATTCCATTTGTATTTATTCAAACAAATAATCAAAATTCTTTTTTTTTGACAATTTTTTTTTATTTTTTTCCATATAAACATACATATTTTGTGGACGGTGCATTGACTGGGTCAAGTCTTTTTTAAACAATTCTAACAATAATAATACAAATCAGTATGTATAGTCCTAATCTTCCAACTTCAACAATGCTATTCCCTTTTCATAATCCTTTATCATTTTCCCATTAATTCATTTAAACATAAATAACATTTTTTGCGCCATGTATTTGTTATCCCCTACTAAATACTATTATTTAATATTTTAAAATTACTCATTATTCCACAACTTCAATATTCCAAATGTGTAGGATTACTAAGAACGCCAAATATTAACAATATTTAATCAATCCCAGGAGTGTATCTCAAGATCCCCACAATTTCCAATCCTTAATATTTTAAATTCACAATATACTTTAACACACTGTAAATGTTAATAATACAATTATTAACTAAACCTAAATTCCCATCTACTAGTCTTAACTCAGTTTATATATATATATTACTATTTGCCCTGTTAGTATTTTCCCATTTTATTAATATATCTTCTCATTATCCATCATCTCTAAACCTTTCTAAGATCCCATCATTTATTGACTTTTTAGTCAGCCTTTTATCTCTCTCTCTTGGATTCTTATAGCTCTTTTTGATATTTTTGTGCCTGCTAAACATTTCCTTCTGAATATGCTTTATCTCTTTCTGCTGTATTATTTGAACACCCATCAACAAGACTTCTTTTTTTTCTTTTAAGAAGTTTTTCTTTTTTTCCTTTAAGTCTTTCCTTTTTTTTGGAAAAGTTTTTCTCTTCTCTCTATTCCATTATAAGCTTTTGAGGAGTTATCTGATTGATTCCTACTCATTAATCCTTTCTCTTCTTTATTTTTAGCTTCTTGCATCTCGTTTTAAGTTTCTTCTAATTTCTCATCTATTTCTTGAATATCATATACCTCTTTTCCCCCCACTTGTTGAGTGACTTCTACATTCATTCCCGTGTCTTTATTGTTCTTTAAAGATTCATGCATACTTTTTAACATCAAAACTATCTCTTCATGTACCTCTATCATCCATTTTATAACAATTAATCAAAATTACTCAGTATATTTCTGTAATTCCAATGTCTCAATATTTTAAGTCTCCTTTTATACTCTTTAAAATTCTTTAGTAATTTACAACCTTAAAGTTTCCCATTATATATCTTCCTCACTGTCCAAATTTTAAAGTCTTAAAGTCTTATTTAACTTTCCTTTTTTCCTCCTCTTTTGTTCTATCACCTTTCTTCTTTTGACTCATAGAGTGTTCTGTTGAATAACGTTAATAGTCCAAATCCACGTTAATCCACTAGATTCCTCCAATCTTTCAAATCCATAGTCCTATAGCCAATTTTAATAAAGGTTAGTTATTTGCAAGTTAGTTCCTTTTGAAGATCTTCAGAAGGGAAGCAAAAACAAAAAAACAAAAAACAACAACACCTCATTAAATACTCTCAAGTTATCTGCGCGAGTGGTTGTGGTTGCACCTAGGTACACCCACATTACACCAATCCTCCGCGAGCTGCACTGGCTCCCTATTGGTCTCCGGGCTCAATTCAAGGTGTTGGTCATTACCTTTAAAGCCCTACATGGCTCAGGGCTAGGTTATCTTCGAGACTGCCTTCTACCTCATAGTTCCCAGCGACCGGTAAGATCCCACAGAGTTGGCCTCCTCCAGGTCCCGTCAGCTAAGCAGTGTCGGTTGGCGGGCCCACGGGGAAAGGCCTTCTCTGTGGCTGCCCCGGCTCTCTGGAACCAGCTACCCCCTGAGATCCGGACTGCCCCCACCCTATTGGCCTTCCGGAAAGCATTGAAGACCTGGCTTTTTCGGCAAGCTTGGGGCCGTTGATCTCGCAATTTGCGAGGTCTGGCCTTGAATATGTATGTATGTGATTGTTAACTGGTTTTCTCATATTTTATGATGTTTTTAAATGTATTTTCTATACCCTGTTGTAAGCCGCCCAGAGTCCTTTGGGAGTTGGGCGGCATAGAAATACAATTAAATTAAATTAAATTAAATTAAATTAAGTCGTCTTCTAGCGTAAAGTCAAGGTCAGGTTGTCTTCCAGAAGTTGTTACTTCTATTCTGTGTATTAGCCTTTATGTGTATTGAATTCACTTTCACTAAGTGTACTGTGGCTATAGTGCTGTAGTCCTTCTCTTCTTCCAGTAGATGGCACTCTTATTCCCAAATCCAATGTTAAACAGTCTGTCAAAAACAGCTGATTATCAATAAATCCAGGATTTTAAAAATACAAATAGACAAAAGTTTCTCCCGAAAATCACTTTTCAAATTGTTTGAGCTTTTTTTCAAGCTTTCTATGTTTTATAGCTTCCCTTGGGCTTCTTTCGCCTCTTAATTTTCAGTATTTTTTCCTCTCTGTGTTAAATCACCACTATTGTAGGCTTAGGAGTTATCTTTTAATATTCTTGTTTTCACATCAGGTCTTTAGGGTAAAAGTTGGTAATTATCTCACCCAGTTTCAATGCTCTGTCCATAAACCTCTCCAGCACGAATCTTGTGGTCCCGCTTGTTCCAGCTTTGTGACTGCCAAAAAATGGCCATCGTCCCTGCTGCTGTTCGGGAGAGCTTGCTTCAGACCTAATGAAATTGTGGATTCCTCGTGGTCAGCGAAGCGCCTCTCCTTCCTTCACCACCCCTACAAGGCGGCTGTGACCCCGTAGGGTCTCTCGACAGCGGTTACCGACTGTTCAGCGGAGCCCGACAGCGGTTTCACCAGGTTCAGCGGAGCCCGCTATTTTCCAGCCATTCTCGCCGCAATGTCAAACTGGAAGTTTCCCAAATAATCAAAATTCTGACAAGTAATTCCAGCATTTTAAAATGCCTTATGCATAAAATGCCAATAAAAATTAGAGATCCAATTTTTCTGTGTTTTTAAAGGTTTTGCGCTCTCTCCTTAATATCCTTTTCTTTTCTTTCAGGTCTATGATTTTTCTCTCTGTAATTGTTCGCCGCTTAAACAAACTCTTCAAAGAATCCCTTTTCCAGAGTTTATTTTCTTTAGGGTTGGTTTTAGATAATAAAAAATCACCTCACCCAGTTCCAGTCACTGATCATCCACACCGCTCCAGCACAGTCTGTGTTTCTTCGGCTGCCCCAGCTTCACAGCAGCCATAATGGCTGCCTCTCCTCTTCATTGTCGGATGAGAGGGAATTAGCCCTGGATCAAGCAGGAGAGCCACTGTTCTCCGCGACCTGCGGGACACCCTTCCACTCTTCGTCACCCCTACAGGGTGACTTTAGCCCCTCATGGGGCCCTACAACGAAGGGATTTGGCATGAGTTCACGGCACCCCGCTTTTTGCATCCGATAGCGCCGTGACATCAACTGGAAGTTCAAACTCCTCGTTTTTTTGACACTATAGACTAACATGGCTTCCTCTGCTACAATGTCTCCTTAATTTGACACTAAAATAGTTAGTAAATATAGTGTTGGTCATCAGCTTCATTACAATAGTGGACTAGATTGGCACTGGATCAATAAATTTTAAACTGAGATACTTTTCTGTTAGTTCAAGCAGTAGTGAATAGGAGTTTAATTCAGCCATGAGGAAGAACCCAATGTCTCTGTACCAAATAGTTAAATGATAATGCTTGAATTTGGGACAAACTATATAAAATATATACCATCATCATTCTGATACTGTTAAGTCTGCTATTCTCTATAACCTTAACACAGATAATAAGATTTGTACTGTCCATGGTATGAGTCAAATATACAGAAACTTAAGCGAGGGCATCTGGGCGCCAGGCCTGAATTATGCGCAGGCCCCGCCCCTGCCACCTGCTGTAAAGTAAAACATCCCCCGAAAATAAGACTTGATATTGTTTTTTTATACTTAAAATGGTCATTAGGACAGAGAACCGGTTGTTAAATTATTTGAATCCCACCACTGACTGAATCCAGCATAAAACTCTGGCACACATGCACATCTATTACAAAATCACTTCTTTTGCTATCTTCCAGATAGGATATATTCAACCATAGATAGAGAAGTTTCAACTTGAGTGCATAGTGATATGATATGATAATATTAACTTTTGTATATATAAACCTTAACCTCCAACCTGGTCCACCACAGTATTAATCTCTAATCAATAAGGAACTACGTGACCAAAGCATAGACACTAAAGTTCCTTGATATTTATTACTTCTCCAGCTTAAGGCAAGATTACAGCCAACCTTTCTGAAACATCCAAAATGCCTAATATATTCAATTTGCCAAAACTATAATATAGTACTGTATATTCTAAAAACAGATTATGTTGATGATAGACTATGATCAAGTACTTATTGCATTCAAGTGATATACTATGGACTTGGAAAATCAGTCAGACTAATCTGCCCTACCAAAGAATGTCTTTCTGCATAATCAATCCTCTTTTTTCCTCTTTTTTCAAGCTGGCAAGGTATTTAAATCAAATAATCTTTCCTAAATTTTGAACAATATCAGCATTGTTTCTGTAAAACATTAAGGTATGTTTTAATGCTTTCCAACAACAGTTCTTCATGGGAAGTATTGCAAAGTTCCTTATGAGTTAAGATTGTATCTTGATGGAGAAGTACCCATTGAATCTGTATCCCATGTGTTCTTATATTTCACTTTCCACAAGGACTCAAGCTCTGTTTCATAACTCCCTACTTGCTGAAGTCCATAGGCAATTCTGATTTATTTTATTTGTGATTATTCCTATCAGACCAGTTCATTTCCATTTCTTTTTATGTACCAAAATATTGTTACACTTTTGGAAAACTTCACACACGTTGATCATCATGATGGTCTAATTACAGTTTTATGCTTGTTTTTTACTTACATGAAACAGAAACTATTAATCTGTTTAATTCTGTGGAACTGTTTTTAAAAATTAAAAAATAGCAATAGCACTTAGACTTATATACCGCTTCATAGTGCTTTACAGCCCTCTCTAAGCGGTTTACAGAGTCAGCATATTGCCCCCAAACAATCTGGGTCCTCATTTTACCCACCTCGGAAGGATGGAAGGCTGAGTCAACCTTGAGCCGGTGAGATTTGAACCGCTGAACTGCAGCTAGCAGTCAGCTGAAGTAGCCTGCAGTGCTGCACTCTAACCACTGCGCCACCTTGGCTCTTAATAAAATAATAAAAACCATACTTAAACCTTTGTACACCTTAAAGCTTTTGTTTTGCAATGCAGGATATTCCATGTCATAAAAAAAATTAATACTATTTCTTAGATTTAACAGATTTAACAAATTAACAGAGTTGGAAGGGACCTTGTAGGTCATCTGGTCCAACCCCCTGCCCAAACAGGAGACCCATTTCTGACAGATGGCAGTCCAGTCTCTTCTTGAAAGCTTCCAGTGATGAAGCTCCCACAACTTCTGAAGGCAACCTGTTCCATTGGTTGATGGTTCTCACTGTCAGAAAGTTCCTCTTTATTTCTAGGTTGAATCTCCCCTTGTTCAGTTTCCATCCATTATTCCTTGTCTGGCCTTCAGGTGCTTTGGAAAATAGCTTGACCCCCTCCTCTCTGTGGCAGCCCCTCAAATATTGGAACACTGATATCATGTCTCCCCTGGTCCTTCTCTTCACTAGACTAGCCATGTCCAGTTCCTGCAACTGTTCATCATATGTTTTAGCCTCCAGTCCCCTAATCATCTTGGTTGCTCTGCACTCTTTCTAGAGTCTCAACATCTTTTTATAGTGTGGTGACCAAAACTGGAATGCAGTATTCCAAATGTGGCATTACCAAGGCATTATAAAGTGGTATTAACACTTCACATGATCTTGATTCTATCCGTTTATGCAGCCTAGAACTGTGTTGGCTTTTTTGGCAGCTGCTGCACACCCCTGGCTCATCTTGTGACTGCCGCTACACACTGTTGGCTCATATTTAATTGGTTGTCCACTAAGACTCCAAGATCCCTCTCACAGTTACTGCTATTAAGCCTGGTTTCACCCAGTCTATATGTGTACTTTTGGTTTTTCTTGCCTAAGTGTAAGACTTTACTTTTCTTTACATTGAATTTCATTTTGTTAAATAGGGCCCAGTATTCAAGTCTGTCAAGATCCATCTGGATCTTGAGCCTATCATCTAGGGTGTAGGCTATTCCGGCCAGCTTAGTAACATCTGCAAATTTGGTAAGTTCCCCTTCTATTCCCTCATCTAAGTCATTTATGAAGATATTGAAGACTACTGGGCCTAGGACGGAACCTTATAGTATCCCACTGCTTACTTCCCTCCATGTAGATGTAGTACCATTAAGGATTACCCATTGAGTACGGTTTGTCAGCCAGTTACAAATCCATGATCATGATGAATTTTTTGTGTAGCTTCTTTGAAAGTCTTCTCTAATGTAGATAAAATTTATGGAATTTCAGAGACTGCTAAAAGGTGAGGCTGAAAAGGAACACAACAGATGTTTTAACTGAATATTTTGCCATGGCTGTTTTATATTCTGTATGAAAGGTATCAAAGGATTCTTTAGGATGTAGTTAAATTCTCTGGGCAACGGACAGAAACAACATATCATCATAGTAGTATTATAGAAGTATTTATAATAATTTCACTTAGCAATCATTATGAATTATTATGTATAATGTGCATTACGGTATGTGTTCCTAAAGTGCCTTCATAACTGGAGTCTTCTTAAAGTGATTTTTAAATGGTTCCTTCCTCACTTGATTGCTCCTGACTTTGGCCTCTCTCTTCTGTCCTGTAATGTTTAAATTGAAGTCATCATTTTTGCATGAAAGCAGGAGTTTTGAAATGAAAATCCTGGTTGTTTGCCTTCTAAAAATTAGTTATTAACTTATTTATTTTAAAAAATATTTAAGAGAAAGCAACATTGGTTTTGATTTCAAAATATTTATCAGTTTAGAAGCCACATTCAATTGCACTATATTCTTTAATTTTTTCATCTATTTTTTCCATAAATTTAAAAGTCCATATGTACTAATTTTTCTGTATTCATAAAAGGCAAAGTAGAACCTTGGTGTAATCCATATTTTAATAATTCCATGAAATATTTGAAGTAGAAAATGCTGGGTCATCATCCTTAGTTTTGCCCTTCCCTAAAACAAGTTGGTTCTCAATTATAGCTTGAGCCATTTGTTGCTCTTTGTTCCTCAGGAATCTTATAGCAAAAAATCAATTCTTGTTTGAAACACCTTGAAACCAAGCTGATGGATTAATAATATTGGCTTGCTCCTAGGCATTGGATTAATATGGCCTTTTGATTCCATCTGGCTCTGATTCTATCAAAGCAGTAGTATTCTGTATTAAAACTGATAAAGTCAGAATGCATTGCTCCATGTCAGGCAAGAAAAAAGCAAGCTGATTCCAGTCAATTTTTGCACATTTCCTTGAGAAAAAATATCATATTCAAGCTTTCCCAATGAGACAACAGTGTTTTCTAGGCTCAGTAGAACTTTGAGTTAGGGGATGGAATATTTAAATACAGAATAAACCACCCATTTTATTGACAGATGGTCGTGTGATATCATTTTGGTGGAGCTGGGGTAAGTCTTGATTGTTTTTATATCTACCAATAATCTGCCTAAAAGGTCGTAGGCCAAAGGTTCCCTTTCTCAGTTCACAGCATCCTTAATGTCACAAAAATATGATGTTGCAAAACCCGTCTTTGCAAATGGATTTCCTATGGTGTCTCTGTGAGATCACTGTGGTGCACCGTGGTGCCTTAGCACACAGTTTGGGGAATTGCAGTCAGAGGTATTCTCCTGTGCGCTGCTTGGAGTGTCCAAGCATGGGTTAACTTCTAGTCTGTTAGCCAGGGACTGAGTAAGAAATATCCGGCCACGCCTCCTCCTTGGCCCCCACTGAGCCAGTTGTTTTACTCAGTCGAGCCAAGAGGGACGCAAAAAATATTTCTCTATTCAGTTTTTGGACAACGGACTGGAAATTGTCTTGGATTCTCGCTTATTCAAAGGTTTTTATTATTTATCTTGAATTGTGAGTGGGTGTGTGCAGGGAAGCCTCCCTGCCGCCCTGGGATTTGTGTTATTGCCATGGGGAAGGCATGTGTTTGACTTCAGTTGCCACTCGGCTTCATATCATTGGTTTCAATGGGGCTGTTATTTCATTTCTGGGGTGCTTGTCCGGGGTCCCGGCAAGTCCCATTGCTCCTTAGTAGACTGGCCACCGGTGAGTCGGGGTTCCCACTCACGTGGTCTCATTTGAGCCTCGCTATTTACATTGAGAGAGAGGCACGTTGTTATTGGCAGGGGCGCTTGTCCAGAGCTCCGGCGAGGCTCCGGTGCTGGATAAAATCAATCAGCTGGGAGTCAGCTTCCCCTGCGCGGGGGCTGCGGATCCAGATAGTTCTCTGTAACTGTAATGGGTGTGCTTGTCCGGGGAACCAGCGAGACGGCGGGTTTGTTTGAACAAAGCCGATCAGCTGTGGGTCGGGTTTACCGCCCACGTGGCTTCGGAGTTATTTGCATGAGCAGCAGGAGTGCCTGTCCGGATTCCCGGCGGGGCTCCGGATTCAAAAGGCGAGCGTTTCTTTGTGAGCGGTTTCCCGCTCACGAGTTTCCTTTCTTACATTGCCAAAGGTCCTGCTGCTAAGGGGAGAGCTGTGGGGGAGGAGCTCCCCAGCTTCCACCTTCTATTGAAAGGGCTGGCTTCTGTCCGGGGATCTGGCAGAGCTAACTAAATCGGGGCGGAGTGATCACAGTAATTTTAGGTCGCTTGCTCAAGTGTTGCAAGGAATGAGGCAGCAAGAATCTTGGCGCCGGGAGTGTTTGTTTCCCAGGAGGACACCCTGACCACGTGTTATTGTTTTAAAGAGTCGGCGCTGGGCGGAGCTCTCCTCAATTGCCATTTTTTTGAAGAATTAGACCGCATGGGCTCACAGTTCTAGCCACTAGGGGTCGGATCCTCATAGTAGGAACTCAGTACCCTGCTTCCAACTCTTCTGCCTTCCCAAGCGACCTGAAGAACTCCTGATTCTAAAGGACCTCTATTAGACAAACTTCTTCACCTGGGTGGCAACCTTTCATAGTCTCCAGAACAGAATTGGGCAGTGAGCAGTATCCCACAAGGAACCTAGTGATAATTACCTATCTTAACTCTTATTCCTTGCATTGTTTTGTGCCCTATTTGAATGATGGCAGACAAAGCCAAGAAAGGCAGATCTGAAAAGGGGACCCCTTCCAGAGACTTGGATTCTTCCAAATCTGGCCATAAGGCTCATAGATCTAACAAAGAGACCCCTGGGCAGAGTAAGACTCCTAAGCATTCTTCCTCAGCTGAGGATAGGGACACTCAGAGACGTCTTAGATCCTTGGAAAAACATCTTGCTAAGGCATCTCAGCAATCTGCAACTGAAAGGTCTCTGTCCCCTGTGCAGGAGGAAGACCCCGCCCTTGTGGAGGGCTCTCCTGACCACGCTGATTCTATCAGGGAATTATCTCCAGATGTGGCTTCTGAGGCCCCCATTTTGGAGGCAGAAATTAGCAGGTCTCCAGTTAGATCTTTGTCTGGACTTAGGGTCTCTGAGTCAGATCAATCTAGATCACTGGCCAGATCTGCTCCAGCTGCTACCTTTACTCCAACTGCAGCGGGCCTCAGGGCTGGGGGATCCCAGGAATTATCTCTTCTCCAGGAGATCAGGGATCTTATTGATTCTACTATTTCGCAAAGGGTTGCTACAGAATTGCAATGTAGAGGTCTTTCACCTGGTCTCCAGGACCATTCTACCTGGATTTCCCAACAGCGTCACGAGTCCTCTCACTCCTCCTTTCACAGTGACCGGTCTAGTGTTGCTCAGGACAGGTTAGTAGACCAGGACCACTCTGACGATGAGGGCCTCATACATGACCAGCCTTCCTATTCTGGTCTCTTTAAACTGGCTTTGTTTAAGTCTCTTCTTCATAAAGCCAAGATGACATCACGTATGGGGTTGGCTGACACTTCCTCAGACCTGGAACTGGGTCTTGATCCCACGGCGGGTGTCTTTTCTGAGCCAGTTCTAGAAAAGGAAACTGTCCCAGCGCCCAAGATGTTCGTGGACGTTATTCAACATCAGTGGAGTCAGCCCGCTTCACAAAATGCACCCAGTAACAATGACAAAAGATTCTATAACATGGGTTCAGATCTGGAGGACCTTCTCCAGCTCCCAGTGGTTGATACTACAGTGGCTAGTCTAGTGTCTTCCTCAGTCCTCCCGGCTGATCTTTCGGAGGGCTTGAAGCTGGAGGATCGCAAGGCAGAAATGGCAGCCCGTAAGGCACACCTGGCTTCGGCCTGGTCCATTAGGGCGACCACTGCAGCTTCATTCTTCAATAGAAATTCAGTTTTATGGATTAGGCAGATGTTGACTAGGGTGTCTCCTGAGGATTCGCGTTTACGCCAAGATCTAAACAAACTTCTGGCGGCCGCTGAATTTTCTGCGGACGTGACTCTGAATGCGACTAAGTTTGCTTCTAGAGCTATTGCAGCCAACGTTACATCACGCAGGCTTTTGTGGCTTCGCCACTGGCAGGCTGATATGAAATCTAAGTGGCATTTGGCGGCTGCACCCTTTAAAGGGGGCAATCTTTTTGGAGATTCTTTGGAGCCTATTCTGGTGGAGAGCAGGGACAAGAGGAAAATTCTATCTTCCACTTACCGACGGACAGATCATCGTGTGACACCTTATTTCAGGAGGCAGCCATTTTGCCAAGACCCGGGGCCTAGTGATTTCCAATACCAATGCTCCTCTTACCAGGGGTCTACTCGCCCCATGGACAGACAGGGGCAGGGAGTATTTCCAGAACAGGAAGCCATTTTGAGGGTCCGGTAACTGGCCCTTTCATAGATCAAAGTGACTCCCACTCAGGCGCCCCCATTGGTGGTCGGCTAAATCGATTCATCCACCAGTGGGAGGCTACTACATCGGATACTTGGGTGCTGCAGACGGTGAATCTAGGTCTCACTCTAGAGTTCACCGCCATTCCACCAAGGCGCTTTATTCAGTGCCCAATATCCACCAATCAGGCCAAAAGATGTCTCATGGGAATCGAAATCCAACATCTGTTGGATATTGCTGCCATAGAGACGGTTCCCCTGGAGCAGGAAGGTCGGGAGTTTTACTCCATTGTCTTCCTGGTTCCCAAAAGTTCGGGGGGGGGGTAAGAGCCATTTTAGATCTGAAGCAGCTCAATATGTATTTGGCATACAAAAAATTCAAGATGCAGTCTCTGAAATCAATCCTCAGTTGTATCAGACCAGGCGATTATCTGACCTCCATAGACTTAAAAGAGGCCTACCTTCATGTGCCCATTCGGCAATCGCACAGAAGGTTCCTGAGATTTTGTGTTGAGGGGGTATATTATCAATACAAGGCCATGCCATTCGGCCTCTCGTCCGCCCCTTGCACTTTCACCAAGATGTTGGCAGCAGTGGCGGCCTCCCTCAGGGCACAGCCTATACGGTTGCAGTGTTACCTAGACGACATCGTCATTCAGTTGTCTTCACCTCTGCAAGCTCAGGAACACCTTCGGGTCACCATCCAAACCTTACAGGCTCACGGGTTCTCCGTGAATTTCAAAAAAAGTCATCTGGTTCCGACACCAGCCTTCTTCATCTTGGCGCAATGATCAACACTCGATCTTGCGAGGTGTTCCTCTCACAAGACCTTTTGAACAGTATCCAGCTCCTCGTCGATCAGGTACGGAGGCTTCACTTAGTTCCGCTGGTGGTTCTCTACCGGCTTCTAGGGAAGATGATATCTTGCATCGACATTGTGCCTTGGGCGAGGCTGCACGCCCGACCGCTACAATGGTTCTTGCTGCCGCACCAGAGGGCGAAACGCAGCAACTCTACACTCAAGGTGTGTGTCTCATTGTCTGTCCTCAGATCTCTACATTGGTGGACATCCAAGGCCATGTCCAAAGGTTGCCTTTTCAGAGCACCCACCCGCATCACCATTACAACGGATGCCAGTCTCTTCGGGTGGGGGGCTCACACCCAGTCCCTAGTGGCTCAAGGGCGTTGGAGCACATCGGACTTGACGCACAACATCAATTGGTTGGAGCTGAAGGCAGTTCATCTCGCTCTGCAGCACTTCAAACATCTAGTTTCAGACCAGCACGTCTTAATCCTAACTGACAACGTAGCCACCCGGGCTCACATCAACTGCCAGGGGGGCACGAGGTCCAACAGTCTCATGCAGGAGGCACGGCAACTGGCCCTTTGGACGGAACGCCACGTCTGGTCCATTAAGGCGGAACACATCTCCAGGACAGCAAATCTTCAGGCAGATTGGCTGAGCAGGACCACGATAGATCATTCAGAGTGGCGTCTACACCCGGATCTGTTCGAGGATCTGTCCCGGAGGTTCGGGTGACCAGTGGTAGACCTGTTTGCCCATCCATCCAACACTCATCTCCCCAGGTTCTTCTCCAGGTTTGCAGTGCCGGGGGCGGAGGGGATTGATGCTCTATGCAGCCCATGGCCACAGGGACTCCTGTATGCCTTCCCTCCTCTCCCTCTCATTCCAAGAGTGATAGGGAAACTCATAGCAGAGAGGGCAGAGGTTCTCCTAGTCACTCCGCATTGGCCTCGTCGCCCTTGGTACGCAGACCTGGTAAGCCTGTCAGTGTCCAGACCATGGAAGATTCCCGATCACAGGATCTCACTCAGCCAGGGGGCAGTGTTCCATCCGGAACCCCAGTGGTTACAACTAACCGTATGGCACTTGAGAGGGATATCTTGACAAGAGATAAGTACACGGGGGAAGTGATCAGTACCATTCAGGCTTCCAGAAGACCATCTACCAACCGTATTTACGACGCTACCTGGTTGGCATTTTGTTGTTTCTGCGCTGCCAATGACATCATTCCGACCTCAGCCTCAATCCCACAAATTTTACGTTTCTTACAGGAAGGGTTGAATAAGGGCCTAGCGCCTACCACCCTTCATAGACAGGCAGCTATCAGTTTGTGCCGATTTGTGCATTTTTCATTCCAATAGAGTGATTCTTAGATTGGATCCGTCCTTTCTTCCGAAGGTTAATTCCTTATTTCATAGAACTGAAGAACTTATTCTTCCAGATTTCTGTCCAAATCCGACCCATCCAAGGGAGAGACAGTGGCATACCTTAGATGTTAGGAGGGCTCTCCATAGATATATCAAACGGACGGCCGCGTTTCGCAGATTTGAGTCCTTATTTGTGTCCTTTCAACCGGCGTTGATGGGTCAGAAAGTTTCACCATCTACTATTGGATGCTGGCTGAGGGCCTGCATCGTGATGGCTTATGAGATCAAAGCTACTCCCTTACCGGGCCGCATTACTGCACATTCCACTCGAAGTGCGGCCACTACTGCGGCATGGACCACGCAAGCTTCCATTGAAGATATTTGCAGGGCAGCGACAGTCGCCATTTATTCGACACTATAGACTGGATTCCTTTGCTTCCGCAGAGGCTTCGTTTGGCAGGAGAGTTCTGCAGAGGGTTCATTCCACATCAGGTACCCCGGACCAGACCTCTTCCCGCCCTTGAGTCTTATGCTTGGGTACGTCCCATGCTTGGACACTCCAAGCAGCACACAGGAGAATGAATGTTGTCTTACCTGAACATTCCTTCTATGTGCGCTGCGGGAGTGTCCAACCCACCCTGTGACCGGTACTGGTCCAGGGTCTGTGAGTTCATTTGACTACCTGCAAGTCTACTTCTTCGTAAAACAACTGCCTCAGTGGGGGCCAAGGAGGAGGTGTGGCTGGATATTTCTTACTCAGTCCCTGGCTAATTGACAAGAAGTTAACCCATGCTTGGACACTCCCGCAGCGCACATAGAAGGAACGTTCAGGTAAGACAACGTTCATTCTGTGTACAAAATTTCACTCATTCAAATAGTACTCAAAATATTTTTTTTTTAATTTTTTAAAGAAGCAAAATCAGAATCAGAATCGAGCTGGAAGGGACCTCGGAGGTCTTCTAGTCCAACCCGCTGCTCAAGCAGGAAATCCTATACCATTTCAGACAAGTGACTGTCCAGTTTCTTCTTCAATTCAATTCAACCTTTATTGTCAATGCACAACATGTGTACAATGAGATTGAGCCTCCAGTGATGAAGCACCCACAATGTCTGAAGGCAAACTGTTCCACTGATTAATTGTCCTGTTAGGAAGTTTCTCCTCAATTCCAGGTTGCTTCTCTCCTTGGTTAGTTTCCATCCATTGTTTCTTGTCCTGCCTTCTGGTGCTTTGGAAAATAAATTGACCCCCTCCTCTTTGTGGCAGCCTCTCAAATATTAGAATACTGCTATCATGTCCCCCCTAGTCCTTCTTTTCTAGACTAGCCAAACCCAAATCCTGCAACTGTTCTTCATATGTTTTAGTCTCCAGGCTTTAATCATCTTAGTTGCTCTTCTTTGCACTTTTTCCAAAGTCTCAACATCTTTTTTGTAATGTGGTGACCAAAACTGGATGCAGTATTCCAGGTTTGGTCTTACTAAGGATTTATAAAGCGGTACTAATACTTCACGTGATTTTGATTCTATGCCTCTGTTTATACAACCAAGGATTGTATTAGCTTTTTTGTCTGCTGCCGCACATTGCTGACTCATGTTTAAGTGATCATCTACTAAGACTCCAAGGTCCCTCTCACAGTTACTGTTTTTGAACCAGGTTTCACCTAATCTTTACTTGTATCTTTGGTTTTTCCTGCCCAGGTGTAAAACCTTGCTTTTCTCCACATTAAATTTCATTTTGTTGGATAGGGCCCATTGTTCAAGTCTGTCAAGATCTTTTTGGATCCTGAGCTTGTTTTCTGGGGTGTTGGCTATTCCTGCCAGCTTAGTGACATCTGCAAATTTGATGAGTTCTCCTTCTATTCCCTCATCTAAGCCATTTATGAAGATTTATGAAGAAGTCAAAGATCAAAATATATTTAAAAGTATTCTATTCTTTCAGACTAAGGTTTTAAAAATGTTTGCCTATTTGCAATGTTTAATTACTTAACATCCTTTACAGTATATAGCTTAAGTCATTTAGCCTTAAAACGATCTGGTATGTCATTATTCATAGTATGATACCTAAGATGCTGCAGATGTTGTAGCGTTAGATACAAACAGCAGAGGCACTATATTTCTGTTTTATCAAATTTATTTTTTAAGGTTTATATTGATTTTGTGATTGCATTGATTCAGCTATTAACTGTCCAGAATAATGCAGGTTACACTGGAAGAGCAGAGCAACATCTTTTCCAATAAACAATATTCTTACTATATTCCTTGGAATTATATATTTGGCTCCAGTATGGAACATGCCATTAAGAAATTGATTTATAAGCCTTTCTGAAGCTCTAACAGCTAAAACATTCAAGATGCTTATTTAATTTTTTTTAGTGACAATTTTTTAATTATGATTAATCAATTAAAACTATACTAATGAATACTATAAAAGTTATTAAAAGGGAAGGTGGGTGACTGCACCAGTGGCACTTTCTTGTCTCAACCCACCCCACAGAATTGTTAGACCTTTAAGACTAAATCCCAATTCAGGATATTGAAAAAGAAAATGTTCTCACTTATTTACATTATGGCAATTACGATGCAGTCTCTTCATTCTACTGTAATATGTTTTTGTCAGTTCATACTTTGCATATTAATTTCTAAGTAAGTTGATATTGCAGTGAATAAGAAATTAAAAATTTTTTTGCGTATATTTCTAGTATTGGATGTACATTGGAACACATAGATCTAACTGGTCTTCATTTGTATGTATTACAGGACTATTGCCAACTATCTGGTATGGAGAATGGTTTATTCAAGAATATTCAACCTCAGTCGACGTTTTCAATATAGGTGGCTAGAATTTTCAAGGGTAAGTATAAGACATCAATATCCATGTTATCCATGCCTATAAGATCAATACCAGCATTTGATATCCATATTTCATGAACTACTGTAATTCGATCTAGCCCACCTGAACCAAAAGCTTTTGTAGAGGTCAATGCGTATTGAACTTCTAACCTTTCCCATATCATTGGGATTTGGATCCTGACAACAATTTTTTAAAAAAGGAATCTTTAGAGTTTCTTTGTTATTTGAAAAATTTATATGGCCAACTATATTATATAAAATCACTCTCAATGGCTAACAATTAATAGAACACAGAAAATAAAAAAATTCTTACATATCACCAAGTGCTGTAATGCTTCCATCACAAAAACACAAATGCTGGGCTTACCTCCCACCCTGGTCCAATGCTTATGGGGAAAAGCCAGGTCTTAATGGCCTTTAAGAAAACAAGGGTAGGGTTGCTCTGCACAGCTATAGAAAAGGCTATACCGGAACTTACCATAATATATCAATCTTAACTCAAACAGGTAATCCAGGGAACAGCATCTTTAGTGCCTCAATGGGATAAATGTGTAAACTTCGTAGAAAGTGCTCTCCCATATGTTGTTGGCAAAATATTTGTAGAACTACATTTCCAAGAAGATAAGAGAGAAATGGTAGGTTTTATTTTGTTTTATTTAATTTTTTAATATTTGTTTGATTGTTTCAACACAGTAAACAATAGTAGAAGAGTTCACAGCAATTATACAAAATTAGGGAATTAATATTATTCTATTGTGGAAAATGAAGAGTCCCAGCTTCAGGAACAAATCACATCCATATGAAATCTATAAGGTTAGATAGATATTATAGTTTACTTAGGACCAGCTGGGTAGAAATGAATAACTGTTTTTCTGTCTTTGAACTGAGTTAGATAAAAATAGCTGTCTTAACTATTAACTGCTACATTGAACATAGTTTTGTACCAATTTTGCAGCATTTTATTCCATTAAGCCTGAGTTTTGTATCACTGTAGATAAGGGAATACAGACATTTCAAGATAGGATTCTGAAGAAATTATAGTGCTGTTTTCACTTAGTATACATGCTAGCGTTTGGTACCAATTATATTGTTTTGTTCCATCAAGTCCAAGTTTTGCAACCCCATCAAAACTAGGCCACATATGCATTCTATGTATTAGCAATGAAAATATTGTTCTAGGGCCTATTGAGCACTGAAAGAGAGCATACTACTTCTAATGGACATTCTTGAATTTTATAAATATATGTAATATAACAAAAATATATTACTATATACAGGGCTGCCAAGAGGATTATTAAGTGCTGGAACAAGACTAATATGGGCCCCCTCACCTACACATGGACACATAAATCAATAATGTCACACATGTCACGGGTCTCGACACGTGTGTGTACGCCTTGGTGCTCAGGCTGGCCGCTGGCCAGTCAGCCGCAAAGCTTCCGCTGGGCCCTCCGTTATCCCCCCCTCGGTTTCCCCGAAACGAGCGAAAGCCAGCGCCAAGGAGTGAACAAGAGTGGGCAGGCGGCTGCCAATCGCCTAACAGCTGCGCAGCTCGGGGACAAGTCTTTAAAGCATCTGCTGTGAGGGGAGTGGGAGGCGGAGGCAAAGCCCGAGCAGGGAGGGATCTGGCCCGGCAAGGGCAGAGCAGCTTGTCCGCTGCGTTGCCGCCGGGAGCCTCAGCCTGGCTAAAGCGCCTTTTGGAGAAAGAGCGAGGTCGCGGTCCAGCGTGGTCCATTTTCCCCCTGCAGGGCGACCCAGCCAGCAGCATCCTTACTCTCGTCGTGTCAGGAAGGAGGGAGAGGAAGAAGGCATCCACCCGGCAGGCTGCTTGACTCCACCTCCTTTTGACGGAGAAGAGCTTTAAGGCAGATGGCGGGTTATAAAACTGACGCTCAGCTCGAAGCGGGGATGGGCGGGCCTACGAAGCAAACTGCTCCTCCGTGGGCGGACTGCTAGCTGGACAGCTAGGAAAGTTCCCCGACTCTTCCTTCTGCTGTGGAGGAAGAAAAAAAACCCAAGCTTCAAGATCTCGCGAGCAAGGCGCTCAGACGCGACTGAGGTTGCAAGAAGCCCCGGCAAGCTTTACATTGAGGTGGGCGGTTTATAGAAGGAAGGAACATTCTCCACATGATCCAAGGGGATTTTAAAAATTTGGTTTTGTAAATTTTTTTAAAAAAATCCCTTTCATGGGCCCCCTTTGAGCTCCATGGGCCCTGGAACAATGTACTGGCTGCACCCCCCTCCCCTCAGGCCTGACTATATAAAAAAAACAAGAGTCATAAAACTAAGACACCAAATTTAGACTCAACATCTCTGTGAACACTGAACAGAGTATAAGACAAGTTAGTGTGATCATTGTAGCTTATCTACAATGCTTGATAGAATATTTACCATAAATCATAAAATGGATGGTATTATAAGATAGATGTTTGTAGAAAGATAGTGGATGCTGTGTGGCTTGTAGTAAGGAATAAATTGTCACAAGAAGGAAAACTGCTGTGTTTCTTGTTATATGGAAGTGAGAGTTGTGTCACAAGAAACATAAAAATATGTTGAATGGAGCACTTAAGTGTGTGTAGCAAAATAAGTAAGATGATTTAAGAATGGTTGATGACAGAATATGGATTGAAAACAAAAGTGAGTAACCACTGAAAGAAATATTTTGAGGTGGCTTGGTTATACAGAAAGCATGAAAGAGATCAAATTTCAAACTAAAAAAAAAAAAGAGAAATAGTGTATGGGTTAAGAGGAAGGGGAAGATTGAAAAAATTCTGGCTGGCTGCATTAATAAGATCCTGAAAAAAGAAAGGTATGAAGCATAAAGACTGAAAGGCAGCATATGAGGTGGTCAACGGATATGATATAAGCAAGTATAGAAATCGATTGTGAATAGTGTGGGTACAAGACTGATTCAAGGCACATATACACACACATGCACTCGCGTGCAAACGCACACACACACACAAATAGTTTTACCTGTTTCCTTTTCTTTTATCCTATGTTATGTTTTTAACTTCTTTTGCTTAATAATTCTTATTCCTTAATGGTACTTTGTATAATGTTGGTTACTGCCCCAGGAAATAGTGTTATGGCTGTGTATCTATTGGAATATTAGCTGTGCCTTAGTATAGGCATAACCCAAAATGTCTTGTAGAAGAAAATTGGAAAAGAAAACTCTTCATCTTGAATGAACAATCCCATGCATGTTTATAATCCTAGGCATACTCCATTAATGCCTTGTACATGCTTCTTTGTGGTAAATCTTATGGAAATGTTGCATTTTAATATGAATATGGACAACATGTAAACAAATACTCTGGTTTATTTCATTTTTAAAGTCAGGTTTTTTCATTTCTTTAGCTTATCAATCATGTTTCAGCTGCTTAGACATTATGAAATTATGGAATCCCCATCTCCTCTTTGTTGTAGATGCTTGTTTCAAAACAAATAATCTATTATGACATTCTCAAATGTAGTCATTGATGAACGCATGCCCTGAGTGTCATCTTGTCTTTCTTCTTTGATCAAAGAGATAATTATGAGCCACAGTGGCGCAGTGGCTAGAGTGCAGTACTGCAGGCTACTTCTGCTGACTGCCGGCTGCCTGCAATTTGGCCATTCAAATCTCACCAGGCTTAAGGTTGACTCAGCCTTCCATCCTTCCGAGGTGGGTAAAATGAGGACCCAAATTGTTGGGGGCAATATGCTGACTCTGTAAACCGCTTAGAGAGGGCTGTAAAGCACTGTGAAGCGGTATATAAGTGCTATTGCTATTGCTATCTAAATTTAGCAATATATTTGACCAACAGCCTAAGCAGCGTGAATGGCTACGCCATTCAACAATTTTGATAAGAACTCTGAGGGTATAAGTACATTCTTCCTGTTAGCACTATTGCTACAGATGTGCATAAAAATCAGAATATACCCCAGAGCCCAATTGTAGAATCTAGAATATGAACTGACAACGTTCGAATTCAGGGAGTTCAGCTCATTAGTGCACTAAGTTAATAAAAACATTGCTATCAATATTCTCTGAGTTAACCTATTCCCTGGGATGCAGTTTACTCTTGATTGTTGAATGCTCAGTCATATTCTGTCTTAGATCTGTACTGACTTCCATATTGAATCAAAATAATGTGATATTAAAAGGACATTAATGAATCATAAAAATAAGATGCTGCAAGTCCCCTAGGTCATTTAAGATGGGCATTCTTTTTTTACATAGATCAATATAAAAACACAATTTCAGCCAGCAGTTTCCAGGGTGGTAGCTGAATTGAAACAAAAAAAGGTTGCAGCACCTTGAAGACCAACAATTCTGTTATAATATTAATGGAAGTTTAATGCAATAATGTTAATCTAAACCTATTTCTTAGGTTTAGGTCAGGGCTGTCAAACTCCCGGCCTGTGGGCCAGATGCGTCATGCACTGGCCACACCCATACCTGGTTTAGCAAAGGGGAAAAAAGTCCCGATACATCACGTGACGCCCCCGTGATGTGAGTTTGACACCCCTGGTTTAGATGAATTTAGAAGTTTCATCTACCACTTACTCCATTTTTTCCTGAGTATTTTGCCAATATTTGTTTTCACATTTCAGATTAATATTTAGGGGAAAATCTGACTTTGATGCTTTTACATAATTTATTTGAACCTAAATGCATTTGATAACAATCTTGCAATTTTTATCAGTCTTAGACAGTTTTTGACACTATGTCTGTTTTCTTAGAATTGAAATTAGAGGCTGGCAATACAATGCAGGGTAAAAACCAGTGGTGGGATTCAGCCGGTTCGCACCAGTTCGCCTGAACCATTAGTTAATTGCTTGTGCAGTTTGGAGAACCGGCTGAAAATAAAGTGCAAGAGAAGTTTTTTCCCCCTCTCTCCCTTCAGTTAATAACTCCGGGCAGACAGCCAAGAACCACTTAACAGGCTACTTAGTTGCAGCTGGAATGCTGCCGACACACACCTTGAATAAAGTCAATAAACATCAGAAACGGACAGGATTAGGGCAGGGAAACACATCAATCACCCATCTAGGGATGGGATTAACCTCTTCAGGAAGGACAAGATTACAAACATTTTCATTATAAAGAGTATTAAGTAACACTTCTGTGATCAGCTGATACTCCCTGGAGTTCCCCAAGACCTTTTATAGCTGGCTGCAGTGTTGGCTATTTCTTGTTTCTTCCTGGGGGAAAAAGATACAGGAGAGGACAATGATGCAGCTTGATCATACAGGCCCTGAATTTAATGCATGTGTAGTCCAGCCATCTGTACTGTGAAGCACCCAATTTAGAACATAGAGAACATAGAATAATAGAGTTGGAAGGGGCCTCAGAGGTCGTCTAGTCCAACTCCCTGCTCGAGCAGGATACCCTATATCATTTCAGACAAATAGTTGTCCCATCTCTTGTTGGAAGAAATCTCCTTGGTTCGTTTCCCAGCTGGGACGCAGTCACCAGTGTTGAGAAGAAATTGACACTGAAGCAAGCTGCCAGAAAGTGGAATCCTTTAATTCAGGAAGACAAGATGATGTAACGACTCAGCTCAAGCATTACTGGCTAGCTAGCAAATTGGGATTGTAACCCTGTGCCTTTTTATTCTTAATTTTCCTTTGAAGCTCCTGCAGTTTGATGGGTTTTGGTGTGCCTTCAGCTGAGGTGATTGCCCTGGGTTTTGTTTTTCCTGCTTTAATGGGTTAATCCTGATTCTGGGTCTTTTGTTTTTTCTATCCTAAGGGGTTAATCCTGTCAAGGAGGCAAGAAGGAAGCATTCTGGTGTGCATTGGTTATTTTTAGCCTAATCCGATTTATCTTTATGGCCCTACTCAAGTGTTTCCTAGGCTGCTCTTGTGGTCAGGCTTTGTTATTTTTTGTAACAACCATTAAAGGCTTTTGGCAGCACGCCCAGGCTTTCAATTAGCCTGAGCGGCTGCTCTTAGTTTCTCTCTCAACTGGTGCTTTTGCTTTGGGGTTTTGATTTCTTTTTTTAAAGGGGAATGGCTGTTTTAAGTTTTCTGCATTGTTTTAGTGGTTCTTGGCACTGTCCTTTTGGGATGTACTTCCCTCACTCTTTTTGAAAGCCTCTAGTGATGGAGCACCCACAACTTCTGAAGGCAAGCTATTCCATTGGTTGATTAGGAAATTTCTCCTTAGTCCTAGGTTGCTTCTCTCTTTGGTTAGTTTCCATCCATTGTTTCTTGTTGTGCCTTTTGGTGCTTTGGAAAATAGATGGACCCCCTCATTTTTGTAGGAGCCCCTCAAATATTGGAACAGTGCTATTTTATTGTGAGTTGTGAGCACTATTTTACTGTGAGTTGGGGAGATGTTTGGCAAAATTGATTAAATAGAAAAAAAGGGCATGGTTTGCTTTTTAAATCCTGTCAGCACTTCTCTAGATAAAAAGTGAAAAATCATTAAAAAGATCACCAGTATTGTAGAGCTGGGGCAATTTTGCACTGTCAGTTTGAAACTATCTCAAAATTTCCAATGGAAAGAGCACATAAAAGAGGCATGGATGACTTTCCTACCTTTCTGTAGTTGACTAGGTTGTGCCAGTTTGATGAAAGGTGGATGTCTCATCATTCTCACAAATGATTTATTTATTTATTTTGTTAGATGTTTATCCTGTCTTTATTACTTTATAAGGAACTCAAGGTGGAGAACTTATCTAATATTCCTTCCTCCTCTTAGTTTCGCCACAACCACAATCTAAGAAGCGGTTTG
>QLTV01004225.1:2617617-2632049 GCA_003457575.1 Thermophis baileyi
TGAAAGAGATAATTTCAGGGTTTATCAAGGTATTTGGAACGGAACAGCTGTAATAGCTTCAGGGCTCTGACATCCCGTTCATTCACCCATTCAGAATGGGATGAAGGGAAGTGTTTCCAGGCCACCAAATATTGTACCTTGCCCCTATGTTTTCTAGAATTGAGAATTTCCTTAACCTCGAAATGCTGTTCACCTTTGAGAAGCAAAGGAACAGGAGGGGGACTTTGATCTGGTCGAAGTGAGGAGGTATGTTCAGGTTTCAGTAAACTAACATGAAACACAGGGTGAATTCTCCTAAGGGTTTTGGGCAGTTCTAATTGAACTGTGACTGGGTTTACAATTCTCACAATAGGAAAAGAGCCCACATACTTAGGCCCTAATTTCTTCGACTTCTGTGTAGTCTGTAGATACTTAGTTGACCGGAAAACCCTATCTCCTACTTGGTATTCCTTCGGTCTAATTCTTTTCTTGTCAGCTTGTCTTTTATGTGCTTGGTGAGCTTCATTTAGTGCCTTACAAGTAATGGGCCAGGTAAATTGAAGTTGCTCAATCCACTCCACTAAAGAGGGGATTTGAGGCTTTTCTTGTGGCAGTTCCGGATTGGGTACAAAGTCTTGACCAGAAACCACCCTGAATGGGGTACGTGCTGCTGTGGACGGAGTTATTACAAGCGACCTCAGCAAATAGCAGTAAGTCAGCCCAATTATCTTGTTGATAATTTACATAAAACCTGAGGTATTGCTCTAAAACCGAGTTAGCCCGTTCACAAGCCCCATTTGTCTTGCGGATGATGGGCGGAGCTTAAGCCTTGGGCAGAGCCTAACAGCTTTAGGAACTCCCTCCATAATTGGGAGGTGAACTGGATCCCCCTGTCCGAAATTATCCGTTCAGGGACACCGTGTGACCTATACACATGCTGAACAAACAGTTTAGCCAACATTTTTGCTGACGGAATCTTGGAGCAGGGCACAAAATGGACCTGCTTGGAGAATAAGTCCGTGATTACCCAAATGACCGTATTACCCCCACTCTCAGGCAGTTCAACAATGAAGTCCATAGATATTTCTTCCAAGGAGCCCCAGATCTAGCAACATTCTGAAGTAACCCTTGTGGTTTTCCAGGTGGCCTTTTTGCAGAAGCACACATGGGACAACTAGCCACATAAGCTTCTATGTCCTTTTTCAAAGATGGCCACCAGAACTGTTGTTTAACTAAGTGTAACATTTTCACAAACCCAAAATGTCCTGCGGCCTTTGAATCATGGCCCTGTCGCAGTACCAGCTCCCTAAGACTAGAAGGGACGTAGAGCTTAGCCCCCACCTAGGCGAGGCCATCACGAACAGTACACTCGTTCAAGTGAGACATGAACCAGTCGTCAGTTTTTAGCGCTTCTTTGAGCTGTGAGTTTAAGTCGGTGGCGAGATCCAGGTCCATCTTCCCTTGGGACCTGGTGACCACGGGAGCCGCCAAATGTTTGGAGGGGATTACCGGGCAGATTACTTCCGGCTGTGTGCTATTATATTGGGGCAATCTGGATAGGGCATCAGCCATAAAGGTCTTTCCCCCAGGAAGGTAGAGCAGAGAAAAATTAAATCGATTAAAGTGTTGTGCCCAATGGACTTGCTTGGGCGACAACTTCCTTGGGGTTTTTAGGGCCTCTAGGTTCTTATGGTCTGTCCACACTTCAAAAGGATGTTTTGCCCCTTTGAGGAAATGCCTCCAGGTTAAAAGGGCCCATCAGACCGCAAAAGCTTCCTTTTCCCATATTGCCCACCTCCTTTCTGTTTCAGTTAATTTACGGGAGGTGTAGGCGCAAGGTTGTAGAGTTCCATCAGTGTTTGCTTGAAGTAGTACCGCCCCCACAGCCACGTCGCTGGCATCGGCCTGGACTACAAAAGGGGTGTCCATGTCGGGGTGCTTAAGTAGGGGTTCGGCCACAAACAATCATTTAAGTTTCTCAAAAGCTGCCTGGCACTCCATGGTCCACTCCAGGGGGCAACTAGGCCTTGGCTTTGCCTCTCCTTTTGTTTTTAGGAGATTGGTAATGGGCAATGTAATTTTAGCAAAAGAGGGAATGAATTGCCGATAAAAGTTAGCAAAGCCTAGGAAACTTTGCAGCTGCTTACGGGTGCGTGGGGGCGCCCACTCCATGACTGCCTGGACTTTCTCCGGATCCATTTCAATGCCCTCATGCGATATGCGGTAACCCAAATAGTCAATTTTACTCTGATGAAACTCGCATTTTGACAATTTAGCATACAGTTCAGCAGCCCTGAGTTTTTTCAGGACTGATCGTACTATTTTCACGTGTTCTTCCATGGTCTCCATGTAAATCAGAATGTCATCCAGGTAGACCAGGACCCCCTTGTAAAGATGTTCATGCAGCACCTCATTAATCAATTGCATGAACACCACCGGTGCCCCCTGTAGCCTGAACGGGAGCACCCTAAACTGAAAACAACCCAAAGGGCAATTGAAGGCAGTCTTCCATTCGTCCCCTTCCTTAATTCGAACTCTGTAGTAGGCCTCTCTCAAGTCCAACTTAGTGAAAATCTTCCCCTTGGCCAAGTGGGCTAACATGTCCTTCATAAGGGGCAAGGAGTAAACATTTTCGACACAAATGGCATTAAGGTTTTTGTAGTCCACACATAAGCGAAGAGAGCCATCTTTTTTCTCCTGGAACAACACCGGGGCAGCTACTCGTGGCCTAGGTGGTTGGATGAAGCCCTGTTTCAGGTTTTTATCAATAAAGTTCTGCAACTCCTCCAGCTCACGAGGGGTCATGGAGTAGATCTTTGGTTTAGGGAGTTTCACCCCTGGCAGGATTTCTATGCTGCAGTCCGTGGGCCGATGGGGTGGGAGCATGTCAGATGTCCTCCTGAGGTCCCAATATTCCTTAGGGATTTTTTCCTCCCCCGCCATGCATTCGCTCCCCACCGCTGCCAGCTCCTCTGCGGCTTTGGCCAAGTGGAAGGGTCTTCCCCCTTTTCCCCCCTGCTGGGTAGAGCGGATGCGCAATAACCCCGTTCTCCAATTCACGTGAGGGTTCCATTTTCGGAGCCAGGGTAGCCAGAGCAGGAGGGGTCGTTCCATCCCAGGGGCTACGATAAAACTCAAAGTCTCTTGGTGGTCCCCCATACTCATCTCAACTGGCTTGGTCACAAAGTGGGCTGCCCCCCCCAGCTACAGACCCATCCAACTGGCAAAATGCAATGGGCACTTTCATGGTCCTCAGTCTCAGTCCTATCTTTTCCACCACCTTTGGGCTGATTACACAGTGCACCCAGAGTCCAAAAGGGCTAGCATCTTCCCCTGGGCACTGGATGATGGCACTTTTAGCTCTACTGGAATGGTCAGGGGGCCCGTGTGCTGACTTACCAAGGGGTCATCGTCGGAGTCAGTGTCACTGTCCCCTGGGGTAGTCGGAGCTCCCAGTTCCTCCAGGCCTGGAGGAGCAAACTCAATGACTTCCACGCCTTTCAAAGCCGTTTCACGGTTCTTTGCTGCCAGCTTGTTAGCTTTTTTCCCTCCAGCTGAAGTCATCTTAGAGACAGGCTTGGAGAAACATTCAGCAGCTCGATGCCCCTCCTTCCCACATTTGAAGCAGGCTGATGATCTGGGCTTTGATGCCGGCCCCCCTCTTGCTACTCTAGGGGTCTCTTTTGGTGCGGAGGGGGAAGGCTTGCTCCAGCTACGACCTCTCCTGTACCGATCTCTGGCCTGGTCAATTTCCACCTCAGCCGCCATCACATACCAATGTTGCAGGTCTCGGGGGGCCCCTCGAGAACAACAACCTTGGTAGACATCCTCATTGAGGCCATCCTTGTAGCATTCCATCAGGGCCTCTGCGGACCACCCCCGCATGTGGACAACCAGCTGGCAAAATTCCTGGGTGTATTCAGCCACCGATCTCCTCCCCTGGGTCAGGGTTTTAATCCTGGTTCTAGCCTTTTGTTCAGCCAGGGGGTCATCAAAACGCACTCGGAGGGCTGCCATAAACGAGTCATAATCCCTCATCAGTGGGGAATCCTCATTATGGAGGGCCACCATCCATTCAGCCGCGGTTCCCTCCAGGGCCATGGTGACACACCTGACTTTGGCTGCTTCCGAGGTAAAATCCTTCCCATATTCCTGCATATGATTCCAAACTTGGGTTAAGAAGAATCCCAAAGCCTTGAGATCTCCTCCGTATTTTACTCCTAGCAGAGGAACCTTTGGAATTCGGCACCTTTGGGGGGGCTTGGGCGTTCCTGCAGCCTCCGCTGGCTCTGGCTGGGCTCTAGGAAATGCTTCAGGGGTTGCTAAGGTTTCCACCTCTCCCACTGTTTCTTCGGCTTCCCTCCCCGCAGGCAAGGCATACCTTTCACGTGCCCTCCGACTTTCGAGAGCTTCTTTCAGAAGATGCAAGGCCTGAGTCAGCAGGATGTCCTCCTTGTCTGCTTCCTGCCAGGCAGCCTCTCCCCTCTGACGTCTGGCGGCAGTTACTCCCAGGGGAATCTCTTCTGGAGCCTCCATATGACGCAAGGCAGGGCAGGGCAGGGCAAGGCAAAAGGCAAAGCATCGGTAATCGCAAGTGTGGCTGGAAGAATGCAATGCTTGTTCCCGACAAATGCCCCTCCCCACAGTGTCTCCGAGCCCTTCCCAGCCTCGAAGCTGGCGGAGAAGAAGAAGAGGAGGAGGAGGACGAGAAGTTTGGACTAATGAAGTTGTCATCAAATAGCCATCATGATGATTTGAGTTTGAGACCAATGATCCACAGAATACCTTTTTTCTCAAGAACCAGTTCTCTTTCAGATATACATAGTGGGCCTGGGGCTGCTTCACAGCTGATTGGCTGAGGCCGTCAGCGGTATGCAAATGAAGACTGCGGCCCGCCCAATGGGAAGCGTGCGGAACGGTAACATGTAAAGTGGTGCAATGAAGCTGCCAGTGGCAAGGCAAGGCTGAAGACTGGGGGCGGGGGGTAGGGAGGTGGGGGGACCCGATGGCTAGCGGAGAGGGGGGTGGTAGCGCGCAGGAGGTTTGCACGGCTGCATTAAAGCCACCCGTGGGAGGGTTTTTTTGGGGGGGCGGCTGCTGCTTGGTGTGATGCCTGTATTCCCCCCTTTCCCCCCTTGCACGGGCAGCATCTCGGCCTTGCAGCCGCCATGGTCTGCCCCGTGCAAGCCACAGGCATTGCATCAGGCCACTGGAGGTGAGCGGAGCCACGGAGCAGTTTTGCAGAGGAGATAGAATAGCGCCGTGGTGGCTGTCCATGCCCTGTTTCTTGCCAGCCAGCCAGGAGGAAGGGGGAGGTGGGAGGGAGGGAGGGGTTGGCTGGGTCTTCCTGGCCTTTGCTGGGCATGCTCCCCCCTCCCGCTCTCCCCAATCGCTTCCAAAAGACGCGAGAGTCATTTCGGGCAAAAATATTGTGGGGAGTTTTTGCAGCAGGAGAATAAAAAGGCTCTAACAGACCCGGATTGTCGCAGGGCCCCCCTCCCCTTCTTTATTTGTCTGCCCCTGGCATGTCTGGTCCCTTTTTGTTAAGCCCACTCCTCTCCGGCACCGCTGCCCCTCTCAGCCCCTGTGCAGCCGCTGTGTCTCCCCCAAGGGCCACCTGCTGGCCGGGCCAGAAGCGTCTCCCGTCACGGGCTGGACGCCGACCTCAGAAGGCAAGCGGGCATGGGGGACTGCTAGGAAGGCTGCGTGGAAGGTTAGGGGCGAGTGACCGGGTAACCGGTTCGGGGGCCTGGCCAGCCAGCCGTCGCTACCGGTTCGGCGAACCAGGCCACATGTCCACTACCAGTTCTCCCAAACCAGTCCGAACCGGTAGCATTTCACCCCTGGTTGCAGGCATACAACTTACCCCCTTTCCATGCCAACCCCTCCCTCTAAGTCAGCTCCCCCTGGACTTCAAACCAGGCATCAGTTCGTAGTTCCTTCTTCATTTGCTGCGTCAGCGCATTGCTGGAATCTGACAGCTTCTTTCTCACCTGCTATCTGTGTTGCCTGTGCTGCTTGCTGCTTTGCAGGTATGATTGCGTTCACTATCTCCTTCCGATTGCTTTTGTACTGTGGCAGGTGGGACAGGGCATCAGCTAGGAAGTTCTTTCCCTCTGGGATGTACTTCAACTCAAATTCAAATCAATTGACGTATTGTGCCCACTGGACTTGTTGGGGGAGAGTTTTTGGGGTGGTTCTCAGCACCTCTTAAGTTTTTATGGTCGGTCCACACTTCAAAAGGAATTTTACCTCCTTCCAAGAACTGCCTCTAGGTTAGCAAACCCACCTCACCGCAAACACCTCTTTCTCCCATACTGCCCAACATCTCTCAGTCTCGTTCAGTTTTCATGAGGTGTAAGCGCATGGCTGCAAATTTCCTTCTTTATTTCTCTGAAGGAGCACTGCTTCTACTGCCACGTCGCTGGCATCAGCCTGGATCACGAACAGCACCTTGGGGTTAGGGTGCTTTAGGACCAGCTTTACTGCAAAAAGTCTCTTAAGTTTTTCAAAGGCTGTCTGGCACTCCATTGTCCAGTTCAGCAGTTGACCCAGGCATGGTTTCACTCATCTTCCTCCTGTTTTCAGTAGCTCTCTAATTGGCAGGGCGATCTTTGCAAAGGAGGAGATGAATTGCCAGTAAAAGTTTGCAAACCCGAAGAAGCTTTGTAACTGTTTGCGGGTTTGTGGGGCTTGCCACTCTAGGATGGTTTTCACTTTCCCCATGTCTATTTCTACTCCATCACATGACACCCTATAGCCCAGGTAGTCTAAGCTGGTTTTATGGAATTCACATTTAGACAGTTTGGCATACAGGTTATCTCTTAGGAGCTTCTGCAACACCTGTCGCTCTAGCTTTACATGTTCCTCTATCATATCTGAATAGATGAGGATGTCATCAAGGACCCTTTGTACAAGTGTTCATGCAGCACCTCATTGATTAGTTGCATGAATATGGCTGGGGCTCCTTAGAGTCCAAAGGACATCACTTTGAATTGATAGCTTCCTAACGGGAAGTTGAAGCCTGTTTTCCATTCGTCGCATTCCTTGATTCTTACTTTATATATATTTATTGATTGATTAGCCTATAGGCCATATCAATGTACAGGTTCAAACACATGTTACCGATCAGAGGTGGGTTTCCGCAGGTTCTGACCAGTTCTGGAGAACCGGTAGCGGAAATTTTGAGTAGCTGTTACAATCACAGAATCAAACACATATCCGTGTTTCCCTGAAAATAAGACCGCGTCTTAATTTATTTTGGGCCCCAAAATAAGCACTAGGGCTTATTTTGGGGGGTGTCTTTTTTTCATGTACAGGAGGCCCACTTCTGCTTGCTGGCAGTGGGGCAGGAGGCTGCGCAGCGTGTCAGTGCTGCTGCCGCAAGGCACAGGGGGTGGAGCTGTACCATGTACCCCACACTGGCTTACCTTAGGGCCCCCACAGCTAGACCATACATGGCTTGACACCTGCCTCGCCTCGTGGCAGCGGTGACTTCATCAGCCCGGTCGAGCAGGACCCCCCGTGGCTGCTGGCTGGGCTCATGGCCACAACGGAGCAGGAGGCCAAGTGACACACTGGTGCCACAGCCATGAGGCGAGGCGGGGTGGTGGTGGAGCTGCCCCATGTGCCCTGGACTGGCTTACCTTAGGGCCCCCCGCAGCCAGGCCATCCACGCCCCGACATCTGCCTTGTGGCTGCAGCACCACCACACCACTTGGCCTCCTGCTCCGTTGCAGAAGAACTGGGCCAGCAGCCACGTGGGATCCGGCTGCACATGGCTGCTGGTGCTGCCACCACAAGGCAGGTGCCAGGGCATGGATGGTCTGGCTCCGGGGACCCTGAGGTAAGCCGGTCCAGGGCACGTAGGACAGCTCCACCACCACCTCACCTCGTCTCATGGCTGCAGCACCACGAGTACCCAGATGGAATGGGCAAACATCCGGCTGCACAGGCTCTTAAGTATGGCTTGACACTTGTGTCAAGGCTTGACACCTGCCTTGCCTCACCGCAGTGGCTCTCGCAGCCCAATCCAGCAGGATCACATGTGGCTGCCAGCCCACTTCTGCTTGCTCACGGCCGTAATGGAGCAGGAGGCTGAGCGACGCACTGGTGCCACGGCCACGAGGCGAGGCAGGGGGTAGAGCTGCCCCACATGCATCGCACCAGCTTACCTCAGGGCCCCTGCAGCCAGGCTATCCACTTCCCGACATCTGCCTCGCCTCGCCTCACCTCGCAGCCACAGCACCAGCACACCACTTGACCTCCTGCTCTGTTGGGGCCACGAGTAAGCATAAGAAGTGGACCAGCAGCCACATGGTTGTTGTTGCTGCTGCCGCAAGGCAGGTGTCGGGACAGGGATGGCCTGGCTATGGGGCCCTGGGGTAAGCCGGTACGGGGCGTGTGGGGCAGCTACACCACCACCCCACCCCGTGGCCGCAGCACCACAAGCAACCAGACAGAATGGGCAAGCAGCCGGCTGCACAGGCTCTTAAGTATGGCTTATTTTGGGGGATAGGGCTTATATTAGGCGCACGCATAAAAACATGCTATTTTCAGGATAGGTGTTATTTTCAGGGAAACAGGGTATTACCAATAAAATTCTAAACAAACAATTTAAAATGAGAGTAGGGTAAAATACAATAGTTATAGGATAAAATACAATAATTTAATACATAAATATGTAAAATAGAATAAAATGACATAACATTATATTTCTGTATCAGCCCTGAAATCTACCCCAATCAGGCCCACATATGCCAATCTCAGTCAGACCATTTTAGTCAGAAATTGTGCTGTATTAAATGTCATTTTCAGATTCTGGCCACACATGAGGTATGTTGTTTTAATATGGGCCTCCCACTGGGCCATATGTTTAATATGTGGATCAAGGTACTTATCTCTCGCCCCCTTATATAAACAGCAATCGAATAATATATGAGTCAGATCTTCTACCTCTTCAGCTCCACAGATACATGTACGTTCATTGTATGGGATAGAATGGAATCTCCCAAATCTAACTATTGTATCAAGCTGTTCGAATCTTGCTCAGGTAAATGTCTCCTTGACATGTTTTGGCAGTTGTAATTTTAAATACCGTGTTTCCCCGAAAATAATACATGTCCCCATAATAAGGCCAATCAGGCTTCTCACCGCATGCGCTGAAATAAGCCCCCCCCCAAATAAGCCCCCCAACTACTTTGCAGGGAAAGGGGGGGACATGCCAGGAGCTGCTCTTTTTGCGGCGGGCACTCTTTTGGCCAGGAGAGAGAGTGAGAGCAAGCGAGAGGCGGGTGCACGCACACCCCGCGGGACTGGCTCGGCTCCTCTGGGCTCTGCCTCTGGCAGAGTTTTGAAACCCTGCCTGCGAGGAAGGGCAGGTGGAGGATGCATTTCATATGCTGCCAAAGGCATCCCAGAGGAGCCGAGCCAGTCCCGTGGGATGTGTGTGCACCCGCCTCTTGCTTGCTCTCACTCTCCCGGCTGGCTGCTCTTTCTGTGGTGGGCACTCTTTTGGCCGGGAGAGAGAGAGCAAGGGGTGGGTACGCGCACACTCTGTGGGACTGTCTCCTCCTCTGGGCTCTGTCTATGGCAGCATTTTGAAACGTGCTCCTGCCTGCGATGAGGCGGCGAGGCAGGGATCGAGGCTCCTCTCCTCTTCCTCGCAGGCAGGAGCGCGTTTCAAAATGCTGCCGGAGGCAGAGCCCAAAGGAGCCGAGCCAGTCCCGCGGTGTGTGTGCGCACCCACCTCTTGCTTGCTCTCTTTCCCTCTCCCGTCCGGGAGCCGCTCTTTTTGCGGCGGGCACTCTTTTGGCCGGGAGAGAGAGAGAGAGAGAGAGAGCAAGCGAGAGGTGGGTGCATGCACACCCCGCGGGACTGGTTCGGCTCCTCTGGGCTCTGCCTACGGCAGTGTTTTGAAACGCGCTTCTGCCTGCGATGAGGCGGCAAGGCAGGGATCGAGGTTCCCCATCTCTTCCTCGCAGCGGAGGTGCTGGTGCGCCATGACTCTCGGGGACTCGCTGCTTGTGCCTCTGCAGCTACTGACGTTGCAGAGCCCTGCAGTCAGCTAGAGAGTGCCGGGCCGCGGGTCGGCCTCGCTGCCCCTTCGGCTCTACCTCCCGCCCACGCCTCCTTCGCTCACTTGCCGGCTCGGGACGCTCGTCCTCCACCTGCCTTCCCCGCGTCCTTCAGACGGGGGATGCAAGCGAGGGCGGTGCATGGGAATCCCCTGTAGGAACAGTCACCCAGCGCACCCGCCTCTCGCTTGCTCTCTCTCTCTCTCTCTCTCTCTGAGGAACGTAACAGAGCTACAAGTCCCAGGTAGGATGCGCGTCTCACAGCCCACCCTGCCCCGCCTCACCTGCCACCCCCAAATTGCACCCCACCATGAGACGCGTGTCCTACCTGGGACTTGTAGCTCTGTTACGTTCCTCGGTGTTGTGTCCACTGACCCTCCCCGCCTCCGGCTCTCGAGTGAAGCGGGAGGGGGAAGAAACTCTTGCAGGCTGCCTGAGCTGACAGCCAAACTTCTAGCCAGGCTCAGGGTCAGAAGCAGCTGGGCACGTGCTTCCTTGTCTCTTCCAAATGCGCCCTCTCTCTCTCGGCAGCGGGGGGGGGAGAGTGCACGTAAGACACAGCACCAGGGACAAGGAACCTTTTGGCTGCATGCTGCATGCAAGAAATCTTTCTCTCTTCCAAACTCTGCCAGAAATGAGTCTTCGTGAGACTCATCGTGCCTGCACAGCCTCTTGGAGCGAAAGGGGAGAAAGATTTCTTGCGTCCAGCATGCAGCCAAAAGTTTCCTTCTCCTGGTGCTGTGTCTTACGTGCACTCTTCCCCACCCCCTCAGAGAGAGAGTTTGGAAGAGACAAGGAAGCGCATGCCCGGCTGCTTCTGCTTCTGAGCCCGGCTAGAAGTTTGACTGTCAGCTCGGCTTCCTCAGGCCCGCGAGAGGTTCTTCCCCCTCCCGCTTCGCTCGAGAGCCGGAGGCGGGGGAGGGTCAGTGGACACAACACCGAGGAACGCGACGGAGCTACAAGTCCCAGGTAGGATGTGCGTCTCATGGCCTGCTCCGCCCCGCCCCGCCCCGCCCGACCTGCCACCCCCAAATTGCACCTCACCATGAGATGCGCGTCCTACCTGACACTTGTAGCTCCATCACGTTCCTCGATGTTCTGTCCAGAGAAGCCCATTGGAAAAGAAAACTTCTCACGAGTTCGAGAAGTTTGATTGAACTCTCTAGAAGTTTTCTTTTACAATGGGCTTCTCTGGACACAACGCCGAGGAATGTGACGGAGCTACAAGTGTCAGGTAGGACGTGCGTCTCACGGCCCAACATGTCCCACCTGCCAGAAATGAGTCTCTGTGAGACTCGTCACGCCACTGCCACTGCCTCATGGAGCAGGACTCTGCAAGGCTTGTTGTGCCGTTGCATGCACGAACGGCAGCAGGACCCCAGCTGTGCTGGTATGATGAAGCTCGCGACAGTCCTGCAGTTCGTGCATGCAACGGCACAACAAGCCTTGCAGAGTCCTGCTCCACGAGGCGGTGGCGGCGGGCCAGCCGCTCGGCCGGCGCCAAGGACAGGGAGGGGAGGCGGTGGCGATGGGACGTCCAGTCCCACGCTCGCCACCTACTGCACCCCCAAAATAATAACCCCCCCGATAATGAGGCCAAGGCCATATTTCAGGGTTCAAAAAAATATAAGGCCCTATCTTATTTTTGGGGAAACACGGTAGTTGTCCATTTGGAAGGTGCGTTTATATTTGCTCACCATTTCAGGCTACCAGCCTTACTAAGTGTGGCTATGTTGTTTTGAGCTTCTATATCCATGATTCTTTGGGCAACTCTCTTTTTTGTTCTCCTGTTACCTGTGTACACCTGAGAGATGTGGGGCAGAGATACCACATCTCTTTATATAATTTGTCAATTTAGTAATCCAGAGGGTTTGTGATTGCAATTTTATCTGCTCCAGTAGACATAGCTTAGGGAGTCTATCTGTCTCCATTTCATTAATTTTGAGCCGGTAGTTGTACTGTAAGCTCTAATTTTAGACAGTGCATGAATTGTGTAAATTCCTAGTTCTGCTTTGACTGCTGTAGCAGATGTCTTAGGGTCCACACCCAAAATATATCTTAGGTGCTGAGACTGTGCTTGCTGTAAAGCTGTAATAGGGTATAAACCTCAAACCTCAGCTCCGTATAGGAGCATAGGGATTATCTTAGCTTTATATACTTTGATTAGTGGTGCTAGGGAGCCTAGGTGACTGTGATTCTTTAATTTGAGTAATAGATTCAAGCGAGCTTTTACTCTAAGTGTGCTCCATTGGTGGTTACAAGCCCAAGATCTGGTCTTGGAAAAAGTTATGCCCAAGTATATGAAGATGCTAGCCTGTTCAATTGATTCCCCATCTAGTTACCATCTATGTCTCTGGTTATGTTTACCAAACACCATTGTTTTTTATTTGGATTTGCTAATAATTAGAGAGTTATCCTGACAGTAGTAGCTAAATCTCTTTAGTAGCCTACACAATCCTACTTGTGAGTACGATAATAGGATCGTATTATCAGCATAGAGCAAGGTGTTACAATTTCTATTTAGGATCGTTGGCATGTGCATCATAGGGTCTTTCATTAATCCTGGACAGTCATTGATGTATAAATTAAATAGTAATGGGGCTAAAATGCACCCTTGCAATAGCAATAGCACTTAGACTTACAGTATATACCGCTTCATAGTGCTTTACAGCCCTCTCTAAGCGGTTTACAGAGTTAGCATATTGCCCCCAACAATCTGGGTCCTCATTTTACCCACCTCAGAAGGATGGAAGGCTGAGTCAACCTTGAGCCGGTGAGATTTGAACCGCCGAACTGCAGCTAGCAGTCAGCTGAAGTAGCCTGCAGTGCTGCACTCTAACCACTGCGCCACCTCGGCTCCTTTGCCTTACCCCTTTGCTTGTGTGAATCCTGTTAGTCAGGGCTCCATTAACCCCATACCGCACTTTCGAACAACTATTTGTATATAGGGCTTTAATTAGGATTAGTAGTCTAGGTTCAATTTTAAGAGCTGTCAGTTTACGCCATAGTACATCTTTACTTACCATATCAAATGTGGCTGTAAGATCTATAAAGGCTGCATATAGGGGGTCTCCTCTTATAGGCATATTTGGTAATTAGATGGTTTAGAACAAAGCAGTTGTTAATGGTAGATCGGCTTTGTCTAAAACCTGCTTGTTCTTCTACGAGAATATGATTTTCCTTTGCCCAGATTTCCATTTTGTTCAGAAGGAACCTCGCATATATTTTTGCTACGATATTGATCAGGCTGATGGGTCTATAATTACTAGGATCCTTTTTATTCCCTTTTTTGTATGGGGACCACTATTGCCATCTTCCAGTTGACTGGAATATGGCAGGTATTATTTATATGTGTGAATAGACCTGCCAGTAATGGATTCCAGCAATCAGCGAAGTTCTTAAATATTTCTGCTGGTAGAAAATCCTAACCTGGGGCTTTATTGCTCTTTAGACATTTAATGATAGATTGGATCTATTTTACAGAGACCGGCAGCCAAGGGGAAGGGTTTCAGGGGGTGCTTGTTCACTGCTTAGAGGCAGTTTCTCTACATATTCGGTCGAGGCAAACAGACTTTGATAGTAGTTCTCCCATTCTTCAGCGGAGATTGGTATATCAAATGCAAATCTCCGTTCCTTTAGAACTCCTGCTACTGAATGCCAGAATATTGCTGTGTTATGACTTTTAGCAGCCAATTAAAGTTCTGCCCAAATTAAAGGGGTGGAACTTTTTTTTCTTTAATTTTATAATTTGTTTATATTCTCTTCTTGTGTGCAATATCTCAGCTTGTATATGAGCAGTAGGATCCGCTGGGCGAGCCTCATGGCTGCCTTCAATTTCTTTTTCAGCTGCTGGCATTCAGGATCGAACCACAAAGGTCTACCCACTCAGGCTCTTTTTGTAGCAGGTTTAGTTGTTAGGTGTTTCTTTGGGATATTACAAAGATTAGAGAATGTGTCAAAGGCTGACAGCCAGTCTGTCAGATCCCAAAGAGTGATCGTGCCATTCAGTTGAGAGAAGGGGGGGCCTTGGGTTCGATTTATTAGCATTGCCTGTGTCAATTGACGGTTTACAATCCATACCCGGGCGCCAAGCATCCTGAGATCTCTTCACTTTTGGAGAAGGTTTATGAGGGGCAATGTGGGATGTTTCACTTCAATGGATAACAGAAGATGGTCAGAGAAATGTATGTTTATCCGGTTCCCAGAGCAGTTGATAAAGAAAACATTTTCACACTTGTGTATTGGCTAGAATCTGCATTCTGGCTAATGGGAGGGGTCTCTACTGCTTTAACTCTACCTGCTTTGCCTAAGGGTATTCAGACGTTGCTTTGAATGGAATGCTTTCACTTCTGCTTAATAAAAGATCCTTAGATCCTT
>QLTV01004225.1:2637146-2648711 GCA_003457575.1 Thermophis baileyi
CTATAAAGGTCTCCTCTTATAGGCATATTTGGCAATTAGACAACAAAGCACTTGTCAATGGTAGATCAACTTTGTCTAAAGCCTGCTTGTTCTTCTACGAGAATATGATTTTCCTCTGCCCAGATTTCCATTTTGTTCAGAAGGAACCTCGCATATATTTTTGCTATGATATTGATCAGGCTGATGGGTCTATAATTACTAGGATCCTTTTTATTCCCTTTTTTGTATATGGGGACCACTATTGCCATCTTCCAGTTGACTGGAATATGGCAGGTATTATTTATATGTGTGAATAGACCTGCCAATAATGGACTCCACCAATCAGCGAAGTTCTTAAATATTTCTGCTGGTAGAAAATCCTCACCTGGGGTTTAATGCTCTTTAGACATTTAATAATAGATTGTATCTCTTTTACAGAGACCAGCAGCCAAGGGGGAAGGGTTTCAGGGGGTGCTTGTTCACTGCTTAGAGGCAGTTTCTCTACATATTCGGTTGAGGCAAAGAGACTTTGATAGTAGTTCTCCCATTCTTCAGCGTAGATTGGTATATCAAATGCAAATCTCCGTTCCTTTAGAACTCCTGCTACTGAATGCCAGAATATTGCTGTATTATGACTTTTAGCAACCAATTCAAGTTCTGCTCAAATTAAGGTAGCGGAACTTTTTTTCTTTAATTTTATAATTTTTTAATATTCTCTTCTTATGTGCAACATCTCAGCTTGTATATGAACAGTAGGATTCCTCTGGGCGAGCCTCATGGCCGCCTTCAATTTCTTTTTCAGCCACTGGCATTCAGGATCAAACCAACAGGGTCTACCCACTCAGGCTCTTTTTGTAGCAGGTTTAGTTGTTAGGTGTTTCTTCAGGATATTACAAAGATTAGAGAATGCGTCGAAGGCTGACCGCCAGTCAGTAGTAGATGACTGGATTGTTCTAGCCCAGTTGGTAGCATTCTCTGTTTTAAGGCAGTCTGATATTGCCTTAGTATCAACTTTAGCCCAAATTAACCTTTTATTTTGGGTCACCTCTACTTTTTTGGTGAGCCATCTGTCAGCCATGTTATATGGTCTTAAATCTGAGCAGCCTCGCAATGTCACACTTACAGGCTGATGATCGCTATTGTCACTAAAGTGTACTGTAACCTCTGAGAAGAGGTTGACTTTATCTCTAGACACACAAAAGAGATCCAACACACTCCTTGAATGGGCCGAGTGGTATGTGTAAGAATAAGTATAATTCTTATCCTTACCTCCTAGAATTTGGAGATTACCCTTAAAAATTAAGGAGACTAGGAGCAGGCCAGCAGCATTACTTTTGCAGTCTCTCGAGAGCCTCTGAGGATGGTTATTGAAAAACTCCCCTGGAACTCCCTTCTTCTGGGCAAACTCATACAGAGAAGGACCAACCTAGCATTAAAAACTCCTAGTAATACCACTGTGGACTGAGGGTACAATACAGATATATCGACTAGGATAACCTCCAGATTTATCCAGTATTCGGAGTTATAATACTGGGATGTGTTTGGAGGGATATATACATTTACCAGCATTAACTTGAACTCTTCATATCCAAATTTAACAGCTGGGAAATACGAATACTTGTCTTCATTGTACAGTTTCTGCCATTGCAATTCTTGCTTTATAAGAATGCGTAACCCACCAGAGGGTCTCTTTTTGTTTTTTTGGGCTGGGGAGGCCCATCCCTGAAAGCCTGGCAGTTGTACTGGTTCGTCCACTTCGGTTAACCAGATTTCCTGAATGGCTATTACATCGAATCTAGAGAGAAAGTTCATTAGTCCACTATCAACCATCCCTTTCCAGCCAGTCACGTTCCAGGTCACCGTCTGTATGGGATTCCCGGAGGCAAGGTGGTCTGCCTTGGTTGGTTGGCCAGGTGGTAAGAATGCCGGATGTCAACTTGACATTGGAGCTGGGTCGATATTAACTATGCTTCCCGTATAGACACAGTTATTGTGAGGTTCGGTATTTCTCCTCGTGAGTTGCAAATCTTGTTGTTGTTGCTCCTCTGTATCTTGATTACCAGTGTTCCTCTGCTTTTGCTCTAAGATTGACATTTCTTCAGGTGGGCGGGTACTCTGGCTTTCCTTCTCCTTGTCTAGTTCTCCTACTGGATGGTTAATTTGGACTTGTACTGTTAAGTCCTGTAGGATGTCCCTTTCCGTTCCTTTTTTGTTTTGGACTGGTACACCTTCTCTTTTTATTTATTGGGGCTTGCGTGCTTTCAGAAGCCGGACTTGATAGCAATTCCATGGAGGATGTGCCAAAAGGAAGCAAAACATTCAAGCTTTCTGTTGCACTAGTTGTCGACCTCAACGTTTGACCAATTATTTCAATCTTCGTTAGTATCATCTCTTGGTCTCTTGGGTAAAGGGTGGCAAACTGGTGGACTAGCTCTTCCTCATCATCCATGAACTGAAGCTTTCCATTGTGTAGGTTTAAATATTCTTTTTTATTGTCCTTATCTTTTTCTAACCTTGTTAGTTGAGGGCTTATTTGTTTGGCCATTACTATTTTGGAGTTCCCAAGGTTGATGTTGACCTCCCTCACTGTCTTGGCTCTCTGCCCAGACTTTAACAGGGACTGAATTTGGGTGGTGTGAAATACCTGTCTTGGCCAAATACAGAGTTTCTTTAGTGAAGTCTCAAGCCTGAATAACATTGATGGCAGAACAATCTGCCCAAAGGTTAGCAATATTCTTTTGCAGCCTTGTCTGTCGGGGAGCCAAGAAATCTCTGTTAGCTCATTGGAATATACCCTATAGTGTAAGAGTTGGGATAGAGAGATCAAAACCATTCTCCTGTTATGCCACCTGCCCCTGTTCAGAGAGGTGTTAGCAACTTGGAGTAAGATCCTGTGTCTCTGCAAGACCAGCCTCTCCACTGTATCCTCTCTGTCCTGAGGCCCCCAGTCCACACAGGCTATCCAAACATCATGGATAAGCTTTGGAATTTGAGTTTTGCTGTTTACTTCTTCATCTAACTTATTAATATTTATTAATAATGTAATAAATATTAATAATTAAAATAAGTTAATAATAATTAATAATTATTTTCCCATTAGAGACTTTAGTTCTTTAATCCCTCCATTTGCTTCCAGGAGCTGGTCAAATATGGCAGAGACTGTTTGTGCTGTTAGTAGGCAATTCTTGGTGACCAAATCCAAGTCTTCTTTAAAATTGTTCCTAATATTATTCTTGTCCCCCACCCCCACCCCCAGTTCCTACTGTAGCTGGAACTTCCTCCTCCACAGAGAAGCAATCGTCCTCTTCCCAATCCAGTAAGAGGCTAGGTTTGTTTGGAGGGGGTGGGGGAGAAAAGACAAAAGGAGTCTTACTTGCAGTGTCTGTTATCTGGAAAAAGTCTTTTATCTTGGGTTGTCTTGGTGTTGTCGCAGCCATGTTGTTTCCGAGAGAGGTTTGCCTGTTACAATTTGTTGCCTGACTATCACAGGTCTATTAAAAAATACTTATACTGAAAAAAGTAAAAGGTCCAAACAATCTTATTAGTCCTGGTTCATTGATAAAACCACAGAAGGAAAACATTCCTGCTGTTGCTGCTCCTCCATGTTAATCTCTAAAAACAGCATATAAAAATTAAAAATTAAAAAAGAGGTAAGGGTGATTAAACCCTGTTAAACCCTGTTAAAAATTAGTTTAAAAGGCCTAAAAATAATTGAAATATTAAAACATTAAAACTACATAGATTAAGATTTTAAAAACTAAACTGAACTAAGCTGAAACCAGAACCTACATTCCCCTAAACTCTCACAGAGCTCTACTCTGATTCTTACTTGATAGTATGCCTTCCTCAAATCCAGTTTTATAAACACTTTCCCCTTTCCCAAATGGCCCAGCATGTCTTTCATGAGGGGGAAGGGGTACATGTTTTCTATGCCCACTCCGTTTATTCTTCTAAAATCAACACATAATCTCAACCACCCACCTTTCTTCTCTTTGAACAGCACTGAGTCTGCCACCCGGGACTTAGCCACTTGGATAAAACCCCGGGCCAAGTTTTTGTCAACATAGTTTCTCAATTCCTCCATCTCTTTTGGGGTCATCGAGTACATTTTAGGTTTAGGGAGTTTCGCCCCTGGCAGGATTTCAATGGCACAGTCCTTGGGGCGCTGGGGAGGTAGGATGCCACACTCCTTCTCACTGAATGCCTCTGTCAAATCTCTGTACTCTTTGGGGATGGGTGGCATCCCTGGTGGCTGCTCAGATGAGGCCTTCAAATGTTCAGGCTCACCCTCTCTATCTCTCTGCCGGTTTGGCCCACCGTGATTTCTTCTTGCTGTGGCGAGACTTTTCCTCCCCATTGCCACCCATCTCGCCCCTTTCGGCCAGCATACAATAGGGCTCCATTTGGTTAACCAGGACAACCCCACTATCATAACTGCCATCATTTTTGGTGCCACTATGAATTGGATGGTCTCTTGGTGATCTCCTATTTCCAGGTGCACTGATTCTGTTAGGTACATGGCCGGGGAACTCCCCCCCCCACCAACGAGCCATCAACCTGCTCAAACCTCATAGGGTGGCACAGCCTCCTCACCAGGGGTGAAATCCAGTAGGTTCTGACAGGTTCTGGAGAACCAGTAGCAGAAATTTTGAGTAGTTCGGAGAACCGGTAGCGGAAATTTTGAGTAGTTCGGAGAACCAGCAAATACCACCTCTGGCTGGCCCCAGAGTGGGGTGGGAATGGAGATTTTGCAATATCCTTCCCCCAGGAGTGGGGAGGGAATGGGGATTTTGCAGTATCCTTCCCCTGGAGTGGGATGGGAATGGAGATTTTGCAGTATCCTTCCCCTGGAGTGGGGTGGGAATGGAGATTTTGCAGTATCCTTTCCCTGCCACGCCCACCAAGCCACACCATGCCCACAGAACCGGTAGTAAAAAAAAATTGGATTTCACCACTGCTCCTCACCCATAACCTCAGCTTCTGCATTGTCTGCAAGCTGATAAACATTGGGTGCACCCTGAGTCTATGAGTGCTTTCATCTCTCCCTGGGCTCCTGATTTGGGCACTACGATCTTCACGGGGACTGACAAAGGGGCTGATGGTTCCACTTACCATCGGATCGTCCTCCCCTTCATCTTCACTCTCATAGAGGTGCAGCTGCTGCTCTTCCTCAGTCAGAGTTCCCTTCCCTTTGCTGCTAGGGGAAGAGACCTCCACGACCTGGTGCACCATATGTGATTTCTCTCATTCTTTCTTTTGAAGTTTTCTTGGCTTGGATGGGGCTGGGGCTTTTGAAGCCGCCTTGGGGGCTGGTGCTGGGCACACAGTCGCTTGGTGGCCTTCCTGGCCACATCTGAAACACAAGCTGGATTCGCACCTCGGGGCCTCCGGGGGGGGCAGCATTGATGCAGGCAGTGGTCTCCTTCCCAATGGGTGCGCTCCTGGCTCTTTTTCGGCCGGCTTTCATCCCCCACCCATGCCTCTTGTATTCTTTTATGTTGAGCTCCATCATCGTTGCCAGTTGATACCAGACACGAATCCAGTCGGGTATTCCCCTGGGCAAGCAGGTGTGATACAGCTCCTGATTCAAGCCAACTCTAAAATGATAGACTAGCAGCTGGTCCGGCCAGTGCCTCAGTTTACCCATGATTCTTCAGAACTCACGAATGTACTCCATCACTGGTCGGTTCCCTTGTCTGATGGTTCACATCTCTGACTCTGCCCGCTGGACTTGGGTGTCATCTTCAAATCTGGCTCTGAGCTCTGCCAGCAAAGCATCAGCATTTCCCAATTCCAGCGGCCTTTTGTTGTGGAGATCCATCGCCCACTCCGCTGCTTTCCCCTCGAGGTTAGTGACAATGGTATTTACCATTGTCACCTAATCGGGGTAGGCCAGGGTGTACTGGTCTAGGTGTGCCCACACCTGGTTTAGGAAGAAAGCCAGTTTCTCTGGGCTTCCGTCTAATGTAGCCTTCATCGGCGGAGGATCCATGGGGTGGGGAGCACACCAGTGTCCTGGAACCCAGCCATGTCCAGGAAGATAGACCCAGGGCTGTCCGTCCCCGGGACTTCCTTTATTGGCCCCACTCCAGGCTTTGCCGCCGGTTCTTCTCTGCGCTCCATTTCAGCAATCTTCCCTGAGTCTTCATAGCTCTTCTGGAGTTGACCGGACTGGCTGCTGGAGCTCAGGATCCCACAGTTTTGGTTTGTTAGTTGGATTTAAGGCAGAGCTGGTTTAATGTCAAGGTTCCGACTGATGAACCCAACCAAGCCAGGAAAGCTGAGACGATCCAATCTCTTAATGCCAAACTTTATTGAGTACATCATTTTGGCACAACAGGAATGCAAAACCAGTTCTACCTAATTCCCACAGTTTTCGCAGTTTAAGAATAGGTTCTTCCCTCCACCCCATTAGTGCAGGTCACATTGTCCAATTAGAAGTGTTCTTATGGAAAACTATCCAAATCTTTGCTGAACATCTGGTTAGATGACCTTGGTTCCCATGGGACGATTTCTTGTCACCTGGAACTAGCATTTCAACCCTGTCCTTCCCTCCCTCCTAGTTCTGTGGCAAACTGAGAAGCGAAAATGGCTGCAACAGCATAATCATGCTTCGAACTTGACACTGATTTGTCCTTCCTGATCTGTTATACACACTGGAAATTATCAATCCACTTTTACATGTTCTGAATTTGTGACCTAGGTACAGATTAAACCAATATAAATGCATATTTATTTTAGAATGTTACTTTAAAAAAAAGAATTTCTCCTAACTTTTAGAATTGTAAATTGTGAAAGAAAATGTAGTGTTAAGAATAGTGAAGAATAGAATGGATAAATCAAGCTTATGAGTGAACAGATGCAAAAGTGTCATGGACTAAAACAATATAGATATTTTTGTTCAAACTGAAGTGGTTGCTATGCTTTGTATTTCAAGTTTCTTAGCATCATAAGCAGAAAAGGAAATCAGTTCTCATCAGACCTACCCAACAATTGGTTAATCGGAAGGGATTGTGTAACTTGAAGGACAGATGATTGAGAAATGTTGGTGTAAATCTAATCTGATTTTATCTAAATCAGAACCCCAAAGCAGACCTTATGCAGTTGATTTTTCTGATGAAATCTCCACTTCAATTACTTTCTGCTTAATAGATTTGACAAATATATAAGAAAAGATTCAAAATACAAGATTAACAGATTTAGTTATAGATTTTATGTGCAAAGAAGGATGCATGTTTGAGATACTGTTCTTCTAACTAATATGTAATTCCTAAATAATTCTTGGGATGGAGCTCCAAGTGCTTCCATCAATTCTGGAAAGCCCAAGAACAATTCATCACACCTGTATTTTTAAATACTTAAAAAAAAACCTTTCTGTCCTTATTTCCTAATTCAATCCATTTTTTAATTCTCTCTTTTTGCATGTGAAGATTAAACAATTGCTGACTTACATCAGATTTTGGTGATCACATTATAGCCTCCATATACTTTTAAGGTACTTTTCATTAAAAAAAAAAGGTTTCACATGACTATTCAAAGCAGAAGAAAGGTTTAAAGATTTTTTAAAATGGGACTGGGTCTTAGTTATGCTCATCATACACAAGTGCATAGAACTTAATGTAGCCAGAAGAAGATATGAGTAAATGTGGATCCAGTCCATTGACTCTTGTTTCACAACAGTACCTTGTTCAATTATAATTATTTTATTTCAATTATAATTATTATAATTATTATCAGTTTTTTCTATCAAAGGTTGTAGATATGTTGATGATTTTTACTTGTGCCTTGATCTTCCACTAACTTGAAATTTATTTATTTATTTACAACAATATCTATGCTTATTCACATTCTACAAATGTAGGGTAATTTGAAATGTTAGCTGAGAATAACTAAGATTACGTATCTGGGCTGCAAAAATCCAAAACTTTAACTCTGCTGCTATCTAGAAGTTACCTACATGTGTACAGCTTCGTTATAGCAGTCTTAGTCACAACAATGAATAATCCTAAGCCTGGTCACAGCAACTTCTCCCAAAGGCCTCATTTTTACCATACTGTATATATTGCAAAGAGCCCAGTCTATGGTTTCAAAGCTCTCACTTTTTATCATGAGCTCTCATTTCAGACAATAAGCATTGCAAGTCAAAGCAAATTTGCAATCTTGGAGGTTTCTTTTTTTCCAATGATACAAAGAACGTTTTCATTCACTTTGAGGGGTATCTTGAATCTTGAATGTGCTGACCTATCACCAAGTATCAATGTTGTTGCAAAACTGGATAATGCCACAGAAATAGCAACAACTCCATCTCCCCTATCTTTATCGAGGATCAAGTTGGTGATAAATGTCTTTCACATTCTTCTTGGTAAATCAATGAAAATGATCGAAGAAACATTGCTTTGCAAGCACTTACACACAACAAACAAGACAACAAACAAATCTGTCATTGCTCTGGGAGTTCTTGTTCTTTTGGTATCTTCCATAGTTATTGCCTATGATCATCAACTTGCAACAATTTTCTCTCTCTGCAGACAGCTTAGAATGATAGAAGGATATGACCGTTATGTGATTCAAAACATACTGCACCCTTTATGTGATGAAGAAGCATCTCAAGTAGTAGTGGTTACTACTTCATGGGGTAACAATATACACTTGACTTAGAACAGGGGTGTCAAACTCAAGGCCCATGGGCCGGATCTGGCCCATGGGGTGCTTAGATCTGGTCCACGGGGGCCACCCTGGAAACAACAAAGGTCCGGCCTGTGGTGCCTCTGCCAGCAAAAACGGAATTCGGGAGGGCCGTGTGTGGCCCTCGTGAGCTCCATTTTTGGCCGCGATGGCCTGCAGCCCTCTGCCAGCAAAAATGCAGCTCAAGGGGGCTCTGTTTTTGCTGGCAGAGGGCTGCAGGAGGCCGTCATGGCTGAAAACAGAGCTCATAAGGGCCGCACGTAGCCCCCGAGCTCCATTTTCACTGGCAGAGTGCTCGGGCCACAGGTACCCCCCTGACACAAGTGACATCAATCTGGCCATATCCCCTGGCCATGCCCCCCCCCGAGGTCAAACACAGCCCTGATGCGGCCCTCAATGAAATCGAGTTTGACACCCCTGACTTAGAACATTGGCTTCAAAAATTCCAGAGAACTCCTCCACTCTTTCCCAATATTTCTTCTTTCCCATTTCTTATTAGACCAAGTATAGAATCTTGGAACATCCATATAGTACAGTGTTTTTGCAAATGGGTTGTGTTTGAAAAGATCCACAAATTCTGGTTGATTCTGGTTCTATCATTATACAGTTGTACAGCAGCATTATCTTGAAAGAACTCTTGATGCAATTGTGGAAGGTGCACTTGAAGGCAAACAACAGCTGGTTCCCTTTTGTGAATTTGAAATTCAGCAGCTGAAGCAACAGCTTCAGAGAACTCAATATATCTGCCTGTTAAGTACTGTATGATTTGGTCTTCATTGTTCAATGCAAAAATTGCCTGATTACTCCCTTTTATATTTGATGATGTATTTGGTAGATTTGACAGATGAGCATATTTCCCGTTTCTTGACAAGTGAGTGTCCTGCTGAACTTGTCTGCAAACCGTGAACGCGAAACCTGGATGCGCGTGGTCATGAGCAGTCGCTAAAGATCGTGGGTATGTGCATGCAGGAAAGATGCTCAACAAAGGGTTAATTTTGGCTGGTTTGAATTGGAAGCTTTCTGCTGAATGGGGTAAATAATAACTCGACCATCTGGCCACCCAGTGGAATCCAACGAACAAGAGGTGCACCTCTGCAAAGTTAAACTGGCAAGAAACACCATGCAAACCTACCATGCCAGGCAAACACCCTACTGCCAAACCCCCACCCAAAAAGAAGGAGATCACTACTGATAACCCATATGATCCCTGCGTGTGCTTCATCTGTACAGAAGCATTCAAGGAGGATGAGAGTATCATGAAGTGCTCCCTATGCGACACATATGCTCACCATAAGTGCTTGGGGTTAACTAAAGGCGTAGCCCAGTTCCTACAATCAGCTTCACTTAAAACCTCCCAGTTTGCGTTTCCACTATTCTGCCCATCATGCAAGCCCAGACTGGACAAATTTATTGTTCTACTTGAACGGGTCGACACTATAGAAGCGCTATTAGCATTCCTCGAAGAGAAAGAAAAAACACAGAAAAGTGAAGCTACAAAATCCTATCCTAACCCAACTACCCCAGCTGCAGGAAACCACTAACCCTGCGAGTAGCCTCTCCATCCTTGTCAAAGATGTGATTGAACGCGAACAGAAGCGTCCCAACACTATCTTATTGGACTAGAGGACACCAACGAATCTGATGACATCACAAAGGTTCGCTACATCATCAACAACTTCCAGGCATCAACCATCTCTCCCGATGAAATCATTGACGTTTCCCGTGACGGCCCTGAGTTCAAGAATAGCGACGGCTCGGTGGCCGTCTGCAGAGTCGTTTGCAAGAGTGAAACCAGCAAACGCAAATTCATCTCCACAATAAACTCACTCCTCAAAAGCTGCTCAAATCATAAGAAACTTCGTTCACGGCCCGACCTGTCCATACTATAACGTGCTTGCACCTGCGAGCTCCACTCAGAGCTCAAAAGATGCCAGGACCAAGGAGAGACTGACCTGTACATAGACTACCGGCCTGACTGCATCAAACGCAAGACCAGCGACCCGCGTCCCAACAACCGCCCCCCCAACAACCAAAACTAGGAATGCATGCCCCCAACTTCCTCCAGGTCCACCTCTACTGACCTTAAATGCAAGCTACTTAATGCAAGAAGCCTCGCAAACAAAATGCCTGAATTCCTCCTGCTACTAAATGTGGCCCTATTCGACCTTATTTTTGTCTGCAAGACGTAGTTGAATGTATCCTTTCCAGACTCCATTATCACAGTAAGTGACTATCACGTTTTCCGGTCTGACCGTGAAAACCGTAGAGGGGTGGTGTTGCTATCGTCTATAAAAAGTCCCTAGATCTGAAAAAGATTAACGTTACACAGGAGCTTGCTCTCCCTGAGACCATTGTCTGTGAACTGTCCCTAAATACCACAGTTTGTTACAGAGCCCCTGATTACAACCTTGGTCATACGAACAAGCTAACTGCACTACTAACGTGGGCAGCTTCCTGCCCGCACCCCCTTATCTTTCTTGGTGACTTCAATTTGCCTCTTATTAATTGGACCCTAAATGAATGTACAACAGAACCTACAGTTGCAAGAAAAAGTATGTGAACCCCTTGGGATTACGTGGAGTTTTGCATGAATTGGTCATAAAATGTGCTCTGAACGTCATCTAAGTCACAACAATAGAAAAATACAGTCTGCTTAAAATAATACTACACAAACATTAGATGTTGCCATGGTTTGATTGAACATAACATGTAAACATTCACAGTGCAGGGAGGAAAAAGTATGTGAGCCCCTAGCCTAATGATTTCTCCAAGAGCTAATTGGAGCCAGGAGTGAGCCAACCTTGACTCCAATCAGTGTGATGATATTGGATGTGTTGCTGACAGCTGTCCTGCCCTTTAAAACCACAAAACTGGTTTGGGTTTACTGGTTTCAAGAAGCAC
>QLTV01004225.1:2669928-2686751 GCA_003457575.1 Thermophis baileyi
TCTTCTTTTAATAATATCATTATCCATTTTAACTGCTTCCATTATAATATTAATTATACAGCCGTCAAATCCACCAAAAAATTTATTCTTCTGTTTACTTTCTCATATTTATATTTCCCCCAATTTTGCAGAAAAAAACATCTTTCCCTTCTTTCCTCTTTTCCATCCTCCCCTCCTCTCCCTACTTCCCTCCTCTTCTCCCCTCCTTCTCCTTTCTCTCCTTCTCCGCTTCCATCCCTTCCCTTTCTTTCCCTCTCTTCTTTCCCCTCTCTACCGCCTTCTTCCTTCATCCTCTCTTTTTTTTCCGGCCTTTCTCCTCTCCTCTCCCCTACTTCCCTCCAAACCCCTCCATTCCTCCATCTTCCCACTTTCCTTCCCATTGTTGCATTCAATTATTTATCACCTGTAATTTATTTCTCAATATGCTACTAAGAAACAGATTTAATATTGTAAATAATATTGACGATATTAATCATCCTCATTCCTTCCAACTTTATTTAATTTTATATTACTTTTTCCCCCCAAAATTTATCTTCTTTCCCCCCCTTCATCATAACTATATTATGAACAAGATGTTGCCCCAATCTCTTCTTTTGATTTCAACCATTATATTTCTTTTTCTTATTTTTAACTTTACTCATTTTATTTTTATACAAACAATATCACTACAAGCCCTTAAATTCTCATCTCTTACTATATTAACCACTGATAAAAATATCTTCCAGGGTCCTATTGCTACTTTTCACACTTCATATTTATATATTTTCTTCTTTATCTTATATATCTGTATTTCTATTTTAGTAAAGACAATATAGTTTATATGAGAACTATTTAAGATGGTTAGTTAAACACAATTAATAACATTATTACATTTAACTCTTCTAATATATATATTCTTCATCACCTCTTAAATCATCATTAGAAGTAAGCCATATTACTAGTTTTCATCTTTCATCTTTTTATCTTTTTCTTCTTAGCTTAAATATCTATATTTTCATTATATTATAAATAATATGACCTTGTATGCCAATCTTATATGAGAACCATATAAAATAATCATTCAAATACAATTAATCACATTAATACAATTTAATCTACCAAAGTACCTCTTCAACCATTCTCTTTTGGTCTCTCGAAAATTCCATACTTAGCTTCTTTTTTTTTCTTTCTTTTCTTTCTATATCTATACTTCCTTTTTTTTCTGAATTTTGTTATTACCTTTTAAGTATATTATTTGATTAAATTTCCTCCAATTTTTCCCTAGTATTTTCTCACTCTCAATTCTTTGTCCTTCTATATCATTTTCTTGCTCCTCCAATGCTGTATTTTCTACATGTTTTATGTCATCCAACATCACTTCTAATTTCCCATCACCTTTTAAAAGTTTTAAAAGTTCATGTATAGTTTTTGAGATCTCCATTACTTCTTCATATATCCACAATTCCATTTTATCAATCTTGCTATCTTTAGGGTTTTACAATTATAACTCTCTTGATTCAAACTTAAAGTCTATATAGTCTCTTTAAAATTTCATTTCCTAGTATCCGAATGTCCAGTTTTATTTTACTCCTTTCCAAGTCGAAGCTTTATTATCTTCCACTGACGCTGAAATCGAGACCAGATGCTGTAGCTCAAAACAAACCCTCCTTAGAAGTTCTCACAGTTCCCAAAATATCTTTATATAAGCAAGGTCAAGCCACAGCTGCACACCATTTTTTATTTTTTTCTTTTGTCTTCCACCAAGTCATTATAGTGTTCTCTTTCCACCAGCAGATGGCATCCTCTAATTCCCCATACACATAGATCAGTTTCCTGTTAAAACTTCCCAAAATACTTTAAATCCAGGTATAAAATGTTTTCTTCTTACTCTTTGTTCTCTTTTTAATTATTATCTTTACTTTCACCAAATCCAATTGTAGTAATCACAATCCTTTTGGGCTTTAAGTGTTATAATCTCCGTTTGTTTGTTTTTCCTTCCTCTATAATACTCCCAGTTGCCAGTTAGCTGCTAATTTCCGCTCCAGGGTCTTTTACAGTCTCATTTTAAAAGTTTCTTTTTATCTGTAAATTGACCAATCACTCACCCGGTGTCAGCACCTTGTTCACTTGCCACTCCTGCACAGTACTTGAATTAAAACAATCTTCTCACCCCGACAATCCACATTTTCTTCTTCCTGCTTCTTTCGATGTGGCCCCCTAGCTTCGTAGCGACTCGCAATGGCCGCTTTCCTCAGCTGCCAGTTTCAGAGGCTTCAGCCAACCCTCCAGGGAAATTGCCTTTTCCCTGTTCGCGTCGGCTCATGTCTCCTTATCCACTGTCCCTCCAGGACAGTTTAGGTCAATTAAGACCTGAATCAGCTGGGGATTCGACATTTCTTTGGGAGCCCCGAAGAACACGTCGTCTCGCCACGGTGTTGGCCACGCCCTCCCCCTGCTCTAAGTTTTCATCACAGAATTTGTATATTATAGTTATATCCTGAGACCAGCTGTTGTTGATATATATACATAAGCCTCCTCCCTTCTTTTTACCTGATGATTCTGCAATTCTGTCTGCTCTTAGTATCTGAAACCCTGGTATATGCATGCTGTTGTCATCAATTTCCTCATTTAGCCAGGTTTCAATGAAGCATAGGGCTGCTGCATTGTAAAATTCAGAATTGCATCTGTTTAAAAGGAGTATTTCATCCATCTTATTAGCAAGTGAACGTAACTTAGTCAGAAAGATTGAAGGGAGCAGGGTTTTTTTTATTCCCCCTATTCCTTAGTCTATTAAAAATTCCCGCTCTTTTACCTCTCCATCTCCACCGTCTGCGTTTGCTTTTGGTGATCCATAGCTCTGGGGAATTTGCTTCATCCTGTGTTAGAATCTCCTCCGTGTTTGTGAAGACAGGGGGGTGGGTGAGGTTACAGAAAGCTGCTCCTTAAAGAAACATTGCTTAATTCTTAGTAGATAGTCTCGTGAGTATGAAATCCGTAGAGAATCGCAGAAAAATAATAAAAAATATTAAACCATTAGAGAGCATTTCACCGAGGCAGCCGTCGGTGGCGCCATTTTGGAGTAGATGCTCTATTTATTTATTTATTTAGTTTAAATAAATGTCTTTTTACTCTATTTTGGACATATCTCTTATTGTAATAAAACATACACCCCTTTTATATAAAATATAAGAAACACTTTGATAAATTAAATTTGATACCAAACTAGATGTGGGATTGCCAATCAGGAGATCCAGTTAGAATTCTTCCTATGATCACACACTGACACAGAATGGTTAAAAACCATTTACATATAAAAAAGACACACAAACAGAAACATAATATTCATCTAATCTACTATGTCGTTCAGTCATTCTACATTATAATGATTCTGTCAACTCTGAAGCTAGCCTGATCGAGGCCATTTTGGAGGCTTCAGTGCTGCCACAATGGTGCTGAGGGATAGGGAGGCGGAATAGAGATAGCTGAGGTTATGTAGCCAAAACAAAAGAGTTTCCCCTGTGAACCAAGAACATTCCCACAGGTGGCTGAAGAGAGGAGGAGTGAAGTTCCCAAGCAACCGACAGCACCTTGATTGGACCATGTGACTGATTGTTTGGGAAATGGGAAAACACTTTTACTTTTAATTAGGTGAAAACCATGGGAACCTTTAGAGTCAGTTTTCACCAGCCTGTGCCAATATGATATATCCAATAAATTTGTTCTTTGAGGAAATTGCTTGCCTCGGAGTTCTGCTTGTTATGGGTGTATTACTTGGAACACTGACATTAAACCGACTCTACAACTAAGTTCTCCACTCCAACCGGAGCCGCTATCTGGGGTCCTGAACCCCCGCCACTTGCCCGGTCTACCCAGGAAGCGGAAGACTCACAAAACTGGACCTACGAGAGGCTTACTACCAAGTATGAATTAAAGGAGGAGACGAGTGGAAAACTACCTTTAACTGTCCCTTAGGGAGCTTCCAATTCAAAGTGATGCCATTTGGCCTACAAGGAGCCCCCAGGGTCTTCATGCAGCTGATCAGCTGCATGAGTACCTATACAAAGGGGTCCTTGTGTACCTAGATGACATTCTCATCTTCACTGAGACCCTTGAGGAACACATCAAATTAGTACGCCAGGTACTAAAGAAACTGCTTGCGGTTAAGCTATATGCGAAGCTGTTAAAATGCAAATTCCACAAGTCCAGCCTAGACTACCTGGGCTACCGAGTGTCAAACAAAGGCATAGAAATGGACCCGGCAAAAGTTAAAGTGGTCCTAGACTGGCAGCCCCCTCACACCCGAAAGCAGCTGCAAAGCTTCCTGGGGTTTGCAAACTTCTACCGACAGTTCCTCCTCTCTTTTGCTGAAATTGCCTTGCCCATCATGGAATTGTTAAAAACGGGGGGAGGAGGCTCACAACCATGACCAGGCCAACCCCTAAAATGGACCTTAGAGTGTCAGCAGGCGTTTGAGGAGCTCAAAAAGCTATTTGCCAAGGAGCCGCTCCTCAAACACCCCAATCCAGAGCAACCCTTCATGGTTCAAGCTGACGTCAGTGATGTGGCCATCACAGCAATCCTTCAAGGAACATAGGGGGCACCTGCAACCCTGTGCATACACCTCCAAAAAATTGACAGAAACTGAGAGGAGGTGGGCAGTGTGGGAGAAGGAAGCCTATGCAGTCCAGTGGGCCCTACTAACGTGACGACACTTTCTAGAGGGCAGCCAAGGTGTGGACCAATCACAAGAACCTGGAGGCACTCAAAACCCCCTGGAGGCTCTCCCTGAAACAAGTCCAATGGGTGCAGTACTTTAAATGGTTTAACTTTGAGCTAAAATACATCCTGGGGGGGGGGATGAAACCTCCTGGCCAATGTGCTGTCGCGTAAACCACAATACGACAGCAAACGTGAGGAGGTGTTCCATGCCATGCTCCCTCCCTTCCAACCGGCAGCACAAGCCACAACCAGGTGACAGGCCGAAGCAACGAAGAAATGCAGATGGTGGGGGCGATGACCCAAAGGCTAAAAGATGAACTGCCAAATGACCCATGGTACAAGGACGACAAGGGGGTGCTGACCCTCAAAGATGGACTAGTGTGGAAAGGCTCAAAACTGTACATGCCCAACAACCTACAGGTCCAAGTACTCCAGAAAAGTCACAACTCCAAGCAAGTGGGACATTTTGGCTATTTAAAAACCCTACACCTGGCCATGAGGCAATTTTGGTGGCCAAAGATGAAGATGACATTGAGGACTATGTCAAGAGCTGTGCCACTTGTGCAGCCAGGAAAAAAAAAGCCAGGAAAACCCCCAGGACTGCTCCAACATGTGGCAGATCCATCTCGGCCCTGGGAGGAGATTGCCATGGACTTCATCATAGAACTCCCCGATAGTGGGGAAACACCGCCATTTGGACCGTAAATAGATGTGTTCTCAAAACAAGCCCACTTCATAGCCTGCCCCGGTCTCCTGTCCACAAATAAGCTGGCCAAGTTGTTTGTAAAATACATCTATAGGCTGCATGGGGTTCCCCGCAGGATCATCTCTGATACGGGGGTCCAATTCACCACCAAGTTCTGGAGAGAGTTCATAAGGTCCATTGGGTCCTCACAGGGGCTTAGCTCAGCATTTCATCTGAGTACCAATGGAGCCGCTGAGAGAGCGAACAGAATGGTAGAACAATACTTGAGGTGCTATGTCAACTATCAGCAAACAAATTGGGCAGAGCTGCTGCCGTTTGCTGAAGTGGCCTACAACAATGTGGTGCATAGTAGCACCAGGTTGACCCTTTTCCAAGTCATCAGTGGCGTGGAGTTCATCCCCATGCCTGAACTCCCTAGCGAGCCACCCTCATCCATGTCATTGACTGAATAGATGGAGTCGCTGAAGAAAGCATGGGAGAATACTAAGAGAAGCGGCAAAAACCCATAAAGTGCAAGCCAACAAGCATCGAGCTCCCCAAGTACCTTTCTAAATGGGAAGTAAAGTTTACCTCTCAATGAAGTATTTGAAGCTCTGATAGTGAAAGTGATTAATCCTGTTACCGTGCAGCTTAAGCTCCCCGCCTGCTGGGGAAAATGCACCCGGTCTTTCACAGCAGCTTGTTAAAGCCAGTGGTAGGCTCCCAGCTCAGGCCAGTAGATCAGGCAGCCCCAAAACCAACTGTAGTACAGGGAGAGATGCACTATGAGGTCAAGTGGATTTTAGATTCGAGACTGTACAAGGGGAGGTTGCAGTATTTAGTACAATGGAAATGGTACCCACTATCAGAAGCTACCTGGGTCAAGAGTAGGGATGTGAAAACTGATAGGTTGGTTAAGCAATTTCATTGCAAATACCCCCCGAAGCCTAAAGGACCTCCAGGGGGAGATAGGGGGGTTAGGTTGGGTCCTAAGTAACCTCTTTGTGATTTTTCTTTTTTCCTTGTAGGAAGTTCTTTTCCCTTAAGGGGAGCTGCCTGTCAACTCTGAAGCTAGCCTGATCGAGGCCATTTTGGAGGCTTCAGTGCTGCCACAATGGTGCTGAGGGATACGGAGGGGGGAATAGAGATAGCTGGGGTTTTGTAGCCAAAACAAAATAGTTTCCCCTGTGAACCAAGAGTTCTGACCTAGGATTCCACAAACCATGAAGCAGACTCCTTGTCCCGACAAAAAACCCTTTTTATAAAGTTACTGTGAATTCTTCTCATTCACATCCAGCAAAGTCTTTCAAGGGTAAATTTACAGTCACAGACCTTATCTGACTTGGAGAGCTGCCAGGCCGATATCTTCAAAACTTGGCAAGATGTCTCTGCGAGTCACTAACCAATTAAGTGAACTAATTGTCTCCTGCAAACTCCCATCCCCTTTTGCTCCTCTTTTATTCCCTATGGAAGGGGCCATTCATTGTCCACCTGTCGCCTTACTCCCAAGACGACCTTTGTTTCTTAGCTGTTCCCTTCGTCTGGCAGCTCTGCGCATGTGCACACTGGGAACAGGCTCCAGCTGTTTGTCTGCCTCACTGATGTCTGACTCCAAAGGCATCTGATAACTGTCAGACTGCCCTGGCCCAATCTCTGCCTCTGACGCAGAGCACTCGTCAGAGCCTTCCCCAGACTCCAGGACTGGCCATGTTCCTCCCCAACCTCCTCACTGTCCAAATCTGCTGCCAGCTCCACTGGCGGACCACCACACTGTCCCCCACCACAGGGCCCTTCTCCCGGGTCTGACGATCCGGGTGCAGCCATGACGGGAATTTGTCGTGGAAGGCCTACACCATAGCAGGTGCATGCACAGAGGTTGCATCCTCCCAGGTGAAATCCTCCGGCCCATAACCCTTCCACTCAATTAGATACTGGAACTGTCCTTTCAGCCACCGGGAGTCCTGAATGCTGGCGACCTCGTACTTGGGCGGCCCATCTCCATCACGTGGTGCTGGCTGGGGATGGTCAGGTTGGCGGAGCAGACAGGCTGGCTGTTCTGGAACAAGGAGGGATCTATGAAAGACCGGATGGACTCGCATCGAGCGTGGCAATGTCAGGCGGTAGGCTACCAGGTTGATGACCGCTTCAACGGGGAACGGGCCAAGGTACCGATGGTCTAGCTTCTTGACTGGCCGGTCTGACAGAAGGTGCCTGGTGGACAACCATAACCGATCCCCCACAGCCAACGCCGGCGTTGCTCGCCGAGATCGGTCTGCGACTTTCTTATAGTCCTCCTTGGCTTTCTCCAGATACTGTTGCACCAATTGATGGACAGCCTGTAACTCAGACAGATAGTCATTAGCCGCTGGAACCGGTGAATCGAGTTGCGTGAGGGGAAAGAACTGAGGATGATACCCCACATTGGCCAGGAAAGGGGTCATTTGCATGGAGGTGTGCTGCAAGTTGTTGAACGCGAACTCCACCACTGCCAGATAATCCACCCAATTGTCCTGCTGCTGGTTCACGAAGCAGCGCAGATATTACTCCAGGATCCCAATTACTTTCTCCGTCCCGCCATCGGTTTCCAGATGATGCACCGACAACAGGCAGATTTTCACATCCAAGGCCATCATCAGCCCTTTCCAGAACTGGGCTGTAAATTGAGCCCCTCTGTCCGAAACGACCCTATCAGGTAGACCGTGCAGCCAGAAGATATGTTGGGTAAACATGCAGGCGGTGGCGCGAGCCGTCGGTAACCCACGACACGGAACGAAGTGCGCCATCTTCGTCAGCATGTCTACCACCACGAACATGGTCGTGAATCCAGAAGATGGAGGCAAATCCGTCAAGAAGTCCATGGAAATGGCGCCCCAGGGTCTCTCCGGTGTTGGCAATGGCTGGAGCAGCCCTGGGGGGGCTCCCATCGCCAACTTGGCCTGCTGGCATTGTACACAGGACGTGATGTAGGCTTGGACATCGTGTCATAATTGGGGCCACCAGAAGGTACGAGAAACCAGGTTCAAGGTCTTGAAGAGGCCGAAGTGCCCCGCCGCAGGATTATCATGGCACTGTGAGAGGATAAGTCCCTGGAGCAGCCTCACCAGCACATATAGCCTGTCTTGGTATCGCAAGAGTTCCTCGGTGAACGTCCCTGGAGAGGCGGGCCCCACCTCTTCCTTCCGTTGCTCCACCCAAGCATCGTGCCACTGCGCTTCCCGTATCTGAGCCCGTAAGTCCACTGGCTCCTGAAACACAGAGAAAGACTCTACGGGCAGAACTGTCCGGGGAAGGAGCTGGTCTTCGGTGTGGGAATACTCCGGTTTCCGCGAGAGCGCATCGGCCTTTAGTTGCGACCACTGGGGATGTAGGTGATGCGGAAATTGATCCTGGCAAAGAAGAGAGACCACCGAATCTGGCGTTGGTTCAGTTTCTGAGTGGTCTGCAGGTACTCCAGGTTTTTGTGGTCCGTCCGGACTTCAATTTGATGTCAGGCCCCTTCTAAATGATGTCTCCAGGTCTCAAACGCTGCCTTAATGGCCAGTAGCTCCTTCTCCCAGATGGTGTAGTTGCGCTCAGAAGAATTGAGCTTCCGCGAATAATACACACAAGGGAAGAGGGTACCGCCGGACGCGTGAACCTGGAGTAACACTGCTCCGACAGCAACATCGGACACATCTGCTTCCACTACAAATGGACGGTGGGGGTCAGGATGTTTCAAGATGGGCTCCTTCATGAATGCCTGCTTCAAGGCCTGGAACGCCTGTTGCTCAGGAGTACTCAACCGAAACAGGACCTTTTTCTGAAGGAGCTGAGTGAGGGGCGCGGTCAGGGAAGCGAAGCCAGGAATAAAGGTCCGATAATAGTTGGGGAACCCGAGGAGTCGCTGGACATCCTTCACTCACTGAGGAGGTTGCCAACTATGCAAAGACTCAACCTTGCTCGGCTCCATCGCAATGCGGTCAGGAGAGATGTGATGCCCCAGGAACTCGATAGTGGACTGATAGTGGCGCGGGAGGGAGCGAACCGGCAGCGAGGTAAGTTGAAACCCACCCTTGCCTGTTGAGTGAGCTGAGCGTTCTCCACACGAAGCTGCTCCATGTTAATAGTGGTTTGTTAGGCAGGAGACAAACTGTTCTGACCTAGGATTCCACAAACCACGAAGCAGACTCCTTGTCCCGACAAAAACCCCTTTTTATTAAGTTACTGTGAATTCTTCTCATTCACATCCAGCAAAGTCTTTCAAGGGTAAATTTACAGTCACAGACCTTATCTGGCTTGGAGAGCTGCCAGGCCGATATCTTCAAAACTTGGCAAGGAGTCTCTGAGAGTCACGAACCAATTGAGCGAACTAATTGTCTCCAGCAAACTCCTCTCCCCGTTCGCTCCTCTTTTATTCCCTATGGGAGGGGCCATTCATCGTCCACCTGTGGCCTTACTCCCAAGTTGACCCTTGTTCCTCAGCCAACTCTGCGCATGCGCACACTGGGAACAGGCTCCAGCTGGTCGTCTGCCTCACTGATGTCTGACTCCAAAAGCATCTGGTAACTGTCAGACTGCCCTGGCCCCATCTCTGCCTCCGACACAGAGCACTCGTCAGAGCCTTCCCCAGACTCCAGGACTCGCCCATGTTCCTCCCCAACCTCCTCACTGTCTGAATCTGCTGCCAGCTCCGCTGGCCGCTGGTGGACCACAACACCAAGGACATTCCCACAGGTGGCTGAAGAGAGGAGGAGTGAAGTTTCCAAGTAACGGACAGCATCTTGATTGGACCATGTGACTGATTATTTGGGAAAGGGGAAAAAACTTTTACTTTTAATTAGGTGAAAACCACTGGAACCTTTATAGTTGGTTTTCACCAGCCTGTGCCAATATGATATATCCAATAAACTTGTTATTTGAGGAAATTGCTTGCCTCAGAATGCTGCTTGTTATGGGTGTATTACTTGAAACCCTGACAGATTGCTCGCTTCATGGATTAAGAGAGGACTCAGTTCCCATACCCATTCAGGAAGTATGGAAATTAATAAATATGGATATATATTCTCGATATAAAATGATACAGTAATGTTTCTTTTTGATGATCAATTGATCATGTTTTAACATCACCACCCCCAGATTCAGATGATGTTATATGGCCTAGTTCTGACTTGAAATATCTTTAGCGGTGGCATCTGATCAATATTTACAGCAATTAGTTCACTTGTAAATCATTTGCCAGGTTGAGTCAGTTCATCCACATTCATTATTTTCCAAACTATGTAATTAGTCATGCTGCAAAATGAGTGTTTTCTTTAAAGGTCACAATTTATCAGCTCTTAAAGTTATCCTCCTGTTTGCTTAATGCTCTATACTGAAAAGCATGGATGCAATACTAAGTTGCTTAGTTGTTTTAAATGACTATTTTAGAAAACATGCAAGACCTCTATGACTTACCTAGGACATTTAAAAACTAGATCAGCAGAAATTTCAACATTTTCCCCCACTTGCCCTTTTGAGTTGAATATAAGAGGATCAGGTATCAACCTAATAGTAATTATAGTGTCAGTCAGTCATATACCAAACAACAATAAGATGTGGTTTTTCTTGAAAATAATAAAAACCTGTGAGGCTCTGATGCCCCTTTTGGAAAATTTTGAACAAATATTCTCTTTCGTTATTTACTTTATTTCCCATTTTGTTCTGCATAGCGTTTGTCTTCTATTGTTTTTCGGTCACTGAGAACATTTGCATGATAATGGAATCTGTCTTGCTTAAGGATTCATCTGTTTCTGCTCCTCCTGCTGTTAATCTCCCACCTATTTTCTGCAGGATGTCATGTATTAATTATCTCAATTAATTGTAAAGTCAAGATATTTCCACAAGTGACAAATAAATACCTGGGGTTAGCAAGATTGGCCTAATAGAATTTATTGCCAGAGGGAGTAGCTAAGGGCAACTATTGAAGTTAAAGTGTATTGGTATAGTACCCAAAAGATCAGATTATTCTGTGTATAAGACAAGGTAGCAGGATTTTTTTATTTCCAGGTGGTAAGATATTCATATTAAAATTCATTTAAACCATTTACAGTGTCTGTGTATCATGATGTTCAAGATTTTTGCCATGTGTTACTGCTTTAGTCTGCATAATTAAAAAAATTAGCCATGTGGGCTAAGGCTAGAAAACTAAGGAATTTTCAGAAACTGAATGGCAACATTTCTTTTATAACTTGATGTTTTTGAGCACTGCCTCTTAGCTAAAAAATGAGAACTAGAAAAGCCCCCCCAAAGACGTAAAAGAATAATGAATGCTTATCCTTATCTCCCCATAGTTATCAGTACAGGTAGTCCTCAATGTACGACCACAATTGAGCCCAAAAGTTCTGTTGCTAAGTGAAACATTTGTTAAGTGAGTTTTGCCCCATTTTACGACCTTTCCTTCCACAGTTGTTAAGTGAATCACTGTAGTTGTTAAGTTAGTAACATGGCTTTAAGTGAATCTGGCTTCCCCATTGACTTGCTTGTAAGAAGGTTGCAAAAAGTGATCACATGACCCCAGGACACTCAAACCGTCTTAAATATGAATCAATTGCCAAGCATCCGAATTTTGATCACACAATCATGGAGATGCCACAGTGGTCATAAATGTGAAAAACAGTCATAAGTCACTTTTTTCAGTGCTGTTGTAACTTTGAACAGTCACTAAATAAACTGTTATAAGTTGAGGACTACATATATGTTTCTTTAGAGATATCAAGCACTATTAACCCTAACGGACTGGTTCCTACAGAATCTCATCTTCTGTCTAATTTACATTTACATTTAGCCAGGCTATAATCTGGGCTACAAAAATCTAGATAATCAACGTATTCTTTAACCTAGAAGATGTATAGACAAATAATTCCATTTACTGAACTCTAATCTAATTAATAGATTCACTCCAACACATTATGTTTTGAAGGGTTTTCAGATGGCTTTGCTTGTTTTATATGTTGTTATAGATGAAAAAGAGTTCTTACCATCTGGTTCAAATTAGAAGTAATAACAATGTTCTTCTTTCCCCCATCCCCCCAATATAGAATGTCTAGATTTGAACAATCTATATATAAAAACTGCTTACCATAGAAGCAGTCATCATGCTGTATATCTTACTACCTTTTAGGGAAGAAAAAGTAACTGCTGAGCAGAAGCACTACAAAGCCAAATTTGGAGTCCCTTGGTTGAGAAGAAAGAATGCAGCGTAAAATATTTTGCACACCTTCATAGACAAAGAAAAAAATGTTAGATCAGATTAAAACAAGATAGCAGCACAGAACGATGGATGATGAGCAGAATAGGCTAGGGAGTGCCCCCCCCCAATATTTTCCAAGACTCTTTCAGTCCTGGAACACTGGTGTTTATGAGCAACATTTGACATGTGACAACTACATATTTTTGCATGAAAAGATCCAAACACTAACCATCTCCAACCTGGATTGTTTGAAAAGTAACAGAAATTTTGTATAATTACTATGGATAAATAACATTCTGAAATATATTTGTTGTTATTGTTGTTGTTGTTCTTTGCAGGAAAGTAAAATGCAGATTTCCTGTTTTTAAAGCTAACAACAACCACGAGTGGAATTAAGGTTGCCATATGATTTAAAATTTACTTTAAATGATCATCCTTGTCATTGTCATGTTTATCCATTTTTTCTAAAGGCAAAAGCAGTTTTGGCAAAAGTGGGTTATCCCGGATTTATAATGAATGATACATATATTATAGAAGGCATCAAAACAGTAAGTTTTGTTTTATTATTTTCAATTATTACTTGTTGCAGTTATTGTTATAATATAAATGACAACTGCATGTATGTTCATATGCTCATTCACCATGTAGAATGTTCAAGATTTAACCACAGCAAAGAGTATTACAAATATAAATTACACAAGTCTAGTGCTAAATCCAATCATCCTCCCATTATAGAACCTCCTCTCTCTTATGCAGCCTATCTTCCTTACCTCATTCTTGTCTCAGCCCTGCTTCATATTTGCTAATAAGCTTTGTGGCAGTATAATAAGCATGTAGTGAATTGGATGCTGGCTCTTTCCTTTCTTTTTCTTTCTTTTTCTAATATTTTTTTATTTTTTTCCAATATGAACATACATATTTTGTGGACAGTGCATTGATTGGGTTAAGTCTTTTTTATACAATGTTAACAATAATAATACGAATAGTATATAGAATTCTAATCTTCCAACTTCAAACAATACTAGTCTCATTTCATATTCCTTTTACATTTCCCCTTTAATTCATTTAAACATAAATAACATTTCTTTGCACCCTGTGTTTGTTATCCCTTAGTAAATGTTATCAGTCAATATTCTAAAAATCACTCATTATTCCACCATAGCATCAATATTCCAAATGTATAGGATTACTAACAACACCAATTATTAACATTATTTAATCCATCACGGGAGTATATCTCAAAGTCCCCACCATTTCTAATCCTTAATATTTTAAATTCACAATATATTTTAACACACTGTTAATACTACGGTTAAATTGCCTAATATTAAATTACCATCTACTAACCTGAACTTATTGGAGTTATGGTTTTTCCCCATTTTATTAATATATTTTCCCATTATCCATCATTTCTTAATCTTTCTAAAATTCCATCATTTATTGATTTTTTGGTCAGTCTTTTATCTCTCTCTCTCTTGGAATCTTGTATCTCTTTTTGATTTTTTTGTATCTACTAAACTTTCCCTTCTGGGTGCTTTTTGTCTCTTTCTGTTGCGTTATTTGAACACCCATCCACAAGATTTCCTTTTGTGTTTTTTTAAAGGGGTTTTTCTCTTTTCTCTCTGTACCATTATAAGTTGAGAGGTCATGTAATTGTCTTCTACTTATTTGTCTTTTCTCCTGTTTGTTCTTAACTTCTTGCTTCTCATTTTTGTTTTCCCCTTCCCCTGCTTTTTCTAATTTCTCATCTATTTCTTGAATATTGTGTTCCTCTTTTCCCCCCAATTGTTGAGTAGCTTCTACATTCATTTCTGTATCCTTAAACAATCCCTTTGTCTCTTTGTCATCTCTTAAAAATTCACGCAGACTTTTTAATTAGTCCAAATTAATCCACTAAATTCTTCCAATCTTTCCAATCCATAATCCAATAGTCAATTTTAATAAAGTCTAGTTGTTTGCAAATTAGTTCCTTTTATAACTCTTCAAAAGGAAAAAAAACCCCCACCATTGAATGTTCTCAAATTTTCCCATTCGTCTTCTAACAACAGAGTCAAGGTCAGGCCATTCACCAGATGTTGTTGCTTCTGTTCTGTGTATTAGACTTTGTGTATATTAGATTGGCTTTCATTGACTGTACTGCAGCTATAGTGTTGTAGTACTTCTCTTTCTCCAGTAGATGGCTCTCTTATTCCCAAATCCAACCTTAAGCAATCTGTCAAAAGCATCTGATTGTCCAATAAATCCAGGGGGTTTAAAATGCAAATAAACAAATAATTTCTCCCTAAAGTCACTTTCAAATTATTAGAGCTTTTTTCCAAGCTTTCTGTATTTTATAGCTTCTCTCGGGCCTTTTTCGCCTTTTTGTTTCCTGTTTTTTTCTCCGTGTGATAATTTGCCGCTATTTTAAACTTAGGAGTTTTCTTTTCATATTCTTTTTGTTATTGCAAGTCATTAAAATAAAAGTTGGTAATTATCTCACCCAATTTCAATGTTCTGTCCATACACCGCTCCTGCATGATCTTGGGTCCCGATTGTCCCGGCTTTGTGACTGCCAGCAATGGCGGTCATGCCTGTTGCCGTTTGGGAGAGCTTGCTTTGGACCTAACGAGGAATTTGCGAGTTCCCCTTGGCCAGCAAAGTGCCTCTCCTTCCTTCACCTCCCCTCCAAGGAGGCTATGACCCTGAAGGGTCTCCCAGCAGCGGTTACCGGCTGGATTTTCGTGGGGCTCAGTAGAGCCCGCTATTTTCCAGCCGTTCTCGCCACGGTTGAAACCAGAAGTCGGCACTCTCCTTTCTTAGGCACTTCAAGGAATCACTAGAGAAATTATAAAGTCCATCTGTCCAGTGAGGCCTTGTTGATACAATTCTATTACTCTTTGAAAGAAGTTCATGACTTTGGGATTTGATTTAAAATAAAATAACTATTTTGCTACATTCATATTTGGTGCACCCTGGAAATAAAGAAATCTTTATCTTCTCATAGGCCAGAATTAGATAGATAGCACAGAGAGAGAGAGAGAGAGAGTGTGTGTGTGTGTGTGTGTGTGTGTGTGTGTGTGTGTGTGTGTGTGTGTGAGAGAGAGAGAGAGAGAGAGAGAGAGAGAGAGAGAGAGAGAGAGAGAGGGGGAGAGATTGTGTTATAAATCAAACCAAATTTAATAATTTCAGGATATACTAATACTATGCATACAATTAATTCCCACTAGGAGTAAAGGAATAATAACTTCTAAGAGCTTAATTTATGCACATTGCTTTGTATATTTCTTGAGTTCCACTTAATTGCCTACATTATTTACATGGCATCTTTTGTTAAGCATCATCACCTCTCAGGAGAACCAAATGTTTTTAATTGAAACAAACGATGATGAATAAGTATCCTAAAATGTATTTAATCTTTGAAGATTAAACATCTGCCTGCCTCTCTATTCCAGGTTTTAAATTGTAGGCCTTCAATTCTTAGGTTTTCTAATCAATGGACTTTTCAACCATATTTTTTTCCTAGCCTTGAGAGTTAGAGAGGCATGCTCAGTTAAAGAATGGTTCCGTCTGGTTTGAGTATCACTGGCTCCTTCCTTCTGTATTGTGGGAAACTGGTGGTCACTGTGGACTTCTTTCCATATCTAATTCTTCAAAAAATGGAACTGACAAAAATTTCCCCCTTTAAAATGTGTCTCTGTTCTTTTTCTCCTTGATACTAATACAAACATTCCATCCTAGCTCTTTCATTTATTTATTTATTTATTTATTTGTCAGACATGTACAAGATAGCAGGTATAGGTATAAACATAAACATAATCAAAGTGAATACAGATAGATGAGGACAATAGGACAGTAGGACAGGGACAGTAGGCATGCTGGTGCGCTTATGCACGCCCCTTACAGACCTCTTAGGAATGGGGTGAGGTCGACAGTAGACAGTCTAAGGTTAAAGTTTTTTGGGTTTGGGGAAGAAACCACAGAGTCAGGTAGTGAATTCTAGGCATTAATCACTCTGTTGCTGACGTCATGTTTTCTGCAGTCGAGTTTGGAGCGGTTTACATGAAGTTTGTATCTATTGTGTGCTCGTGTATTGTTGGGGTTGAAGCTGAAGGAGTCATTGGCAGGTAGGACATTGTGGCAGATAATTTTATGGACTACATTTAGATCGGTTCTAAGGCGACGTAGTTCTAAGTTGTCTAAGCCCAAAATTTCAAGTCTTGTGGAATAAGGTATTCTGTTGCGAGTGGAGGCAAC
>QLTV01004225.1:2706541-2726538 GCA_003457575.1 Thermophis baileyi
CTTTCTTTCTTTCTTTCTTTCTTTCTTTCTTTCTTTCTTTCCTTCCTCTCTCTCTCTCTTTCTTCTGCCGTAGAAAGCAACCTCCCCCAAGGCAAATATCTTGTGACAGCAGCTATGAGATGTTTCCACAAAGGCAGAGCCCTGCAGGGCGATCTAAAGCGGGGAGGGGGATGCTGTAGAAAAGGCCACCTTCCACCCGTGCCTCCCGTGCCGGCTCCGTGGGACTTGGGGCTTCGAAGCAGCCCACTGGCTTCCAAACCGGCGCCGCGGGCCGATTTCCTAGAGTGGCGCTGGCGGTCGGCCAGGCTGATCTGCAAAGAGAGCAGGCAGGTGGCCGGGTGAGAAGCCAGTGGGCTGCTTCGGAGCCCCAAGCGCCATGGAGCCGGCACGGGTGGAAGGCGGCCTTTTCTGCAGCATCCCCCTCCCCTCTTTGGATCGCCCTGCAAGGGGGGGCTCTGCCTTTGCAGAAATGGGGCAGGCGCATGTGCAGCAGCCCCGGGACATCCGCTTGCCCTTCCACCGCCCCTCTCAGCGTCTGCATTTCCACCAAGGGCCGCCCGCCCACCCACTGGCCGGGTACGGCTGGACACTGACCTCGGAAGGCAAGTGGGCATGGGGGACCACCGGGAAGGCCGTGTGGAAGGCCGCCCGCGCCCGGCCCCCCCATGCTTGCCTGCCTTCCATGCAGCCTTCCGCTTGCCTGCCTTCGTAAGCTGGCCATGGGGACATCGGGAAGGCCACGTGGAAGGCAGGCAAGCAAGCATGTTGGGGCTGCGGGCTGCGGGGAATGGAGTAGGGAAGGCAGGTTGGGACGGTGGGGGGGGGCAGGGGCAGCTAGGTAGGCCGTGACTTCACAGGCTTACCTGGCAGGCAGATCAGGGGTGCAGCGCTTCAGGCGGGCAAGCTGCAGAGCAGAGACTGGGTGGGGCAGGGCAAGTGAGTGGTGACCGGGGGACTGGTTCGGGGGCATGGCCAGCCAGCCATCGCTACCGGTTCTGTGAACCACCAGCGGCCACCGCTATCGGTATGCGCAATCCCGGTCCGAACCGGGAGCATTTCACCCCTGATGGGGATGCTGCAAAAGTTGTAACTATGAAAAACAGTCATAAGTCACTTTTTTCAGTGATGTTGTAACTTTGAACGGTCACTAAATAAACTGTTGTATGTTGAGGACTACCTTGCCTCTTAGCGCCCCCCTATGTCATCCCCCCCCCAGGGGGCGGTACCGCCCACTTTGGGAACCACTGGTCTAGAGCAACAAATACATTTTCTCCTTTATGAAAAAGGATATAACCCCCCTTTATTTTTCATTCTTATATATGCGGTTATTAGCTTCACTAATATATCGTGAGGAGATTCTTAGTCTCTGGAATGTAACTGAAGATGAAATTAATTGGCAAATATTTCCTGAAATTTAAAATTGTAGGGCACTCCCGTATGTATTATCTTCCATCACTGTTCTACTTTGGAATGAAGAGAACTGTTCAACAACTCAGCATGAATTACAATGCAATCCAGTTTATCTTTATTCTTTTTCTTTCCCCAAGGGCTGTTTAATGTTATAAATATTAATCTTCATATTTATCTGGCTTAATTTACTTTAGCGGGTTGGAGGAAATGTGTTCTGAAATAGTTACCACAAACATAGTAATATAAACTTGTTGTGCCATAATTGTACGGCATTTCTAATAGGTTTTCCTTGGGATCTTATTTATTAGATTTACAGTGCATTCTATCTTTTTCTCACAGAACAAGTCTATATGCATAGTTTCTGAGATATAAAATAGGCTGTGGACCTGTGCTGTATAAATTCAATTGTTGAACATCAAGGTTAAAAGGCAACTGAATCTGGATCAGAAATTCTCTAGGAACTTGTTGCTTGAATCAGAACAATAAACAGCATCTTGGTGTTGTGCCAAAAGCTGTAACTCAGGAGTGTCAAACTCAATTTCATTTTGGGCTGGATCAGCATTATAGTTGTCCTCAAAGGGCCAGGTGGGCATGGCCAGGTGGTCACATGATTGGATGGGCATGGCTAACTCGACCTGGCCCGCTCAAAGTTGCTCACGTTGAGGGGCAGCTATGATGGGCCAGACAAGGCTGGGAGGGGTGATCCAGGGTGAGTGCCAAAGCCTGGTGGGGGCAGCTGAGCATCAGTGCTTGCACACAGCTGGGGAGGCTGCCTGGGTGGGTCAAACAATGCTGGGGCATGGTGGGGGGGCAGCTGAACTGCCCATTCATTTTTAGGCTGGAGTCCATGTGCAGAGGCAATGGCAGTGGGAAGAGGTCAAAATGGGAAGCCCCTGCCCACTGCTGCCTGCCCATTGCCCACAGCGGCTTCCCATTTTCATCCCCCTCCCTCTTGAAGTTTGTGCAGTACTGTTCAACCCCCCAGGCACCTTCCTCAGCCGTGCACAAGCACCAATGCCCCGAAGTTTGTGCAATACTGTAGTACCAGCTTTGCCGGTGGAACTCCTGCCTGGCGGGTTCAAAGGACGTTGGAGCCTGCGGCAGTGGTGAAATCTAAAAATTTTCCCTACTGGTTCTGTGGGCCCCGACGCTGCCCGTCCCGCGAAGTCCTGGAGCCAAAGCCAGGAAGGCGAGAGGGGCAACGGTGGCGGCAACGGCACTCCGGCCCGGCAGCGGCACATCCCCTGTCATGTGCCGTCCCAGGCAGAGTCGGGGCATGCACCTATGGAGCTCCGCTGGCCTCAGGCTCTGGGGTTGGCGGGGGCCTTGGCGGGGCAGGGAGACACTGGCGCTGCCTGGACAGCCAGCGGATGGATGTGCCGGGCGGTCTCCGAGCCTCTCCAGGAAGGTAAGCCGAGCGCCGGCCGGGCCCACGCGTGCTCCCGCCCGCCCCTCGCTCTGGCCGTCTCTCGGGAAGTTCATGTGAAGTGGCGGCGGGCAGAGCTGGGCAGGGCGGAGCCGGCGGGGCAACAGCATCTCATTCACGCCATGGGGCGGATGAGCTGGAAGAAGCATGGTTGAGTGGGGCCAGGCCAGCGCAGCCTATTGTGCCTTCTCTTGCCCCACTCTCCATCCAGGAGGGCCACGCATCCCCCCTGCCAATCCTCCGTACAAACCGCCCGCCCCATTTCTGCAAAGGGCAGAGCCCTGCAGGGCGATCCAAAGAGGGGAAGGGAATGCTGTAGAAAAGGCTGCCTTCCACCCGTGTCTCCCGTGCTGGCTCCGCGGGACTTGGGGCTCCGAAGCAGCCCACTGGCTTCCCACCTGGCACCATGGGCCGAGTTCCCAGAGTGGCGCCGGCGGTCGGCCGGGCTGATCCGCAAAGAGAGCAGGCAGGTGGCCGGGTGAGAAGCCAGTGGGCTGCTTCAGAGCCCCAAGCGTTGCGGAGCCGGCACGGGTGGAAGGCGGCCTTTTCTGCAGCATCCCCCTCCCCTCTTTGGATCACCCTGCAAGGGGTGGGGGGACTCTGCCTTTGCAGAAACAGGGCAGGCGCATGTGCAGCAGCCCCGGGACTTCCGCTTGCCCTTCCGGAGCACCACCACTGCCACTCCTCTCAGCCTCTGCGTTTCCACCAAGGGTCGCCCACCCACCCACTGGCTGGGTCCGGCTGGACGCCGACCTCGGAAGGCAAGCGGGCGTGGGAGACCGCCGGGAAGGCTGCATGGAAGGCCGCCAAGCATAGGGCTGCGGGGAAGGGAGTAGACTGCTACCTCCCTTCCCCGCCATCCCGACATACTTGCCTGCCTTCCACGTGGCCTTCCGCTTGCCTGCCTTTGCAAGCTGGCCACGGGGACACTGGGAAGGCCGTGTGGAAGACAGGAAATCATGTCGGGGCTGCGGGGCATGGGGAATGGAGTAGGGAAGGCAGGCTGGGACGGTGGCGGGGGCAGGGGCAGCTAGGTAGGTCGCGACTTCACAGGCTTACCTGGCAGGCAGATCAGGGGTGCAGCGCTTCAGGCAGGCAAGCTGCAGAGCAGAGACTGGGCGGGGCAGGGCGAGCGAGCGGCTATCTGGGGACCAGTTCGGGGGCATGGCCACCCAGCCATTGCTACCGGTTCTCTGAACCACGGGCGGCCGCTGCTACCGGTATGCAGGAACCAGTCCGAACCGGTAGCATTTCACCCCTGGCCTGCGGGCGCCAGGGGCAGACGCCGGGCATGAGCTTTCCAATAGGGTAGGGGCTGTCCCAGTAAAAGGGAAGTGCTGCCAGTCTCTCCCCCTTCCCTCATCCTTTTCTTAACCTGGCCTTGCAGCCAGCGAGGCTTCCCTTTCTTTGGGACTGCTGCAGCCCCCGCATGGGAAAACCATGGCCGCTGGCAGCATGGCCACTGGTCACACTGCCATACTCTCCCCCTGGCCTGTGGGGCCACCCTGGAAACAGCGAAGGACCAGCCTACATCACCTCGGCCCAGTCCAGGCCTACCGGGTGCTGATCTACAACTTGTGGCAGCCATTCAGGCCTGAACATGGTCAGCCTTAGATCTGACCCATGCAGCTGCCCTGGAGCCAGCAAGAGACCACCCAGCTGCCTCAGCCCTGCCCCTGGGTGTGCGCACAGGAGGTGGCAAGCGCTGGCATCCTGGGTGAAAGGGAAGCACTCAGAATGCAGTCAGCCTGCGGGGCAAGATGGTACCCAGGTATGCCAGGCCCTATGTACGCTCGCCGCCTCCTGTGCGTGTGCCTAGGGGGCGGGGCAGGGGCAGGAGCAGGCCCTTGTTGGCTCCAGGCTGGCCTTGCGGATCTAAGGCTGACTGTGTTCTGGCCTGGATGGCTGCCACCAGGTTGTAGATCAAAGGTTAGGTTCTGAGGGCTGGTCCTTTGCTGTTTCCAGGGCGGCACTACAGGCCAGATCTAACCACATCGTGGGCCAGATCTGACCTGTGGGCCTTGAGTCTGATACTCCTACTCTAACTGTTCAGTGATAGATGTAGAAAATGGCAGGGCTTGTGTTACAACAGTGTAATGGCCTTTCATCAATCCCACCTCCCACCCCCCACAGATGCCACAGATTTGAATTTTCCTGGACTACTGTGAAACCACTACTTCACAGTGACTTTCCCTTCAAAACACAGAGAATGCTAAGGAAAGCTCATTAAGACCATTACTAAAATATAATGAAATAAAATTATGTCTTCTGGTGCTGAAGACTTGAAACATTGGAATAGTGAAAGCTCAGTGTCATTTTAAAATTACTATGATTTTATTAATATGAAACATGCAGGCAAACCATGGTAATGCTGACATGCATATTCAATTTAAATTTAAAATAACCTATTGAAATACGCTAGACAAATTAATAATGACTAAATCACTTCAATTTAAATACATCTATTTTATATACATGCCTTTCATTTTACATAGGTCAGGAATCAAGGTTTTCAGAGTCTGATAAAATCCAGACCATTCAAATCTGGGGATACGGTAACCCATTTTATTCTTCCAAACATAAAAATAGTCCTCATTATCTGAGAGTTCAGATTTTGAGGATTATTTTTCTGTCGCCATTGTAATAGCCAGCCATATAGATATCTCAGAAGGGGCTAAAGCTTTAATTCTAAAGTCGACAAGCATTGGAATAACAGTTTTTTTAAAACCCAGGATACTAAATCAAACTGTAATTTCCTACAGTGAAATCTCCAAAATATTCCTATAGCCCCATCCCAGATAGTATGGTCGAGTATCTTCCATTTTCTACCATTTAACTGGCTATGAAGTCCTCCACTAGGCCAGGACAAATGCCCATTAGTAGTTTTGGACTAAACTATGGACTTTCCCAGACAGGGAATGTTACATTCTCAGACTGAAGCACATAGGCTTCAGTCAGGTCCTCCATTCCAGAGGGAAAATACTGTCTGGTGATTGGCTGAACTGTCTGACAGCTCCCTATAAAAGGGCTGGCTGTCAGACAGGGCTTTTGCTGGATTGTTAGCACTTGACTAATAAAGAACTGTTGTTTTGAAGTCTCTCTGTCTGCTTCTTCCATTCACCCAACATAACACTGGCAACGAAGGTGGGATTGGAAGGCAGATAAGCCAGAAAAGAGCTGACAACGTTGCAATCCAGCCCAGGGTTACTGCCTTCGACAAACGGCCTTTCTAAAGCACCAACTCAGCCGACATGACGATGCACGCCCCGCCGAGTCAATTCAACCCGGCACAAGAGTACTGGGACACCTACATGACTCGCTTCGATTGCTTTATGGAGACGAATGACCTCCTCGGGCTGTCTGACAGCCGGAAAAGAGCTCTGTTCCTGAGCTACTGTGGGACAGATGTATTCGGCACCACCCAGGCGCTAGCTGAACCAACACTGGTCCAGACGGTCACCTGGTCCGCACTTCAGAATATGCTGAAGACTCACTACGCGCCAAAACCCTCCAAATATGTGCGGTGGCATGAATTCAATTTGCGGAACCAAAAGGAAGGAGAGACCATCAATGAATACGTTGCCACGCTTTGAAAGGCAGCTGCCCATTGTGAATTCCGAGATCTGGACGAGCTACTGCTCGACCGAGTGATCTGCAGAATTTGGGACATTACTCTCCAGCGGAGGCTGCTTTCGCGGACAACCCTCATGCTCCAGATCGCACTGGACGAGGCCAGGGCATTTGAGGCATCTACTAGGTAGAGTGAGGCAATACAGCAACTGGGCAGCCCGAGAAGCGTGCGCAAAACTGTCAGCGTGCATCGTGAGACTTCGGCGTGAGATTTTTTGCCTGACAGTGATGAGGAAGTTTGCCGCGTTCGATTCAAACGGCGGGAAGCGGCAAACGCACCCGATGACCTATATCCACAATGTGCCAGCTGCGGAGGGCACCATCACCACACCGACTGCCGATACCGCGAGGCCATCTGTCAATGATGTGACCGTCGCAGTCACTTAGCCAGGGTCTGCCGTGCCAAGCTACCTTCACCACAGGCAACGCGACGAGCACCGAGCAAGCCCAGCTACCCCAGGCAACCTCAACAAGGGGGTTGGCCGCCGTGACGGAGAACCGACTGGGCCGACGCAACCAATGCCTGCCAAACCACGATCCAGCAAGCAACCACACCATGCCAGAAGAAGCTGCGAGTCACCGTCCTGCTCGAGGGGTCACCGTGCAGCATGGAGATTGACACTGGGTTGTCTCTCACCATCGTCTCCTGGGCCATGCTGCAACGAGCAATCCTGGGGATCCAGAGGAAACAACTGCGGCGCCAAGAGCTGAGACTGACCAACTACCAGGGCAACAGCATTCCTGTAATCGGCTGTGGCACCTTCCGGGTGCAGTTCAAAGAATTCAACGGCCCTCTCACCCTGACTGTGGTCAGCGGCTCCCTTCCAAGCCTGCTCGGCTTGGAGTGGTTCGAGGCTCTCGGCATGGGGGTGACCGGAATCAACTCTGTCACCGACAGCGCCACGGAAGACCTTATGAAGGAGTTCGAGGACGTCTTTAGTGACAGCCTGGGTACATATAAGGGGACCCCAATTTCATTTAATTTGGACCCAAATGTAGCCCCAATTCGACTCAAGCCCCGGAGGCCTCCTCTCGCCCTCCGACCAAAAATTGATAAGTAATTGGACATGCTAATTGCCCAGGAAATCCTAGAGCCTGTCAGTCATGCACGCTGGGAAACCCCTATAGTGACCCAGTCAAGCCGGACGGGTCAATTCGCCTCTGCACTGACTATAAGTGCACACTCAATAAGGCACTTCAGCAGAGCGCCTATCCAGTTCCTGTGGTCCAGCATCTGCTACACTCCCTGGGCCCAGGAAAAGTCTTTGCTAAACTGGCACAGGCCTACCAGCAGCTGCCTGTAGATGGCGCCACTGCAGAGGCACAGACCATTGTGACACACAGGGGTGCGTTTAAATGCAAGCGGCTCCAGTTCGGAGTTAGTGTAGCCCCCGGACTGTTCCAAAGTCTAATGGAACGCCTGTTAGAAGGAATTCCGGGGGTCGTACCATATTTCGATGACATTCTAATTTTGGCCAAAGATAAAAAACAACTATTCTAATGACTAAAGACAGTGCTGACCCGAATTTGAGACAAGGGTCTGCGACTTAATAAAGGGAAATGCCAAATTGGGGTGAACAGGGTAGAGTACATGATTGACAGCTCTGGAATCCACCCCACAAATTCAAAAATTAAAGCAATTCAGGACGCCCCTACCCCTAGGAACCAGACTGAACTACAAACGTTCCTCAGGCTCCTTAACTTCTACAGCATTTTCCTCAAACAGAAGGCTACGGTGGCCGAGCCACTTCATAGGCTACTTGCAAAAAAGGCAAAATGGACCTGGGGAAGGACTGAGGCTACCGCGTTTGCAGCTGTCAAATGCCTACTCTCTGCGGACAGCCTTCTAATCCAGTATAACCAGACCTTGCCACTTGTGCTGACCTGTGACACGTCACCCCTTGGCATTGGGGCTGTCCTCAGCCATCGCCTACCCAATGGGGTCCTCTCTGGGTTCCTGCCATGGTTACAGAGATCACCGGCCCTTGCTCTTACTGACTAGAGCTCAAGGATGGTAGAAGCTGGAGGCGTCACATTGACCAACTCTGAGGCCGACTCAGCCACTCCACTCTTAGGCTACAAGAACTAACTTCTGTGCAAACGCCTAACCAAAAGGAGCAACCACTCGCTCCTAACAGAGAAGACTCAATCTGACCAAGTCCGGAAGACTTACCTGGTGACGCTCATGCCAGGGGGGCGAGCTCCGAGCGAACTGGTCCTCGAAACTCCAGCCACGCCCCGGCCCGAAATCCAGAAGCCTTCCATTGGTCGAGGCCGGGAGCAACAGAAGCTCGACTGACCTGACCGCTTACCCAGCTCCGACTGAGCTGCGCAGGTCTGAAAGACCAACTAAACTCCCTGCCTATCTGCGTGACTACATCACACGTTGGGTTAGTCCAACTAAGTGGGGAGGGGTGTTACATTCTCAGACTGAAGCACATAGGCTTCAGTCAGGTCCTCCATTCCGGAGGGAAAATACTGTCTGGTGATTGGCTGAACTGTCTGACAGCTCCTTATAAAAGGGCTGGCTGTCAGACAGGGCTTTTGCTGGATTGTTAGCTGTTAATAAAGAGCTGTTGTTTTGAAGTCTCTCTGTCTGCCTCTTCCATTCACCCAACATAACAGGGAAGAGGTCAAATGTATATAGACAAACATATTGGTATTGCTTTCTTTTCTTAATGTAAGATGCCCAGAGTTGTTCTGGTGTTAGGTGGCCTTTAAATCTTGTAAATAAACAAACAAATAAAATGAGAAGGATTGAATGACACTGTCTTGAGACATTATATTGCAGGAAGAATTTTAGAACTTTTTTGGGGGGCGAGTGGTAAGTTGTAAAGATTTTTCAATATTTACACATTTTAAATTTACTGTAGCTGAATTTTCTGCTTAACTTAGAATTCTGCAATAAAGGATAGCCTGGAAAGATATAAGTTACAGTAAAGCCATATAGATAAGCCTTTTTTTACAAACCATTCTGTAATTAGCCAACAACCTGTATTTAAAAAGTAAGCCCTACATTATTATTCTACAATTTTCCAGTTATTTAGATAAGCATGAAAAATCTGATCTCTGAAATCTACTGGATAGCCAGTAGATGGCAGGAAGAAATCAAGACAACTCTTGCTTTTATTGCCATCTAGTGTCCATATGGAAAATGTGCAGACTGTATTTAAAACCTAATTTAAATATCTGAATATAACAAAAGGGGAATCTATATAGGGAATCTTTCCTGAAGCATTTGTACTGTACATACAAATCTAACAAATTCTGGGGACTCTGGGTATGTAATGGAATTATTTAGGGCAGCTTCATTCCATCCATATGTATTTATATCAGTATTTGGAAGAACAGGAAAAGTCACCTCTTATCACCGATACCGGTACCAATATGAAGCTCTTTATTGGTTTGGTATTTGCATATGGGAAATTTTATTGGCATTAGTTTTCTCCTGCAATGCTGTACTCTCTGTACAGTAATGAATGGTCTGGTGGACATTTAAGGAGCCGAGGTGGCGCAGTGGTTAGAGTGCAGCACTGCAGGCTACTTCGAGCTGACTGCTAGCTGCAGTTCGGCGGTTCAAATCTCACCGGCTCAAGGTTGACTCAGCCTTCCATCCTTCTGAGGTGGGTAAAATGAGGACCCAGATTGTTGGGGGCAATATGCTAACTCTGTAAACCGCTTAGAGAGGGCTGTAAAGCACTATGAAGCGGTATATAAGTCTAAGTGCTATTGCTATTGCTATTTTTTGTATAGGTAATAAAATGTATAGAAAATTAAAGCATGTTAATCTCAAACAATAGACATTTATAAAAGTGGATACTTTTTAAGAAGCATACTAAATATTTATCCATCTTAAGTGATTGTAAAACTTATGGAGACAGCTTTGATCTCTTTGGATTAAGGCTGGTGGAGGTCACTAGGTTAGAACTTACTGAAAGAAAGCTCTGAGACAATTGAAGCAAATAAGATTAAGATGATGCTAAATGTTGCAATTATTGTGGAGACTTGGAATGTGCAATGACATTTTAGATTTCCAATAAAAGTGACCTAGTGCCACTCTAGGTCATTCCAAAAAGACATTCAATGTTATCCTATGTAAGACCACTTCTTTTTAAGCATCTGTGCGGCTGCTTTTCAGATTAGTGTATATGGCTGCTGCTGTAAATGACTCTGAAATTGGAATGCAGTCAACCTTGCTAAATGTTTTCTCCTGATTCCTCAGCCTAGATGTCACTCATAGCAATAGCAATAGCAGTTAGACATTATATATCGCTTCATAGTGCTTTACAGCCCTCTCTAAGCGGTTTACAGAGTTAGCATATTGCCCCCAACAATCTGGGTCCTCATCTTCTACTCTCTTACAGAAATATATCTTCCATCTTATCATTTTATTAGAAAATGTTTTCCACAGGGTAGGAAGACAAAGCATGCCTGCTAAATAAAGTCTGTTGGATTATAAGTATTAACTAAATAGATATCTATTCAGTGATACTCAGCCTTATATATGATACTGATATTTAAAATATAGAATGGATAATAAAAATAATTGTTATATTGTATTACAGTATAATATTAAATAATACTACACAAGTATATTTCATGATGGTTTATTTAAAAAACTGATAAAAATGGTGGATACAAAGGGAATATTGTCTAACCACATAAATCCTATAATTTTGATATTTTGATATCCATGCTTAATGCATTTTCTAAAATTTCATTTGAAAAAGGGAAGCTTATGTCCCTTAGCTATAATGTTAAATATAGGATACCTGCTTGATCAAGGATGTAAGATACCTACTCGATATTCCATTGTACAAGTAGTCCTTGATTTATGACCATAATCTGGATCAGAATTGCCATTGTAAGTCATTACAGTTGTAAATTGGGCCAGACCCAATTTTACCCTAATTTTTATGGTGTGTTAAATGAATCACTGCTTTTGTTAAGTGAATCTAGTTTCCCCAATGGGCTTTTTTTTCCTGGACATCAGCAAAAAAATGTTGCAAATCAAACCATGTGACTGCAGGATGCTACAATTGATCAGAAATATGGACAGGTTGCCAAGTGCCCAAATTTCAATCATATTACGAGGGTGGTGTGATGGTTGTAAGTGTAAATATAGGTCATAAGTCATGTTTTCTGAGGGCATTGTAATTTGAATGGTTGTTAAATGAACAGTTGTAGGTTGAGGACTACTGTTTGAACCACTTTTACGGACTATTAATCTTCATCCTTTGCTACATAGTTGAATCCTGATTTCCTTAGCACATAGAATAATAAGGTGCCTGCCGTGGCTTTGAATGGCAGGCTCTGCAATTGTAGTTTAAATATTGAGGGAGATCCAAATTTAGCCAAAAAGAGCAATGAGCCCTCATATAGGAACTTGACATTGGGGGGAGGGGGGGAGGGGGACAGAGACAGACTGTGACAGGTGTTCTCTGGTTCATAGAATAAGAACACCAAATCTGCTTTTCTTTTCTTTTTCAACAGGTGGTTTACTAGTCCAACAACAGTGAATGCCTTTTACAGTTCATCTACAAATCAGATCAGTGAGTATTTGACTAAATCATGATTTAATTACTTATCTGAGAAAAAAGAATATCCTTCAGCTTCTACAAGCAGTGCTCCTTCTCACAGTTTTAAAACTATTATTTCCTCATACTGCACAAAAATGCCCACTAGGTTTAGAAACTGTGTCCTCATAAAAATACTAATACCAAGTGCATTGTATGTTTACAAGCAGATAAATATATTGCGTTTGGTTTTACATATTCAGGATATAAAGAGAGAAAGAGGGAGGGAGGGAAGAAGAAAGAAAGAGAGAGGGGGGGGAGAGAAAGAACAGATTGCATAAAAATATCCCTTCTAAGAAACAAGTAATATTACCTTTATGAAGTAATAAGGCATTTGATCACCTCTTGATTCTGATACAAATGTCACTAGTAAATCAAGGAATCCATAAAGCAAGCAGGCAGGCAGGCAGACAGGCAAGCAGGCAAGCAAGCAAGCAAGCAAATAAATCCCATACTTATTAAGGCCATTCACTCTCTAGTAATTTACAATGTTACCCAGCTTTGTTGAGGCAATATAAAACTGTATAGTGGTGTATGTTTTTATGCCTGCCATCAATTAAGCAGTGATAAGCTTTCGAGTCTAATGGCAGTGGTCTAGTTTTCTAGTGTCCTGACATTTCGTCAGCAGGAAAAGTTTTGCTGCTGGTAAAACATCAGGACACCAGAAAACTACACCACAGCCTTTCAGCCCAAAAGCATATCACTGCTTGAGTGTAAAACCCATCATTATTATTCTGATCCTGGCAAAACAACAATAATTCTAAATCTTTGAAAATTAGGGAACAGGTCTTCCTCAACTTGGATGCTTGGGTTATCCAAGTGTAAAAATTACAGTTTACTTACAAGATGAGTTTCTCATAGAGATACAACTGAGTCTGATTTTTTAAAAGTGTGTAACTTCAATGGTTCCCATGTGCAATGCACATTATTATGGAATTCTGGAAAACATTTTATTTTCATCCATTGTTTCATATAACTTATTTATTATATTTATATGATTTAGGCTGTAATTTGTAATGAGAATAAGTAATTTTGAACAATGGAGGCAGGTTGTTAAGTTTGTTCTAGCATTATAGATGTTATGTAATCATTTTTAGGCAGGATTTCATGGGTCCTATTGTTTAGGCATTAAGAGGTTGTTCTCATTCAGAATTTTTAGATAACAAATTAGCTATGAATGAAATGCATGCCGTCCTTGAAAGTTTTGTTGATCTGAGGCCACTGCAGCTTTCTTGAATTTGAGACCATATGATCAGAGACCTGACATAGTAATTTGTGGCTGATTTTTTCTTAGATGGTTTAGGAATAAACAAATCCAGCTAGTTTTTCCTATTAAGTTTGGCACAAGTTTTTATATGGAATTTAATGTTAAGAACAATATTTTCATTCTGTTAGTAATGTAAATTATTAAATATATCTTTTCATTTCAGCATAAACTGGACAGCCAGACTAAGGATTGTCTTGCTAAATTGAAAGAGCAGGGTTCATGAAGGAGGATTTTACACTCAGTAGAAGCTGAGAGGTGTCAGATACAACCAGAAGAGTTTGTGATAGACAGACAGACATAAAATCATTTATAAAGCTCACTCTGTGATAGAATTGGCAATAGGCAAGCATGGCTGAACAAAGATAATTGAACAGGAAGGTCCAACTATTGAACGCATTGCTAAAGAATACATATATTGCTAAAAAGGCCCAGTCCAGTGAGGTGGTTAAGGCATCAATTGAAACTGAGAGACTCTTAAGTTCTAGTCCCACCTGAGGCACAAAGCCAGCTGGGTGACTGTAGGTCAGTCATTCTCTTTTAGCCCTAGGAAAAAGGCAATGTCAAGCCATTTGGAAATATTGCCAAAAGAAAACTTCAGGGACTTGCCTAGAGAGCCTCCAAGAATCAATATTGATTTGAAGGCACAGACACACATCTCCCCGACTACTCCAAAATCAGGGGAAAGAAACTCCACAATTTTATCTCTATATATTTGAGTGACATTACTAATAATCTCCAGGCTCTTTATGGACCTTGAACAAAGAAACTAATAACAATAACTAATATTAAGCAGCTCCTGATCAAATGTGAAAAAGTGGAGACTAGTCTAAATGTTCGGAAAACACATAGGGTCTATCCATGCTGTCATATTGCCTTGTTGTCAGAATTAATTGGTTGTTATTTCTGAAGGGTAAAAATGGACATCATTTTTATTAATTTCCCACTCACCTTCAAAGTAACCTCAGGATATATTTTTCTGTTCCACTTCCAAACCACGTTTGTCTGTTATGTTGCTTTTGGAGTGTTTCTGTCTGTTTGGAATAAAGTATTTCAACCTGTTTTAAGCTGATTTAGCAGTTTACTAGCTATTTTGCAAATTTTGATGGGCTTTTGCTATTTTGATGGGCTTAACGATGACATCTATCAGAGCTGCGTCTCCCGGGGAGCCCCCCGAGACCTTCAGCGCTGGTATGTGTTGGCAGCTGAGGTGGAAATCGATCTGGCCAGAGACCGGCATCGTGGAAGCCGCAGCTGGAGCAAGCCTTCCCCCTCTGCCCCAAAAGAGGCCCTGAGAGCTGCCAAAAGTGGGCCAGCAGCCAAACCGAGATCCACGGCGTGCTTCAGGTGTGGGAAGGAGGGACACTGAGCAGCTGATTGCCTCACCAAGCCAGGCTCCAAGCCAACAACTGCTGGGGGCAGGAAGCCCGAGAAGCAGCCAGTAAAGCACCGTGAAACAGAGCTGAAAGGGGTGGAGGTCATTGAGTTCACCCCTCCTGGCCAGGAGGAGCTGGGAATTCTGACCACCCTGGAGGAGAGTGAGACCGACTCCAACCCCCTGGTAAGTCAGCATGTAGCCCCCATGACCATCCCAGCGGAGCTGCGGGTGCCTTCGTCTGGCGCCCAGGGGAAGATGCTAGCCCTTTTGGACTCTGGGTGCACAAGATGCATGATTAGCCCTGAGGTAGTGGAGAAACTGGGACTGAGACTGAGAACACTGAGGGTGCCCATAGCATTTTGCCAACTGGATGGGTCGGTAGCTGGGGGAGGCCCAACTCACTTTGTAACTGAACCAGTGGAGATGTGGATGGGGGATCACCAAGAGACACTGAGTTTCATTGTAGCCCCTGGAATGGAGTGACCCCTCTTGGATGGATTACCTTGGCTCCAAAAATGGAACCCCCATGTGAACTGGAGGAAGGGGCTTTTACGAATCCGTTCCACACAGCCGGGAAGAGGGGAAGGCAAAACCCCACCCAGAGCCAAGGCCACAAGGGAGCTAGGAGCTGCAGCGAGCAAGCGCCTAGATGGTGAGGAGAAAATCCCAAAAGAATACTGGGACCTCAGGGAGGCATTCAGCGAGAGGGGCTCAGATGTACTCCCACCCCATCACCCCACAGACCCAGCATCCTTCCAGGGGTGAGACTCCCTAAGCCAAAGATCTACTTGATGACCCCGTGAGAACTGGAGGAACTGCAAGCCTTTATTGACAAAAATCTAAAGCGGGGCTTCATCTAACCAGCTAGGCTGCAAGTGGCCGCCCCAGTGTTGTTTTGTGAGAAAAAGGATGGCTCTCTTCGCTTATGCATGGACTATAAAAGTCTCAACGTGGTGTGTGTGGAGAATGTTTACCCGCTACCCCTAATGAAGGACATGTTGGCTCATCTGGCCAAAGGAAAAATCTTTACTAAGCTGAACTTGAGAGAAGCTTATTACAGAGTCCGCATTAAGGAGGGAGATGAGTGGAAAACTGCTTTCAATTGCCCTTTGGGTTGCTTCCAGTTCAAGGTACTCCCGTTTGGATTACAAGGGGCACCTGCTGTGTTCATGCAATTGATCAATGAGGTGCTGCATGAGCATTTGTACAATGGGGTCCTGGTTTACCTAGATGACATCCTTGTCTACACTGAAACTATGGAAGAACATGTGAAGTTAGTGCGTTCAGTCAAGAAGCAGGCAGTCAGGGAGTGGGCGCCCCCCCCCCCCGCACCAGAAAGCAGTTGCAAAGCTTTCTGGGTTTTGCAAACTTTTATCGACAATTCATCCTCGCCTTTGCTAAAATTGCGTTACCCATTACCAACCTCCTAAAGACAAAGGGAGAAGTTAAGCCAAAGCCTAGCCGTCCCCTTGAGTGGACAATGGAATGCCAAGCAGCCTTTGAGAAACTTAAGCGGCTGTTTGCAGCCGAACCTGTCCTTAAACATCCTGACACGGATGTTCCCTTCATAGTCCAGGCTGACGCCAGTGACGTAGCTGTGGGGGTCATTCTATTACAGGTAAACGCCACTGGGGCCTTACAACCCTGCGCTTACACTTCCAGGAAATTAACTGAAACCAAAGGGAGATGGGCAATATGGGAGAAGGAAGCATTTGCTGTCCGATGGGCCCTATTAACTTGGAGGCATTTCCTCGAAGGGGCAAAACACCTTTTTGAGGTGTGGACTGACCATAAAAACCTGGAAGCCCTAAAAATGCCCCGAAAACTGTCACCCAAGCAAATTCATTGGGCACAACACTTTAACCATTTTAATTTTTCCTTGTGCTACCTTCCTGGGGGCACGAACTTTATGGCAGATGCTTTATCAAGATTGCCCCAGAACAATAGTGCTCGGCCAGAAGTAATCTGCCCAGTTATCCCCTCCAAGCAACTGGCTGCCCCAGTGGTCACCAGAGCCCAGGAGAAAGTGGGCCTCGACCTTCCCAGTGACTTAAGCGAGGAGCTGAAAGGAGCACTGAAAAGTGATGACTGGTTCCTGTCCCACTCAAACGAGTGCACCATGCGAGGTGGCCTAGCATGCATTGGTGCTAAACTATACGTCCCAGCCAGTCTTAGGGGGACTGTGCTGCAACAGGCCCATGATTCAAAAACTGCTGGACACTTTGGCTTCGTGAAAACTTTACACCTAGTCAAATGGCAGTTCTGGTGGCCCTCGTTGAAAAAGGACATAGAAACCTACGTGGCCAGTTGTCCTGTGTGTGCTTCTGCCAAGAGGCCCCCCGGGAAGCCTGCTGGACTCCTCCAGAGTGTTGCCAGTCACTAGTGCCTAGTGCCTAGTGCCCCATGGAAGGAAATATCCATGGACTTCATTGTTGAACTACCTGAGAGTGGGGAGAACACAATCCTTTGGGTGATCACGGACTTATTTTCCAAGCAGGTGCACTTTGTACCCTGTTCCAAGATCCCTTCCACAAAAACGCTCACCAAACTGTTTATCCAACATGTGTATAGGTTACACGGGGTTCCTGACCACATCATTTCGGATAGGGGGGTACAATTCACCTCCCACTTCTGGAGGGAGTTCCTAAAGTTGTTAGGCTCTGCCCAGGGTCTAAGCTCCACCCACCACCCTCCAACTAACGGGGCCTGTGAACGTACAAACTCGATTCTGGAACAGTACTTCAGGTGCTATATAAACTACCAGGAGGACAATTGGGCCAACTTGCTGCCTTTTGCAGAGGTCGCTTACAATAACTCGATCCACAGTAGCAAAGTTGCTTCTGGTCAGGATTTCGTATCCATTCCAGAACTGCCCCAGGGGAAACCCCAGATCCCTTCCTTAGTGGAATGGATTGAACAGCTTCAATGTATTTGGCCTGTCACCTGTAAGGCACTAGACGAGGCACATCAAGCCCATAAAAGACAGGCTGACAAGAAAAGAGCTATACCGAAAGGGATCCAAGTAGGGGACAGGGTCTTCCTATCTACAAAGTACTTACAGACCACCCAGAATCAAAGAAACTGGGACCCAAATATGTAGCCCCTTTCCCTATTGTTAGGATCGTAAATCCGGTCACGGTACAGTTAGAGCTACCCAAAACCCTTAGATGGATGCACCCTGTGTTTCATGTTAGCTTGTTGAAACCTGAGCATGTATCTTCACTTCGACCAGACCAACCTGCCCCTCCAATTCCCCTCCTTATCAAAGGTGAACAACACTTCGAGGTCAAAGAGATCCTGGATTCCAGGAAGCATAGGGGGAAGGTACAGTATTTGGTGGCTTGGAAACATTTCCCTCCCTCACAGTATGAATGGGTGAACACTCGGGATGTCCGGGCCCCTAAACTCCTACAACTGTTTCACACTAAATACCCTGACAAGCCTTAATATTATTTTACTTCCCTGTATGGTAGATTGCTTCTATCCTGTCTATTTTGTCTTATGTTTTTTTCCTTAGGGCTAACGCCTCTACTGCAGGAGGGCTGAATGTCAGCCGGATCTCCAGCATGGGTTTTCCCTTTGATGCTTGCTTGCTATTGGCTGCCATAGTAATAGGGAGGGGGGGCATGGCATTGGGGTTTAGGAAGTGAGCTGGTGTGAAGAAGGCCCTTGTGAATAAACAGGGAGGTTTGCTCTCATGAATTACTGCGCTGCTGAATGGAATTGTTTACATCCAGTCAAGGCCAACCGTCATGGAACTCCAGATGGACGAAAACACCTGAAGATGTGCCTCACATGACACTATGTGGGACGGGGATTGGACATTCAGCCTGGGTCCCTGGGGGGAGGGATTTGGGGAAACTTTCAATATGTAACTTTCGCGCCTTTTGGCTCAGATCTTGCTTTTCTTTCGCTACTATCATTTCAAACTCAGTAAAAGTACCTCTTCTCTACTTCAATGGAGTCAGGGGTTTTCTTTCTTGGGCTTTGAATGGAGGCAGGCTTGACAGGGGCACTCTTTCCTCAACTTACAACAGTTTATTTAGTGACTGTTCACAGTTACAGCACAGAAAAAAGTGATTTATGACCGTTTTTCACATTTACAATCATTGCAGCATCACCATGGTCACAGGATCAAAATTCAAATGCTTGGCAGCTAACTCATATTTAGATAGTTGCAGTGTCCCAGGCTCATATGATTATTGTTTGTGACCTTCTGACAGGCAAAGTCAATGGGGAAGCCAGATTCACTTAACAATAGCAATAGCACTTAGACTTATATACCGCTTCACAGTGCTTTACAGCCCTCTCTAAGCGGTTCACAGAGTCAGCATATTGCCCCCAACAATCTGGGTCCTCATTTTACCCACCTCGGAAGGATGGAAGGCTGAGTCAACCTTGAGCCGGTGAGATTTGAACCGCCGAACTGCAGCTAGCAGTCAGTTGAAGTAGCCTGCCATGTTAGTAACAACCATGTTACTAACTGAACTACTGCAATGATTCACTTAACAACTGTGGCAAGAAAGGGCAAAACTCACTTAACAAATCTCTCACTTAGCAACATAAATTTTGGGCTCAATCGTAAGTCGAGGACTTCCTGTATTCTAATAGAAAAATCCTTGTAACAACACAGCTGAAACAGTGTGGTGGCTGTGATCTTCACTTAACATATGAAAGATTGCTGGTTCAAAACCTGTTTGCAGGTTGGATACCAAAAAAGGAATACATAATAGAATATGCCAGAATGGTTACAATCAATAAAAATGTATTAAATCCAGATACTTAGAACATTGGACACATCCTCCTCAATCTATCATGATGAGCATAAGAGTTGGAAGGGACCTTGGAAGTATTCTAGTCCAACCGCCTTCTTACCCAGCTGGAAGCATCTGCTCTGCATAAACCTGACCTGGGATCCCCCAAAAGATAGCAATATTGTGTGTGGGGATGGATTGTTAGAATATTCATGATTGGGAGAGCCAATGGTAACAAGGTCAGCCAATGAATAGGCATAGCAACTAAGTCAGCCAATGAGAGCTAAACACATCTGAGTCTGTGCAGAGAATCGAAACTGAAGTTTGAGGCTGGGCGTGGCTCAGCCCACTCTATGTTTGTCTGCTCTGAACTCTGAACTGAAAGCTTGTCTGCTGCTGGAAATGAAACTGCTTGTAACTGTTGCTACATTGAAGAAATAATCTACTTGTGGTATTGTATATATATTATTATGTTTATAAAGAAGTTAATGAATCCAGCTGAATCAGTTATCTGTGTGTGCTTCTGGTTTTGATTTATGCAACAAACTCTGATATTAAA
>QLTV01004225.1:2730072-2742536 GCA_003457575.1 Thermophis baileyi
GCCTGGTGAGATTTGCACTGCAACATTGCTGGCAGCCGGTGATCAGGAGAAGTAGCCTGCAGTACTGCACTCTAACCACTGCGCCACCATGGCGCAGCCATGAAGGGAAGAGTGTTAGAATATTCATGACTGGGAGAGCCAATGGTAACAAGCTCAGCCAATGAATAGGCATAGCAACTAAGTCAGCCAATGGGAGATAAACACATCTGAGTCTGTGCAGAGAATCGAAACTGAAGCTTGAGGCTGGGCGTGGCTCAGCCCACTCTGTGTTTGTTTGCTCTGAACTCTGAACTGAAAGCTTGTCTGCTGCTGGAAATGAAACTGCTTGTAACTGTTGCTACATTGAAGAAATAATCTACTGTATATATATTATTATGTTTATAAAGAAGTTAATGAATCCAGCTGAATCAGTTATCTGTGTGTGCTTCTGGTTTTGACTTATGCAACAAACTCTGATATGGTTGGATATGTTTTCAGATTCCTGTGCCAAAACAGGTTAATAGCAGCAGCCAGAAGATGGGTGGACAAAAGAAGAAAGTTGCTTGTGGCTTCGCTGCCTCCCTTGGAATGATGCAGGGTCTCTGTATGGAGATAATGAATTTAATAATTTGGCCAATCAAGCAAATGTGAAAAGAAGTGGAGAAAATGAAGAAACTATCCACCATTACTAATAACAACAATTTTTAATTACACAATATAAACTGCAGCTTGTGACTTATTGAATTATAATGTTTAAAGGGAGCACTTTTTAAGGTTCAGGATACTTTTGATAGCTTTTGCTGAATGTAAGAGCTAAATTACATAACAAGATGAAATATTATTACTTGGCCTTTCTTATCTCTGAATAGAATTAAATAGGCACCATTACAGAAAGGCCCCTGGAAGAAATCAGCGTACTTTGTACAGTGTACAGTGTACAGTGTGCTCAAGGTTGGCAAAACAACTGTCAGACTCACATTTTCTTAACATACATAGTGACTGAAGGATTCCTGTCCTTCTATGGGTTGAATCTGGACTTGTCGAGGGTCTCTCATTTGAAGGATTGCCATGTTCAGGTACCCTATTGTCAAGTGTTCTTAGTGATGGCACCTCCTGTGTACCAACCTACCGTTAGACATTTTGACAACTCTGTACTTAGTATACTTTGGGAAAAGGAGTGAAATCATGTGATTTGGAACAATGACCATTTTTCTACTCCAGTATGGGAGCACATAGGTTAGTTGCTGTTAATAGTTAGCATTATTTTGGCTTGGAAATTAACCTTAAATTATGGTTGTGGCTGTATACTGTTTGGATTCCATGAGAATGGAGTGGTGTAGAAATTGAGTGAAGTAAATAAATTGGTACATTAAAAGTAAACACACAAAGAAAAGTTTTCTAAAAGTTTGTTTGCTCTAAGCTGCCCCAAACTAATGGAGGCAGAAGGCTTTCCTCCTGGTCTTCTACATTCCTGGAATGACCATGTCATCTGTACTGTATAAGAATATTGGAGGATATGCAGAGCTGGTAAAATAGCTATACAGTTTGCTTATGAAATGTCTAGTTCATATTCAATGAGCTTTAGCAATAGCAATAGCAATAGCAATAGTACTTAGACTTATATACCACTTCATAGTGCTTTATAGCCCTCTCTCAGCGGTTTACAGAGTCAGCAATTGTATAAAGTCAACTCAGATATAACAATATCTTCATTCTAGCTTCCTATACAAAACTATCTGGTTATATTTTGCCCCAAAGGCTATGCCCCTTGCAAGCATTAATTTAGGGTTTTAAAAAGGAACATTTAAATAAGATATGCAGTAAAGCTTTATTTACAGGTTTATCCAATCATGTTTTGAGTATTTCCTTTTTATTTTTTTTTCCTCATGGAAATCTTTATTCTCCCCTTCCCTGTTCATTAAAGCTTCTACCTACAGTAGAGTTTCTGCTATATATTTCTTATATATTTAAGGTTTTTGGAAATTATTTGCAATTTTTGTTGTTCTAGGCTGTCTCTTATATTTCTACTGTAATTCCTAGGCTTTCTTTGTGCTACCTACATAAGCACCAGTGGTGGGTTGCTGCCGGTTCGGACCAGTTCTTTAGAACTGGTAGCGGAAATTTGCTGCCGCTCGCCGAACTGGCAGCGATGACTGGCGGTCCATGCTCCCGAACCAGTCCTCCGGTCACCGCGGCTTGCAAAAAAACCCTCTGTGCATGCACAAAGGCTTCTGTGCATGCGCAGAGGGTCATTTCCGTGAAGTGACATAGCACTTCCATCGCGATGCGAACCGGTAGGGAAGGTAAGTGGAACCCACCCCTGATAAGCACCTGTATAAAACAATCTTATATAAATAGCTTAGTTTGGCCACTTAGGGCTGATGAGAATTGTAATTGTAATTCCGATATCTAAGTCTATGGAAAAAGCCCAAACATTTCTTTAAGTCACAAACTTTATTTATTTATTTTAGAAAATTTATATGGCTGCCCGACTCACTCTCAGTGACTCTGGGCAGCTTACTAAAATAAAAATCCAATAGCAAAACAATAAAAAGCAGTAACCCTCCACCCTTTTATATACTTTTATATTGTAATACTTTCAATAAGAAGCTGGTCAACACACTATTTATATCTTCCTAGGTTAAATAAATGTATTCAAGTTGTGCATAGGAGATTGTTTTGATGATGTGACACAATTTAAAATTGTTTAGCCATCAGGACCAAATTTGGATTATAACCTGACCCACCCAATAGAATGACTACACAAGCCAGTTCTGAGATATAATGGTGTTTCAATGGTAAATTGTTAACTTGAATTTTAGCTGTGAGGAAGGAAGGAAGGAAGGAAGGAAGGAAGGAAGGAAGGAAGGGCTTCCTATAAAGATATACTATGCTTCTGACTGAAATTCATTGTTTAAATTCATTGTTTAAACCATTAGATTAACTGTTGCCCTTGTGTGCAGAAAGTATCAGATACTCTACCTTGTCTAAATCTCTTAGAAAATCTCAGACTTCTTTATTTGGTGAGACTGAATTCTTTCTTTTCCTCTTCCTCTTCTAAAATCACTATAGGGTTTCCAGCAGGAGAACTCCAGAAGCCTTTCTTCTGGGGAACTGAATATCCCAGGTAAGAAGTCTTTTTATGTGAAATGCTAATAAAGTCAAATACATGAAATATTATTAAAAGTTAGCACACTTATTGAAGCAAGAAACTGGAAACCTAAATATATGTGCAATTAACCATGTTCTATTAGCTTTAACTTTTGGGACACTGTAAATATAGATCAATACAAAAAACTGCTTTCATGATAATACCTATTTTGTTTTGTTTTGTTTTGTTTTCAATTCATTAGAGATATGTCCATGCATTCTGCCCTCTTTCGTTCATCCTCATGCACTTTTTAATAGGTAATCAAACAGTAAACCCAGAAAAGGAGTTCTCCCCATATTTGCTTTACTGAGGTTTTCTTTACAGAGCTTATCAGCAGCCTCCATTCCTCTCCTGTGTATTTAAATACTCTGTTATAAAATGAAAGGCTGCAGGCGGAGATGAATTAAGTATTCCTGTTCATGTATTGCAATGAATATTTTTAGAAAACTAACTACTGTTAGCTGTGGATCCGTGTAGAAGCTGCTAGTTTTCACACATATAAAACAAAACAAAACAAAAATCCTGTTAATGTTAAATATGTCTCTGGAATTTAAAACACACAATTCCTATTTATGAGATTAGAAATAGTTCTTAGGTTCCACTTTTTTATTTTAATATTCTCAATACTTGTTACAATTCTTCCCCCACAAGATTATTTCCCCCATAAATTCTTTATATAGTCAGAATTTGCCTTCTTATAGTCTCAATAGAAATTGAATTATAAAGTAGAAAAGCTGAGTATCTCTGAGAATCTAGTTCTCGAATCATGAAATGTGACAAGAACCAGATTCTAGAAAGTAGAAATTTAAGATCTTTTGCCTGGGTCAAAGTTTGATAGTTACTGGTCTTTGAAATCCTTGTAGAATAAATGCATACGATTTGTGTTGTGAAATCAACATTTATTGAGCATGTCTGCGCTGAAATTAAAGTGCTAACTGTTACTTACAAATTAGTGTGGTTATTAATTAAGAAACCAAAAATAAGGAATTATATATCTTTGATGACATTTTGTGGAGGAAGCTAACAGCTTCGGAAGACACAGCATTTTATTTGTTTGTTTGTTTGTTTGTTTGTTTGTTTATCCATCCCATTCCCTAACCATATCAAACTATATTTGAGATTGTTCCACTGCTGCAGGCTTATTCCATGTCAATAACCATTTTCAAGACCAAGCATCATCAACAAGAACACTATTGATAATGGAAAATGTTCTGGCTGTTTGCACCCATAATCAATGGAGAACCAAAAACTTGCATACATGCTCTTACCACTATATTAACTCAGAACTACTGAACTAGTGTGTAAAATTCAGCCACTATCTCCTGAGCCTTTTATTAGATCAATTCCTAAGTTATTTTTGAGGGGTCCTTGGTGCTCTCTGAGCTTGGTTGTTTTCTTGCAGAATTTTCATTACCCAAACTAGGTAAATCATCAATGCTAATGTCCTAGCACTGATGATGTTACCTAGTTTGGGTAATGAAATGTCTGCAAGAAACAAGCAAGCTCAGAGAGCACCAAGGACCCCACATTTCAACCCTGAGCTACAAATATTCTCCTTTATTGGTAAGTTATTTCTTCTTTTCATTAACATTCCTTCTTCCTCTGATCATCCCCTGGATTTATGTCTCATTCTGATATCAATGCTCATATTTTTTCACCCATTCTGCATTTTTTTTAAATAAAAAAACCCCAATTCCTCTGCTTTCTGTTAGTTTTTCTCTAATAGCTATCTCTCCCTAGCAGACTGATCTTTTTTTAAAAAAGAAAGTAGACAGGTGTCAAACTTGATTACGTCACGTGATGTATCATTACGAATCACGACTTTTTGCCTTTGCAGAGCTGGGGTGGGCGTGGCCTGCACGTGACACATCCAGCCCACCGGCTGCCAGTTTGACACCCCTGCTGTATGCATTTGTAAGCTGACAATTTTAAGTGTTTGTGAATATCTTATTATCCTATATTTGCACATACATAGTTAAAAGTTTCATTACTTAAAGTTAATCATATTTTAAAAACATATATTTGTATTTTAATATTATATGGATTTGTATTTTTGGAAGTTTTAATACACACACACACAAACATACAATTACTGCTATATTTTGTTTGTTTATTTCATTAATAATTATCTTTAAATGGAGGGAGATTTTCTGAGAGCTTGGGAAATGCAATGCACTTGTTTCTTGCACTTGTTTCTTATGTTTAATTTGCAATTTCTGTACGTGTTCGCCCAGTAGTGACTTCCTCATGTTTCACCCACTAGCAGAGGAACAAACTATATTTTATCCCAGACTTTAGCTTTGCACTTTTAAATAAAATTGTTTTAGCTGCTCAATGTCCTCAAGAAACAAAATATGAAATAACAGAAAATGAAATAGCAGCACAATCTAATACAAATTCCAAAAATTCAATTCCATTTCCAAAACTTTCCCAACCAACTTCACAATCTCTCTAAAAAAAGTAATAAATCTGAATTTCCCTGATTATATATGCAACTTGTACCTATATTTTATATTATTCAGGGAGCCATCTTTCTCTGCCATGGGTTTATGATGACTCAGACTGCAGCATTCAGCCATTATTAAAATTACTGTGAAAAGTGTCTCGTCGTAAAAATGCCATCATATTATCTTTTGGGTATTACAGTCAACAGAAGTGTTTTAATATAAACATAAAAAATGGCCTATTTCCCAATAATAATGCTTGCTTGCTTGCTTGCTTGCTTGCTTCCTTCCTTCCTTCCTTCCTTCCTTCCTTCCTTCCTTCCTTCCTTCCTTCCTTCCTTCCTTCCTTCCTTCCTTCCTTCCTTCCTTCCTTCCTTCCTTCCTTCCTTCCTTCCTTCCTTCCTTCCTTCCTTATAGCAATAGCAATAGCACTTAGACTTATATACCACTTCATAGTGCTTTACAGCCCTCTCTAAGCGGTTCACAGAGTCAGCATATTGCCCCCAACAATCTGGGTCCTCGGGTCCTCCACCTCGGAAGGACGGAAGGCTGAGCCAACTTTGAGCCGGTGAGATTTGAACCGCCGAAATGAAGCTAGAAGGAAGCTGNAGCAGTCAGCTGAAGTAGCCTGCAGTGCTGCACTCTAACCACTGCGCCACCTCGACTCAGTTAATTCCTTCCTTCCTTCCTTCCTTCCTTCTTTCCTTCCTTCCTTCCTTCCTTCCTTCCTTCCTTCCTTCCTTCCTTCCTTCCTTCCTTCCTTCCTCATACATGACAATATAATTGAATGTATGTTTGTGTACACATTGAAGGAGCGAGGGATTTTTGTTACTCCAGATGTGACAGCTCAGGGGCAGAATATTCTTTGATTCCCACTTTTAAAACTCTGTTGGATTCAGGAATAATTCATTGGAATATGATTTTGTGTCTGTCTTACCATTTTGAATTCAGCTCATGTGAAAACCATAAAATGTTAGCTTTCAAGTGATTTCTGAGAATAAAGTGGGATGAAAACTGTGCCCTCTGGAAGTAGTCAGTCAAGGTTCACTTTCTTCATTGAAAAGTTGACCCTTCAATAACTAAAAGTTATGCTTTCATTCCAGGACTACTTCCATATTCCTTTATTTCTTTCTGCTATTTCAGTTCTTAAAAACATGAGAACCATGGGCACTGTTCCCTCTAAGGTGTGCGGCCGCGCGGCCGCGCACGTAAAGAGAGAACACCGCGTGGTAGTTTCCAACTTCCGTGCGGCATTTTCTAATGGCAGAGGCTGCGCACCTGCACGTCCGCGCACCTGAAAAGAGAGCGCCGCGCGCCAGTTTCTAACTGCCGCGCGTTGTTTTCTACTGTTACAGGGAACATTGACCATGGGTTTCCTTTCTTTAGAATATTTTAGAGACTTATCTCTTCAGTCTGGTATTTAACTAAACTTGCACATCTTCCCCTTCCCTTCCTTCTTCTTCCATTTTGTGGTTTTAAACTAAGATTACAAAAAGGCTTTTATATTCTTATGACATTAAATAATGTTTACTCTTACATCTTATTACAAATAAATATTTACCAATAAGGGCATAAATAATAAGCACCAGCAATTTGGTATTACTGCAAGCATACTCCATTCTAATACATTTGACTATTTATACTGTAAGGTTCAGATATGTGCTTAAGCCAACAATGAGCCAAAAGAAGAACTTAAGTAGAGGCTTGAGAAAGAATCAGCATTTAATTTGATCAAAGCAAAGAGCTGGGTAAACCGTTCCAAACATATAAAAAAGAGACATGTAAGGAAGGCCACACCTTAGAGAAGGTATGGCGTCCTTTTTATACTTTTAGAAACATCAGCTTGGTCCCCAATTCTGGCCTCCTGATTTAGGTTTTCACATTCCTCATAGTCCTGCAAAAGATAGATGCCTCCCCATCAATCTTATCTCGTCCTTGGGTATTCCTTTGTTCTCTCCCCCCCTTGCTACTTGGCCCCCTGGTGCTACAGGGAACGGAACTGAGCACCTAACAACACAGATCAAAGGTGTAAGTTAGAGCTGAGGTGTAAACTGTATCAAGGTACCCCCATATGTGTCCGCTGAGTGAACCCTGACGATGATGTATGTAGCTTCAACCCGAGATAGGTGCCAGGCTCCGGATGGTACGGGGAAAACAAGAATAAGATTGATGGGGGTTCTGATTGGTGGCAGGAGCATATGTTTGACAGATACCAAATACTTTACAGAGGCCTAATGCAGCATATATGTGTTACAGGAAACAAATGTTTAGTTGAAGCAAATGTTTACAGAACAGAATAATAAGCTTTTACTAATTCTATTATTCCAGTATATTATATTCTACTATTCTACTATTATTATGTCCCTATTATTATTTTCCTTCAATACTTTAGACCTCTCTCCATCAGTTTTGATTTAAGACAACTTATGAGCCATATTTGGCTTATATGGAAAAAAAGAGATTCAATATTCTTTTGACAATTTAATTAGCTTGAGCTTTTTTGCATGTTTGGAAATTATAGTTGTTAAGAGAAGCTCTTCACTCTGCTGTGACAAATACAAAGTTTATCTACCTTGATACTGCAGGGCTAGTAATTGATTCCAAAAGGTTAATTGTGAGCAGCCTTGAAAATGGTTGATAGAAATGTAACACTGAACTGTGATTCGTCTATTAATATAAAAACATGCAATGTGACTGTTAAATAAAACCACATTCATCATATGCCATTAAGTTTCTCATGTTTGAGGTGGCACTGTGTTTAATGTAGTCAGAGAAGTTAAATGTACTTCTTTGTGTATATTAGCTAATTTCCATTTGCTTTTTACAAACTAAGAATTTTTTTAAATTTCAGCTAATGTTTTTCAAATAATAGTGGTTTTCTTCAATTATATCTTTAAATATACTTTCTTCCAGTTTACATAGAACTGAATGGAAATTCTACTGCTTTGTGTTCTCCATCTACTGCAGGGGTGTCAAACTGGCGGCCGGATGCATCACGAGCAGGCCACGCCCACCCAAGTTCCACGAAGGGGAAAAACGTCACGATACATCACATGATGGCAACGTGACTGCGAGTTTGACACCCGTCTACTGGATCACAAAATTATTTTCTTTTTCAGGTCATTAAGCTATGGTGCTATTGGAGTAATTGTTGGACATGAATTTACTCATGGATTTGATAACAATGGTGAGTTAATTAAATTCTTAAAATTTGGTTTAAAAATGACTAATTTTGGAGCCCCCTCCTAACTTCTGTAGGAATAAAAATGATGAACTTTAAATGCAAACCTCACGTACTTTCTAAAGCAATATGGAGATGTAGTGTTTCTGGTCTTTTAAGTGAAAATAGCTAATCATGCATTAAATTCTTGTTTATATTTATGTAAATTTTAAGATTTATGTAAATAGTGAAATGATTCTTTTAAAGGAAATGTTTCTGGGTTAAGTTTTAAGAAATCTGTATGTTTATTTTATTAATAACATGCTTTGTGTTTTTCTTGAAAATGGAAATGCAGGTCGCAAATATGACAAGAATGGAAATTTGAATCCTTGGTGGTCCTTGCAGTCAGAAGAAAAATTCAAAGAGAAAACAAAATGCATGGTCAATCAGTACAACAGCTATTACTGGAAGAAAGCAGGGTTGAATGTAAGTTCAGGAGTTTTGGCTTAAACTGATTTGGATCAATCAAACTAAATCTGGAACAATCAGCAGTAATATATCATATAAACATCATAACATTTTGATGTTTGGCTTTTTTTTATAGCTTGTAACATTTTTTTTATCTTTTTAACTAGATATATTTAGCTTTTTCAGTGATACATGATACTGAGGGATACATGATTTCATCTAGTGACGGCTGGCTACTGTGGCTGGTGGCAAAGGTTTTAAAGACTTAGTTATTTTCCAATGCTTTTCCTCGTTTTTTCCTTTAATTTCAAGGCAAAGAGGCAAGGAAGAGATGAAGTGATGGGAAACCACCCATGCTTGCTTAATTATTCACTATGCATCTTTACAATTATATAGCTGTCAATAACAATGCAAATAGATATTGTTAAACCTGTATTCTTTTACAGCTTTTGATTTTCTGTCTCTTTCGTCTGTCCATCTGTCTATATCTAATCTCTACCTATCCCATCCATCCATCCATCCATCCATCCAGTAGAATGAAAAAAAAAAAAGGAATTTGAAGCAATAGGATCCACTGACTGGATTCCTTGGAAAACTTAAGTACTAATGCTACACAGTAGCCAAAATGGTTTGAAAGACAACTTATTTTTTCACTTTTTCAACAGCTGTAATGCTGCAGGCAACTTGATGCATGTATAAAAAACATTGTTTTCCAACATTGCCTACAGATAGTATTTGTTTAAAGACTGCCCTGTTTAGCAACTGTTCAAAGTTACAATGTCACTGAAAAAGTAACTTTACAACTGTTCCATGCACTTAGGATGGTTACAACATTCCCCTGGCTGAGTCATCGCCATTTGCCTGCTCCACAGCTGGCTTCTGACAAGTAGAGTTAATAAAGAAGCTCACAGTATAATCACAAGTTGCAATCACATGATGTCTCACTTAACAACCACTACTTAGCAACAGAGTTAGCAACCCTTGTATTCCCCCCCCCCTTTATATGGAAATATTTGATGTGGATTGAAAAACCATGATAATTTACAGTATTCTTACTCCTAGATAAAAGGAAAAAGGACTTTGGCAGAAAACATTGCAGATAACGGAGGGTTGCGAGAGGCTTTTCGGGTAGGCAGCTCTTTTTTTCTAAGTGCAGACCAATACATGGTCCACCCCCACACACCCCAATATTATATTGTAGGAAAAAGGGCTGGTGAAACCTGCACTGCCTTCAATGTATTCATTATGTCTCTCATCAGGCCTATAGGAAATGGGTCAAAGAAAAGAGACAAGGAGAGGAAGAGGCTGTACTACCAGGCATTGACTTCACCCATAATCAGCTCTTCTTTCTGAGTTATGCTCATGTGAGTAGTACACAACATTTCAGAATGGATACACATATTTAGCTGTTCACTGTATGATGAGTAGACAAGTCTGCTTGATTACCAAAAGAATGTCATTTTCATAAATGGTAGATTATTACCAGTCCCTTCCCTTAGAAACAAATTACAAGGCCTCTCTTCAGATTCTTCTTTCTACAATACCAAAAAGATGTAAAGTACATTTCAGTGCTGCTTCCTAACTGATGGTTCGTTCCTTTCTGGCTTTCTAGTTGCTGAAGAGAAAGAAATTTCTAAGGCAGCCCAAGTTCCTTTTTATAGCACAATGTTGGATGGCTTTGTACATGACTTGTCTCTGACTTACATAGGCTACAGAGTACAGACAACTACGTCTGTCATTGGTTACAAGCTGGATCATGAAAGAGGTTCATAATTATTTAACCAGTTCTTTTATCTAATTATCTAACTATATATCTTAGGTGAGGTGCAATTCATTTAAACCAGAAGCTGCAAGAGAACAAATCTACACTGGAGTTCACAGTCCCCCTCAGTTCAGGTATTTTAAGTTGCTTCCTTTTTTCCCAATTGCCATAATACAGTAAATCAGGCAGGTATAATAAAACTAATATAAACAGCTGTTCTGATCAGTTAAGAAATGTGACAATTTCTTTTAACCACTTTGTTGTTCTGCAAGAACTCATACATTAGTGTATGTACTTCTCTCCCTTCACTTTATTTTCCATCTTGATATTTATAGTACATCATTTCCAGAGATTTGTTTTTCCAGCCTCAAGAAGCTGATTAGTAGAAGGGAGATAAATTAGGGTGGGGAAAATGTTTTTCTTCTTTCCAGGTAGTAGTTTCTCTTCTCTGTAACATTTAGCTGTGTGGATTTTAATTTATTAATGTTTATTCTAGTATTCTGAATCTAAGTGTAGCATTATAATCATGGATATGGGTCAACTGACCCCACATGTCAACACATTGAATCAGGTCTAGAAATGTGGGTAAGAAGGATTGTTTTCTTTTTTTTGCAAATGCACACACCCAAACATTTACACAATTGAAGGAAATTCTTGCCTATCTCTATCCTGGATCCAGCAAAAGCTTCTGCATTTTAGCATGCTGTGAAATATGCTCTTGACCCAACAGCAAAGTTTCATTACCCAAACTGTTTCATTATTTCTGTGGGGAGAATGCTTTTACACTGATTTTTATTTGTTCTGCTGTATTTTAATGCTGTATTTTATTTTTTAATGTTTTGAGTACTACCTGGAGACTGTAGGAAGCTTAAATAATTATGATAAAACGTATTATTATATACAATTATAATTAATGAAATAGTATTTTAAATTATTATTTTTTGAAATCATCAGCCTTTCCTAGAACAGGAATTTCTATTGCAATTTTTAGTGCAATTTCCTGCCAATATTTAAAGGAGAAATGTATTCAACATCCAACAGATTAACAGAGTTGGAAGGGATCTTGTAGGTCATCTAGTCCAGCCCCCCGCCCAAGCAGGAGACCCTACACCAGGGGTGGGTTCTAAATTTTTTTACTACTGGTTCTGTGGCATGGCTTATTTTGTGGGCGTGGCTTGATGGTCATGTGATGGTGGGTGTGGCTTCATGGTCATGTGACTGGGTGGGCATGGCTTCATGGTCATGCGACTGGATGGACGTGGCCAACTCAATGTCACTCACGTCAAGGGGTGCCTCACCTGGCCCCTCCCCTCCCAGCCATTCCTCGTCACACCCAGCCTCAATGTATCTATAGTTCTGTAAAAATGATGTTCACCTTTTTTCAACTTTATTATCTGCATCTACATACTATAGATGTACTGTCATGGACCACTGAAAGGAGTAAATGGCTCACATGCTTTGCCCAAGAGTGTGATAGGCAGGTCACAAAACAGGCTATTG
>QLTV01004225.1:2753635-2774001 GCA_003457575.1 Thermophis baileyi
TAAATGTAGTTCATAAAATTATCTGCCACAATGTCCTACCTGTCAATGACTACTTCAGCTTCAACCACAACAATACACGAGCACACAATAGATACAAACTTAATGGAAACCGCTCCAAACTCGACTGCAGAAAATACAACTTCAGCAACAGAGTGATCAATGCCTGGAATTCACTACCTGACTCTGTGGTTTCTTCCCCAAACCCAAAAAACTTTAACCTTAGACTGTCTACTGTTGACCTCACCCCATTCCTAAGAGGTCTGTAAGGGGCGTGCATAAGCGCACCAGCGTGCCTACCGTCCCTGTCCTACTGTCCTATTGTCCTCATCTATCTGTATTCACTTTGATTATGTTTATGTTTATACCTATACCTGCTATCTTGTACATGTTTGACAAACAAATAAATAAAATAAATAAAATAAAATAAATATTGGAAGTGACAATGCCAATTCACAGCTGCAGATGGACTCAAGGGAGTCAATTATAATTTAGTTCAAAAGTCTTGACCATTTCTAGTATTTTAGGCTTAGGAATCTCTACCACAAAAGAGATCAAGAGCTTGCAGTGACAGCATTGATTCTGTGCAAACCATTACTGTAGCAGGGTCAATTTAGGGCCCTAGGATCACAATATAAAAAGATCCCACAGATAGAAAGTGTTGACTATACTATACCGGTAGTAACAGTAGGATTCTTGCTGGTAAAGATTTGAGTAAAGAGTGAGATCATCTTATATCTTTTTTCTGTTGTTTTTAATTGCTTAAATTGTCTTACCTTTTTGAGGAAAAAATATCTCCATATAAAAATTGTTTGAAATAGGATAATTTAGTTAATGATCACATAAAATAACCATTCTCAAATCACAGATGAAGATAATTAAAGTGACAGTGTTTTTATACATTGTATGACATTTTCTACTGTAATCTGCTTTTGAGTTCACTTGTGAAAACAATATATATACGTTTTTAATAAATAAATCTAGCAAGGCTACTCCAATATATATATATATATATCTTGTTTTCTTTTTCTTAATGTGAACAAGAAGAAAGGTATCCAAGTATCAAACACAATTCAGTTGCCTAAAAAGGAGCATCTGTGCTAATATTATATGGGCAATATCAGGGCAATTCTAAATCGAGTCTTTAAAAGGTAAAGGTTTCCCTGGTCCAGTTGTGTCTGACTCTAGGAGGCAGTGCTCATCTCTGTTTCCAAGTTGAGGGAGCCACAATGTCTGAAGACACTTCTGTGGTCATCTGGCTGGCATGACTATATGCCGAGGTGCATGGAACGCTGTTACCTTCTCACCAAAGTGGTGCCTATTTATCCATTTTCATGCTTTTGAACAGCTAAATTGGTAGGAACTGGGGCAAGAATGGGAGCTCATCCTGTCACATGGGTCTAGTTGACAAGCCCAGTGTCTTAGATACTAGGTCACCGCACCTCTTAGCCATAGTTAAATATTGTGCTCACAGTGAGTGCAGCACAAACAACAGGAAAGGATACGTGTAAGGTCCTGCCTCTCCAGTCTTCTCAAGAAAGTAGAACTCTTGAAACAAAAGCCATTTCAAAAGGAAACTTTTATTGGAAGATTGTGACAGCAAGAGATGTAGGCAGGAAGTAATTTTTCCCGCTTGAAATGTTAGATTAAACTATTGCAGACAGAGCCCCTCCCAAAGTCCAATACATCATCGAGCCAATCCCGGTGTGTGAAGATGTTATGAGAAATTCAGGCCAAGAGGGTGATAAATGCCTGTCTCCAAGGCAATACTGCTGCTTCTCTCCACAGATGAGATAAGGCAGCTGCTCGAGGCATTCCTTTCCCCCTCCCAAGGTCCCGAAAGTTACAGCAAAGCAAAGCAAGAAATAGAAACAGAAACCCTATATAGAGATCCCTCTAAGTCTCCCCCCTCCCACCAGAATGACAGCGTCCCTATAGGAATCTATGGGACCTGACATGCCGCCCCCCTAGAAAAATGGGAAGTCCATCTGAAGGAAATAGAAATAGGGAAGGGGAGACAACAAAATATACAATCAGTGAGGTTTGTCAGGGTACAATTGATGAAACAAATGTATCAATTTTGGAGCAATTACATGTTTCTTGTGAACCCATTCATTTTGTGAGAAAGGGAGGTGTTTCCATCCCACCAGGTACTGGGTGGCTCCATGGAATTTCCTAGAGTCCAGGATTGCCTGAACTTCAAAATGCTGTTCACCTTCGACCATAGTAGGTGGTGGAACAGGGGAAGGAGCGGGACGGAGGTCAGAGGTGATTTCAGGCTTTAGTAGACTACAAGGAAAAATGGGGAGGATTTGCCGTAACGACTTAGAAAGTTGCAGTTCCATCATGTCCGGGTTAATAATGCGGATGATGGGAAAAGGGCCAATGTACTTAGGACCCAGCTTCTTGGATGGTTGCAAGGATTTTAGAAATCTGATGGAGAGGTAGACCTTGTCACCCACCCTGTAAGGCTTAGGTTCAATTCTTTTCTTGTCAGCTTGAGCCTTATAGGCCACTCTGGCTTTCTCTAGTGCCTTGCAGACAACCGGCCAGGTGGTTTGCAGGTGATTTAGCCACTGTTTTAAAGAGGGAATTTCTGGTTCATTTGAGGGGAATTCAGGCATGGCATTAAATTCTTGCCCTGTGGCTACTCTGAAAGGGGTAAATCCAGTGCTAGTGTGTAGAGTTTAAGTTTAAGTTAGTTTTATTTCTATGCCACCCAACTCCCGGAGGACTCTGGGCGGCTTACAACAATAAAAACATTATAAAAATATAAAAACTATTAACAAGAAACATATTTAAAAACATTCAACAACAAATAAAAACCCATACACACCGTTTCGTGGCCGGATCTCGCCAAATTACAGAGGCGAGATCAACGGCCCCAAGCCTGCTGGAACAGCCAGGTCTTCACGGCTTTCTGGAAGGCCAGTAGAGTGGGGGTGGTCTGGATNCTGCTTTCCGGCAGGCCAATAAGGTGGGGGCAGTCCGGATCTCAGGAGGTAACTGGTTCCAGAGGGCTGGGGCAGCCACAGAGAAGGCCCTCCTCCGCGGGCCTGCCAGCCGACACTGTTTAGCTGACGGGACCCAGAGGAGACCAACTCTGTGGGATTTTACCGGTCACTGGGAGCTATGCGGTAGAAGGCGGTCTCGAAGATAGCCTGGCCCTGAGCCATGTAGGGCTTTAAAGGTAATAACGAACACCTTGAATTGTGCCCGGAGACCAATAGGGAGCCAGTGCAGCTCGTGGAGAATTGGTGTAATATGGGTGTACCTAGGTGCACCCATGACAGCTCGCGCAGCCGCATTCTGGAACAACTGTAGTCTCCGAACACTCTTCGAGGGTAGCCCCATGTAGAGCGCATTGCAATAATCTAACCGTGAGGTGACAAGGGCATGAGTGACTGTGAGGAGAGCCTCTCGATCCAAGTAGGGTCGCAATTGGTGCACCAGGCGAACCTGTGCAAAGGTCCCCCTAGCTACAGCTGCCAAATGTTGTTCTAATTTTAGCTGTGAGTCTAGGAGGACACCCAAATTGCGAGCCCGTTCTGAGGGGGACAATTTCTCCCCCCCAGAACCAAGGATGGACAATCGATGTAGTCTTTCGGAGGCAATACCCACAGCATTGTTATATGCAACTTCTGCAAAAGGCAGGAGTTTGGTCCAGTTGTCTTGTTGGTAATTAATAAAATAACACAGGTATTACTCTAGAACCGAGTTAGTTCATTCCGGCGCCCCATTCATTTGCAGATGATGACTAGAACTAAGTCCCTGTTTGGTTCCAAGAAGTTCCAAGGAGGCTTTCCAGAACTTGGAGGTAAATTGGAACCCTCTATCTGAAATAGTGTGTTGAGGTGCACCATGCGGATCTTTTGGCATGGTATGAAGTGGACCTGCTTCAAAAAGAGATCCGTGACAACCCATATTACTGTGTTCCTGGAACTCTCAGGCAATTCTACAATAAAATCCATGGAGATCTCTCTCCAGGGTGCTGAAGGGTCTGCCACCGGCTGGAGTAGACCGGGGGCCTGCACTTAGCAGCAGCGCAAATGAGACAGCTTGCTACATAGCTTTCCACATCCTTCTTCAACGAAGGCCACCAAAGTTGCCATTTTAGTAAGTGTAAAGTTTTCACAAAACCAAAGTGACCAGCTAATCTAGAGTTGTGACAGGCTTGCATAGCTTTCAATCTTTCCTTATCTGGGACATACAGTTTGTCTCCCACCCAAGCTAACCCATCCTTTATTGTGCAGGTATGTTTATGGGTACAAAACCACTCATCTGTTTCCAATGTTTTTGAACTCCGTGATGGTGGCATTGTCTGAGGAGGAGGGGTCTTTCTTTGCCTGGGAGCGTGTGACAACTTTGGCTGCCTGCTGGGAAGCCGGGAGCATGGGCTTAATCACTTATGCTTTAGCTCTGTTGTATTGGGGTAGCCAGGACAGGGTGTCTGCCAGAAAGTTTTTCCCCCCTGGTACCTTAAAGTAAAATTAAACTGTTGGAAATACTGTGCCCACTGGACCTGTTTTGGGGACATTTTCCTTGGGGTTTTCAGAACTTCTAAGTTCTTGTGGTCGGTTCACACCTGAAAGGGTATTTTATTCCCTGCCAGGAAATGTCTCCAAGTCAGGAGCGCCCATCTGACTGCAAAAGCCTCTTTGTCCCATATTGCCCACCTTTGTTCAGTTTCAGTTAATTTTTTAGAGGTGTACATGCATGGTTGAAGTTTGCCTTTTTCATTTTCTTGGAGTAGGACTGCTCCGACAGCCACATCACTGGCGTTGGCTTGAATTACAAACAGTTTCTCCAGATCCAGGTGTTTTAACACCTGTTCGGCCGAAAAAAGTCATTTCAATTTTTCGAATGCTGCTTGGCATTCCATAGACCATTTTAGTGGCTGGCTGGGTTTCGGCTTATCTACCCTTTTGGTTTTCAACAAATAAGTAATTGGAAGTGCTATCTGGGCAAAAGAGGGGATGAATTGCTGATAGAAGTTGGCGAAACCCAGGAAGCTCTGCAATTGCTTGCGGGTGCACAGGGTTTCCCACTCCAGCACCGCCCTGACTTTTGCAGCATCCATTTCCACTCTTGGTGGGAGATTTGGTATCCCAAGTAATCTATTTTGTCTTGGTGGAATTCACACTTGGATAGTTTGGCAAACAACTTAGCTGCTCTTAGCGTTTTCAAGACTTCCCGCACTAACTTAACATGTTCAGCCTTAATTTCAGTGTAAATCAATATGTCATCAAGATAAACCCAAACCCCCTTGTACAAGTGCTCATGCAGCACTTCATTAATCAACTCCCTGAAAACGGCTGGAGCACCTTGGAGTCCAAACAGCAAAACTTTGAACTGAAAACACCCCAACGGGCAGTTAAACACTGTTTGCCATTCATCCCCTTCCTGAATTCAGATTCAGTAATAAATTTCCCTTAAATCTAGTTTGGAAAAGATCCTCCCCTTTGCCAAATGGGCCAGCATGTCTTTCATCAGAAGTAGGGGGTACAGATTTTCCTTGCAAATAGCTTTCAAATTTCTATAGTCCATGCATAGGCACAACGAGTTGTCCTTTTTCTCTTGAAACAGTACTGGGGCGGCCACCTTGGGTCTGGCAGATTTGATGACTCCGCGCTTGAGGTTTTTGTCTATGAATAGGTGCAGTTCATCCAGCTCCCGAGAGGTCATGCCATACATTTTTGGCTTAGGTAGTTTAGCCCCTGGTAGAATCTCAATGGCAGAGTCTGTAGGGGTGGGTTCATCTGAAGCCACTTCGCTAAACATGTCAGCTAAGTCTTGGTACTCCCTGGGGATGCCCAGTAGGGGTCTGCTTGTCACGGCAGCAGCTACTTCCTCACGGTGTGGCATTCCCGCCTTGTAAGGCTCATCCCTTTGGGCTATTAGGGAATTGGAGAGTCCTCTCCATCCAGTCCACCCTCGGGTTCCATTTCTTTAGTCAGGTTAGTCCCAAAACTAGAGGCCACTCTATCCCTGGCGTCATGATGAAAGCAATGGTTTTGGAGTGGGTTGCTATGGTGAGCTCCAGCAGTTCAGTAGCACATATGGGCGGGGTGCCTCCCGCAATGGACCCATTGAGTTGGGACAAAGAGACTGGAGTTTTGAATGGCCTTAGTTGGATCCCCAGTCTTTCGACTAAAGTAGGGCTTATAAGGTTCCTTGTCCAACAATGCTTTAAGTCTTACTTTTCTCCCCATTAGTGGGATTAATAGTTCTATGGGGATTATAAGGGGTTCGACAGTCCCACTTACCAATGGGTCTTCATAGTCACTCCCTGAATGCTCAGGTTCTTCTGCCAGAGGAATTGGAATTCCCAGTACTGGAGGCAATTTTGGCAGGAATTCCATGACCATGCAGCTTTTCAAAGCAGTTTCCCTGGGATGCTGTGGTGGTTTCATAGACCTTCCCGTGGCTTGCTTCTCTCCCTTTCAAGCAAGGATCTTCCTTGAAGCAGGTGGTCGAGTGTGGTGAGGCAGAGCGAGGTTTGGCCGTCTCCCTTCTCCATTTGGGTGGGGACCTCCCCCAGGTGCGACTCACGCAGTACTGGTTCTGGGCTTGGTCGATTTCAGCTTCCTCAGCCAGAATGTACGTGTCATGCAGGTGGACTAGGGCTCCACAGGCTATGCAGGCATTGTACAGGTCATCATTGAGCCCATCCTTGAACCAGCTCACCAGTATTTCCTCTGGCCAATTCACGCGGCAGGCCAGGTCTCAGAATTCCTCGATGTATTCAGCCACCGGTCGGCGTCCTTGCCTGACGTGCCTGATCAGTCTCTGGCCTTTTGGTTAGCTAGAGGGTCCTCAAATCTCCGTCTCAGGGCTGTCATAAAGCGGTTGAAGTTTCGAAGCTCTGGGGCATCTGCATTGTGGACGGTCATCATCCAGCATGCAGCTGCCCCTTCTAGGGCCAGGGTGACAACCCTGACTTTTGCTCCTTCTGTGGGGAGGTCCCTCCCATACTCCTGCATGTAGGTTAGCATGTGTGTGAGGAAAAATCCCAGTTGTTGGGGGTCCCCATCAAACTTAACACCCAGGGATGGTGCCTTTCACTCTAGAGGGGGAAGCCTCCTCCTGCAGAGCCTCAGGCTATGCCCCGTGCCAGGGTCCTTCTGGGGTGGATTTTCCGTGGTGATGGTGGACTCGCCAGTGGCCCCTGCACCGTCAGCAGACATCCCTGGGGTTGGGGACTTTCCCCGCTCACCAGTAGCCTCCTCTCGTGCTTCGTCCTTGCCTGCGGTGCAAGCTGGGGCGCTCTGGATCTGCATGCCATGGATGGCTTCTCTCATGAGGTTCATGGCTTCCCTCAGGAGTTGGTTGGATCAGCCTGGAGCTTCCTCCACTTCGTCATCATCATAGAGGTTCTCCAGCTCGCACTTCCAGCTCTGCCAGCAGCTCCCATGGGTGAAGGTGACTCCCTTGATTCTGCTGTCCCAACCTCCCTTCTTCCCGATGCCAATGGACCACCTTGGTTTTGCAGAGCTGCTTGAGACGATGTTCTCCTCGACCCAGGTTTCCTCCTGCTGGGTTTTGGTGGAGGTTTCTCCCCAGCATTCAGCATCTTCTTGATCGCTGCCTTGGGTAGACATTGTATCCACGGTCCCCATGGTAGGGCTGTTGCCTCTCCGGTTTGACCAGTTTGGACTTCCTGCCTAATGTAAGGTCCTGCCTTGCTAGTCTTCTCAAGAAAACAGAACTCTTGAAATGAAAGCCATTTCAAAAGGAAACTTTTATTGGAAGATTGTGACAGCAAGAGATGTAGGCAGGAAGTAACTTTTCCCGTTTGAAATATTAGATTAAACCATTGCAGACAAAGCCCCTCTCAAAGTCCAATACATCATCGAGCCAATCCCAGTATGTGAAGATGTTATGAGAAACTCAGGCTGAGAGGGTGATAAATGCCGGTCTCCAAGGCAATACTGCTGCTTCTCTCCACAGATGAGATAAGACAGCTGCTCAAGGCACATTCCTTTCCCCCTCCCAAAGTCCCAAAAGTTACAGCAAAGCAAAGCAAGAAATAGAAACAGAAACCCCATATAGAGATCCCCCTAAGCCTCCCCCCTCCCACCAGAATGACAACGTCCTTATAGGAATCTATGGAACCTGACATGCCACCCTCCTAGAAAAATGGGAAGTCCACCTGAAGGAAACTCATAATGTATTTTTCAATTTATGTAATGGATTACAAATATTTTACCTGAATTGTGGACATCATTTATTTTATAATATAATAAAAAGGTAAGTTTGAAACAAATATAATTATTTAAAAGTCAGATGCATGATCCTATAATGCCAGCTTAAGCACTTTCTTCACATATCTTTAGCATCATAGATATTGTGGCTATTTGCCTCCACGCTGGTTAAATATATAAAAATTTAGGTACATCATTAAATCTTTGCTCAGCTAACTGCACATTGGCCTCATGACAGATGCTTTTGATAATATGCAAAGAGTAAATTTTCTACATGAGTGATTTTAATCTACGTAATATAGTGATCTAGGCCTAAACAGAACTGGGAAATGAGGCATGTTTTGTAGCATTATAGAAAGTCTACTTGTTTTAAGAAGTGAAGAACTTCCTCCCAGATACCACCACTTTCTTTCAGTAGAAAGGCGGGATCTTTGGTGCTCTCTGAGTTTGCTTGTTTTCTTGCAGACATTTCATTACCCAAACTAGGTAACATCATCAGTACTAGTAAGGAGTGCAGTTTACTGTCAGTTTATATTCTAGTGTCTTGCCCTGTTAGTGTTGGTGGGGTGGTCTTACCCTCCCACCAGAATGACAGCGTCCCTGTAGGAATCTATGCGACCTGACAATACGGTTATTTACAAAAGACTATGTTTTGGATTATGAAAATATTGATCACAACTTTGCTATAGCTCTATATTCATTGTAACATATAATCTGAATACAAATTCTATACTTGGCCACCCAAAGCACCTTTTGGGTGCTTATTTCCAATTAAGATCTATGCTAGGAGACCTCTGGAGATGAGAGTTTTCTCATAATTTGTATTAAACAAAGATAAATGTTTTCAGATTGATGCTTCTAATGTTAAGGGGCAAAATGTACATGGAAGGATTTTGTCTTTTCTGAATAGATTTTTTTAAATGAAAATAAATTCAAAACATGGTTCCATCTTCTGAGTGTTGTCTTAGTGTTGTTAAAACAGATCATATTAAAATAAGTTTAGACCTAATGCCAAACTCTGCTTTGTTTTACTCTTTTTCTTCTTGCAGAAAACTTGAAAAGGTTTATACGGAATCAGGAATTCAGTATGTCTCATTTCTAAACATTTAAATGGTGAGAATAGAGCTTTGATAAGTGCTAATAACCTTATCAGCTAAAAATCACAATTTAGAGTGTGGCATATTGGGCTTTGACACAATATTTATATTTACCTTCATTGTTTACAAGAAAAACAAATTATGCCTCAGTTGCGCATTTTGTGATAGTAGGAATCCATGGAAACTGGTCAGTCAAGCATCCAAAGAGCCAGGAGACTTGAATTACATTAATTAACTTCCTCTTTGACAGGAGGAAAAATTCTTTAAAACAGATGTCATAGTATTGGGGGTAGGAAGTTACCTAGAGATTGAAGTTTGTACCCTAACCCTAACCCTAGTGCAACCTAAAGAGAGTTGTTGATTCAACAAAAGATGCAACCATGCATCTATGTAGCATTAAATGCTGTAACACTAAACATAGTTTAGTTGTGGGACAAAGTCCTCTCTGGGTAGGTTGTAAAATAGACCTACCTGAATCCCTAGAAAGCGTATTGAATTTTAGAAAACTAACACTGAAAACAGAATATTGACAAAGCATTGTTTTAGGATGATGCATATGAAAGGAAGACTAGAAGGAGAAAACGGAGTATAAATATATTGAGAAGCAATATAATGCAAATAAACACCAAACAAATATTTGATATCTCTAAACAGAATTGGTCTTCTACATTCACATTTCCCTATCTGTTCCATGTCCATCTGAACACATGTATTGAGTACACATATACTTTGCTGTATTTGCTGCATATATGAACTGCAACTATTTGCTCATGATTAGTCAGGAATTAGAGTCTAAAATTTTTATTTGTGTACTTGCATACACCATGGATCCAGAGCTTATTTATTTGGATCTAAATTCTACTTTGTATAAATGTGGTCAATTTAAATCATTTAATTAACAGCAACAATCATTGTGCTAATCCAGGCCTGTCAAGCTAGTGGCCCACGGGCCAGATGCATCACGCACAGACCCATCCCGGCTCCGCAAAGGCAAAAAATGTCACAATACGTCACGATACATCATGTGACGCAATCGAGTTTGACACCCGTGTGCTAATCAAACAAAATTTTAATTCCTCCATAAGTGAATGACTAGGTTTTTATGTAGCATAAGATATTTGTTAGTTCAATGGGATCCCTTTTTCCTTCTGTCCTTCAAGATAGATTTTGCCCAGAATTTGGAACCCAGGTTATACAATTACATTCAAGATGAGAGTGTACAGTATAGTACAGTTGCCTATGTTTTAATAGACTCAAAAATAAGAAACATTAAGAAGTAAGGTAAAAAGGGAACAACTAAAGAGTTGAACATTCACAACACTAGAGAATGATTTTAAAGTAATTACGTTTGTTTATATGTAATATTCTGAAGGATTTTTGATCATTTGTTTTCATGAGTAACAATGGGGTTTATTGAACAAAAATGAGAAATAGTCAGGCAAAGAGAGAATCAAGGGAAATTTCTTCCCTTAAATTCTCTTCACAAAATTTTCTCAATTTCATTGTATTATTATTAATGAAAATGCTATAGTAATTCACTTTAATAAAAATCCTGTCATGCAATTCTTTTGATAGAAAAGAAATTCTTGGTTTCCCCACACTTACAGTAAATAGTTTAATAGAAGATTTTCTCAAGGTTACTAGGATTAACACTGCTGTTTCTCTTTGATTGCCATCAGATATAATAGCTTTTCCAGCTGCTGAGAAAAAAAGGAAAGAAAAGTATTATAACTGGACCTAAGTCAATACTTACATGTTTGGATTAGCAGTGCTATTATAGAAAATGGTCTCTAAGTATTTTGGACTCGGTTTTCTTCAGGCAATAGTTCCTGTGCAGCAATTTGTTTGTGCAATGTGCACAAAATAAATTGCTATAATTTATTTATAAATGCAATTATTTCAACTCCATGGATTAAAAGATACAGGTTTGTCTCATAAGCCATGTTCATTACAAAAGTAACTTACATATGTGTTCAGGTACAGCAATATTATCAACACTCAAAACATTTAGACAATGTCCCAATGGAAAAGTTAGTGTATAATTATAGTATATGACTCAGAGGTGGGTTCCTGCCGGTTCGGACCATCTCTATAGAACCAGTAGTGGGAATTTCCCCCCGCTCACCGAACTGGCAGCGATGGCTGGCTGGACACGCCCCCGAACCAGCTCTCTCGGTGGCACCTACAGCACCGCCATCTTGTTTTTTGCTTCTGCGCACGCGCAGAAGCTTGGTTTTTAGCATTGCACATGCACGCGTGCTGCACAAGGTGCACGCACCCACGCGGCGCATGAGGAAGCGAACTGGCAGCGAGGTAAGTTAGAACCCACCTCTGATATGACTTCTATATCGTGCATTCAGAAACTTTTCAGATCCCCCTTCACTTTTGTCAATTTTGTTATGCTGCAGCCTGATACTACAGTTGTTGACATTCATTTTTTCTAATTAATCTACATTCAGTACCCCATAATGACAAAGTGAAAACAGAATTTTAGAAATGTCTGTAAATGTATTAAAAAAAAACTGAAATATCACATTGGCATAAGTATTCAGACTTCGTTGAATACAAATTCTGGCAGCAATTACAAGCTTTGGGTATGACGCACCAAGCTTTCCACGCCTGGATTGGGGGATTTTCTGACATTGTTCCTTGCAAATTCTCTCAAGCTCAGTCAGGTTGGATGATGACCATCAGTGGACAGCCATTTTCAGTTCCCTCCAGAGATGTTCAATAGGGTTCAAGACACGGCTCTGGCTGGGCCACTCTAGGATATTCATAGAATTGTCCCTAAGCCACTTGGGTGTTGTCTTGGCTGTGTGCTTAGGATCGTTCTCATGTTGGAAAGTGAACCTTCAGCCCAGTCGGAAGTCCTGAGAACTGTGGAACAGGTTTTCATTGAGGATATCCCTGTACTTTGTTCCATTCAGCTTTCCCTCAATCCTGACCAGTCTCACAGTCCCTGCTGCTGAAAAACACCCCCACAGCATGATGCTGCTATCACCATTCTTCACTGTTGGAATGATATTGGGCAGGTGATGAGCAGTGCCTGGTTTTGTCCAGACATAACATTTAGAATTGAGGCCAAACAGTTCAATCTTGGTTTCATCAGATCAGGGAATCTTGTTCCTCACAGTCTGAGTCCTTCAGGGTGCTTTTTTGAAAACTCCAAGCGAGCTTTCATGTGTTTTGCACTGAGGAGAGGCTTCCGTCTAGCTACTGTGCCATAAAGTCCTGCTCAGTGCAGGGCTGCAGTGATGGTTGTCCTTCTGGAATTCTGTCTCATCTCCACACAGGAACTCTGGAGCTCAGTTAGAGTGACCATTGGGTTCTTGGGCACCTCTCTTACTAAGACTCTTCTCCCCTGATTGCTCGTCTGACTGGGTGACCAGCTCTTGGAAGAGTCCTGGTTGTGCCAAACGTCTTCCATTTGAGAATCATGGAGGCCACTGTGCTTTTAGGAACCTTCAGTGCAGCAGAAATTTTATTGTAGCTTTCCCCAGATCTGTGCCTTGCAATAATCCTGTCTCTGAGCTCTTCAGGCAGTTCCTTTGACCTCATGGCTTTTGCTCTGCTACAGTATGCATTGTCAGCTGTGAGGCCTTCTATAGAGAGGTGTGTGTCCTTCCAAATCATGTCCAATCAATTTAATTTACCACAGGCAGACTCCTATCAAGGTATAGAACTACAGTATGTCAGCAATGATCAAGAAAAATGGGAGGCACCTGAGCTAACTTTCAAATGTTGTTGCAAAGGGTCTGAATACTTATGCCAATGTGATATTTCCATGTTTTCTTTTTAATAAGTTTATAGACATTTCTAAAACTCTGTTTTCACTTTGTCATTATGGGGTACTGAGTGTAGATGAATGAGAAATGAATTTCAACAACTGTAGTATCAGGCTGCAGCATAACAAAATTGACAAAAGTGAAAGGGGTCTGAATACTTTCTGAATGCACTGTATATTCAATTATATGGCAACTCAATTCTCCTCTCCAATTGACTTAAAAGACCTACCTAATTGTCATTAAGTTTTGGTATTGAACAGGTCCTTCTCCGAGAAATGTATTACCTTTTTGGAATTTAAAAGAGGCAATGAAAAGACATTGCTTCCATGAACTAAGTGCATATGCATTCAAGATATTTTTGGAGATACTGGGAGATATTTTGGGAGATACTCCCAAGATATTTTGGGAGATACCCCTTCACTCCCCATAGACATTTCTGAATTAGTTTCACAACTGCTAGTTCCACAGTTGTAGAGAGAAAGCCAGCTTGGTGTAGTGGTTAAGGCATCAAGCTGGGAGACTATGAGTTCTATTCCCACAAAGCCAGGTGAGTTTCTTTGGGCCAATCACTTTCAGCCCTAGGATGGAGGCAATGGCAAACTACTTCTGAAAAACTTTGCCAAGAAAATTACAGGGATAAGCTCAGGCAGTCTCCAGGAGTCAATATTCAGAAAAGCAATGACCACTCACAAACTTCTTTTTCCATGTCTAGATGAAACTTTAAACTGGCAGAATGCTTCTTTGCTTAGTCATTGGTCAAAAATAAGTCATTATCAATACATGTTTCTGATAGAAGCCAACATACCAGCAGATGGGCCAGGCTCTGTGTCTCTCCACATTCACACAGCATGTTGTTATCTGCTAAGAGCCTCCACTTGAGCATATTGGTTTTACACTTAAGCACTCCAACTCTCAACCTATTTAGGGTCCTCCAAGTAGCATAACGGAGGTCAGATCCTTCAGCTCTATCCACAAGCTGCCCCAACAATTAGGCTAGCTCATAAAGTAAGCAGTTGGAGAAGGCCCATAAGAAGATCCATGGAAGGACCAATAAAGTTAAAAGTTGCTAACTGATTATATCTTCTGTCATAAATATACTAAAACTATTTTTCCATACACTTATTATTTGTATTGAGATATAAAAGATGCAAAGACTACTACTTCTTTCTGCTGTTAATAAAAGCAGCTTAGGAAGGCAATTTTAGCCAACAAAATGGGAGATAAAAGTTTTCCCAAGTCGTCTGCTGTTCTTTCCTTCCCTTACAGCTTATTAATGCAAAAATATATGTGCAACGGCTGTGCTGAAGTCTCTATATGAGCTCTCTTTTCGATATTCCCATTCCTTCTGTTCCATCCCCAGACAGCTGATGCTGTATATAATACTCCTTTTTGTACTCTGAGATAATGGCAAATCAGTTCTGAAAAACCTTGCTAAGAAAATTGCAGGGTCTTGTCCAGGCAGTTTCTGAGAATTATTGACATGATTGAACAGAAGAAAAGAAATACAAGTCTGGAGCTGCTAGAATAAATTTCTTTCAACTTGTACAAAAGTAGTCTTACAATATTTGGGCTGAAAAACAACAACAATTGGATAATCATTAAATGGCAGCAAACACATAAAGATTTCTCTCTTTGCTTCCATCTAGAGATTGTCTGGATTTTAGCACCCTAGATGTGATAGCCATAAAATTAGTGGTAGAGAAAAACTATGGAGCATCAAGGGAAATACAGTATAAATATTTCTATGTATGTTTCCTAGGGCTTTAAAAGTGTCTACTGATATCCCACTTGACTGCTAAATGTCCTCAGGTACTGAGAAAGCATTATTCAGTTCTACATTAACTACTACCACCAATGTTTAAATGTGTCATCTTGGTTAAACCCTATTGATTTTAATTTGATTTGGCCTTTGAAAAAACATAAATACACAGAGCTTTCAAGCAAATAACATCAAGATTAGCCTGTGGATAATGTTTCTTACTTTGTTAACAATATTAACATTTCTTAATATTAATTGTAAAGCCATAACATCTATTTTACAACTTTACAGTCGTAAAGTTTTCTGTCCTCTTGTGCCACAAAGTGGCAGGGAGCCATGCTGACAATCTTTGCCTGTTGTGATCTTGTGGAATGATACATCTATTTTTTGACCCGTGCAACCTTGTCAGCATGTCCATTAATTAACACATATGGAAAAAAAATAATACATTTGTTTTAATGAAGGGAATTAAGAATATGAATAAAAATGTTCCATCCTTGTTAAAGAAATACAGAAAACATGTTGAAGGCAATCTTATGAATACACGAAGAGAAAGAGAAGAACTGCAGCATGTACTACATTTAAGGATGGAAGAAATCTCTCATCTTGATATAAGTTGCTCTGTCTGTGTGTATTTATCCAAATGGAAAATCTAAGATTTGGGGGGGGGGGGCGGGAATTAACCATTGTAATTTACAATGTGATAGTAAATAAACAGCCTTTTATGCAACATATGTGATTGCCAGTGGTTTTCTATTTTCCCTTACCAGAATTCATTTGCTTCTTGCATTGTGGTAGCAGATAGATATTCAACAAGGGAAGGCCCCTTGTCATACAGGCAAATTACAGAAAAAGCTGCATTTTCATTCATTCATCACTGCATAAGAGCCTGCTATGCAGGAGAAATCCAGCAACTAAGGTATTGTACATTTTTGTTCAATTAGCAGAATGCCTGAAGACTTACGTATTTTATTCCAATTTTGTCACTCTTTGAATTGGAAAGGCACTTGCCATAGTTACTTACAAGTTTTTGAAACTATTTTTAATTAACATGGAGGAGAGCAATACCTACCACTCAACAATAACATGTATTTCCCAAGATTGAACTGAATTTGTCTTGCTTGATAGCAGCTCATCGAGTAAGCAGATATTGACAGACGCTACCTTCGAAGTTGCCACATTAAAGGCCTTAGGTTTACACTGCTTTCTCAAAATAAATGAAGATTGAGACTACTATCCATAAATCACACTTCCATTTTCAAGAAGATTCTAATGCAATCTAATTTGCATGATTGATTGAGCAAAATTCTATTGCAAATATTTATGGCTTGAGAGCCTTAATAAGAACATGCAATTTCTAACTGTTATTCACATTGCTTCTCCAAACAATAAAGCATATGCAGGATGCTGCATAGTCATCTCTTACAGGAAGAGAATGTTTCCTTCAGATGTTACAACCCTCTGTTACAATGTGATTTATTTGGCTCAAATAGAATGTGTTGTTCAAGCCCAGCCATTCTAATTTCTAAACTATGATTTTGTGAAATGAATCAACTATGCTTAAATGAGCAAAACACAATTAGGTGAACCATGTATGATATGCAAACTCAGGCGCACAACCAAATGTACAGGTGGGAGAAAGAGATTTAGACAAAATGACACTTTTAATGCATGAACATATTGGTTTGAATAAATAAATAAAGTAATATACTCTGTAAAATTTCTTGCCAAAATATACTGTTTGGGATGGTGGTAATGGTCTGTTGGACAAAGGGAGAAAAGATTGGACACCAATTTAATCTACAAAATAACTTGAAATATTAGTACCATTTTATAAAACCTTAGTAAGACCATACCTGGAATACTGCATCCAATTTTGCTCGCCACACTACAAAAAAGATGTTGAAATTTTGGAAAAAGTGCAGAGAAGAGCAACTAAGACAATTAAAGACCTGGAGACTAAAACATATGAAGAACAGTTGCAGGATTTGGGTTTGGGTAGTCTAAAAGAAAGACTAGAAAAGAAGGACTAACATGATAGCAGTTGTTGGAAGAAATGTCCATCTGGGTTCAGTTCCAAGTGGGAAGAAAGACACTGGAAACATGGAGACTGCTTGGAAAGATGGTTTAATGCCTTGGAGCTCCAAGGTGAAAAGGGGGATCACATGCTTCAAGATGTTGGGTGAAGGGAAAAAAAGGGCAGAGATGCTGAGAGTCCCTTGGTTTTATGCCCTCTCTTGGGTCCCACCCCGGGGCCTCCCGCTCCTGTGCAAGAAATGCACTCTGATTGGCTGTCAGACTCCCATGGGCCATGCAGGGGCAACTCTGTAGGCTGTCTTGAGTCCAAGTTTGCTTGAGCCTTGCTGGCTGATGCAATCTTCCCAGGTGCCATCTGGTGAGATGGGTAGAGGGCTAATCCTAACATGTCCTAAGGGTGAAGGTCTTAATCCCATCACCCTGGAGCTGAAGGGGGGGGCAGGGAGCTGCTTTGTCTTTAGAACATGTTTCTCCTTTTCTCATCCAGGGAAACATATTCTTCCTTTTCAATATTTCCTAGGATATTTCATTTTTCTAGGAGAGGGACGGGTGCTAACTTCTTTCACAGTATTCCAGTATTTGAAGGGCTGCTACAAAGAAGAGGGGATCAACTTATTTTCCAAAGCACCAGAGGGCAGGACAAGAAACAATGGATGGAAACTAATCAAGGAGAGAAGCAACCTGAAATTAAAGAGAAACTTCAAAACAGTGAGGGCAATTAACCAGTGAAACAGCTTGCCTTCAGAAGTTGTGGGTGCTTCATCACTGGAGGTTTTTAAGAAAAAAACTGGTCAGCCACTTGTCTGAAATGGTATAGGGTCTTGAGCAGGGGATTGGACTAAAAGACCTCCAAGGTCCTTTCCAGCTCTATTCTATTTTAAGGGCCTTACTAACAAAATCAAACATTTGTACTGATCCCCTCAATAAATATTAACTCTTTCTGGCTCCAGGTTATAGTTTATTCCTTTCAGTCCTTAATGAAAAAGGAAACTAATATTGGGGAAGAGGCAGAGAACTAGCTCAGAACCAGTACAGACATCTTCAGTCCTCCATGTAGGGAGGGGAAATTGGGGAAGAATGGAAAAAGAACTAAAAAAAAGAGCAAGGAAGCCTTCATCTCCTTGCTGAGAAGGAAGGAAACGAGGCCCAAGGCTTTAATAAAGAAATTGTTGGGCATCCATGTGCAACAGAGGAGAAAAGTACATTGAAGACCTTGAAGGTAGGAGCAGCCAACCTATTACATGAGACTATTCAAACAACAATAATGGTTGTTTACCTTTGAAATAACAGAAGACACATGTTGTTTGTTCATATAATTCTAATGCTGTTGAAGTGATGATCTGGAGTTTAAATTATATTCCTCCTCACCTTAAATCTTCTTCAGTAGTCTTATTGCTTGACTTCAGCTGAACTATGAAAGCATGTTATTAAAAATGGTAAACTCTTTCACCACTTATGAAAGTTAAACAAAGGAACGTTGTGATATCAATCAAGTCTTGAAAACGTCTTTCTTAAATAAAGAAACCAAACCTAAAAAGTTTTTTGATACAATTAGAACTTAATATTAAATATTAAATAAAAATAAATGCATTTAATAGTTTAATGGTTGTATAATTAAATTCTATCTCAGAATATTTTTCTTTGCTAAAGGAAAAAAAGTAGCAGAGACTAAAACTTGGGACAAATTGCATGTGATATTAAACATACTATCTTTTAATGCTTGTTATACCTTAGAAAATGGATTTTCTTAATAACAAAGGAATAGATTCTTTTGCCTTTGAGCCAGAGGTGGGTTTCAGCAGGTTCTGACCAGTTCTGGAGAACCGGTAGCGGAAATTTTGAGTAGTTCAGAGAACCAGTAAATACCACCTCTGACTGGTCCCACCCCCATCTATTCTCTGCCTCCCGAGTCCCAGCTGATCTGGAGGAAATGGGGATTTTGCAGTAACCTTCCCCCAGGAGTGGGGTGGGAATGGAGATTTTGCAGTATCCTTCCCCTGGAGTGGGGAGAGAATGGAGATTTTGCAGTATCCTTCCCCTGGAGTGGGGTGGGAATGGAGATTTTACAGTATCCTTCCCCTGCCATGGCCACCAAGCCATGCCCACCAAGCCACGCCACGCCCACCAAGCCACACTCACAGAACCTGTAGTAAAAAAATTTGAAACCCATCACTGCTTTGAGCATTAGAATTGCTACATTCTTCTTCAGCCCTTGGCATCAGGAAGGGCATTTGGCCAGTAAATGCTCAGCTTCATCCAGTTGCTCCAACACTACCCTGAAATAAGGGATTACAGGGTCATAATAAAAGGGTAGTGCCAGAAACAGGAGTGGATGTTTTTATGACTTGCACACAGGTACTGCTTGGTACCTCTGGGCATTGATTGATTGATTGATCAAATTTGTATAGCCACCCATCTCACCAGAAGCAACTCTGGATGGGTATTCTGAAGCACTAGAGAACTGCATATCTAATTGTCAGTTATAGCAACCAGGATTTTAAACAAAGGTATATAAATAACAAATTGGTAGTTGTACAAAGACAGATATTTTCTATGGTGCATCTGTCTGAAATGACCTCTACTAGAGGAAAAAGTAAGGGATCTAGAGGCAACTCTAGCCAAATTCCAACCTATGAAGAAAGCTATACCCAAATCAAACCAAATAATGAACAAATAACTCCCAGAGGATTTGACCCTGCTGATAAACCCTTGGAGGAAGACAAATGGAAGTATGTCACACATAGAAGGAAACAATAATCAAAGAAAGAAGCAGCATACATCTAACAAACCCCTACTGCTCAATCTAACCCAACTAGAAGCAGTCCCATTAAAACTGAGCAATCGATTTCTCCCCCTAGATGAAGATACGCAGAACTTCAACCTCCCCTCAAAGAAAACATGCAGACACCTAGAAAAGAGACAGCATCAAATATCCCTAAAAAAGTCACATCAACAAACATACCTGAGATAAACAGAAAAGCATCCCAGACTGCACCCCCGAAAAAAGGAAGGCGAGTGTTGGTGATAGGAGATTTTATTCTCAAAGAAACAGAACCAGCCATCTGCAGACCAGACATACTGTAAGGATCGCCTCTACGTCTAACTTAAGAAAGCGAGAACTTCTGAGCCAATGTAGTTCAAAAGGATCTTTTATTAAGCAGAAGTGAAAGCATTCCATTCAAAGCAACGTCTGAATACCCTTAGGCAAAGCAGGTAGAGTTAAAGCAGTAGAGACCCCTCCCATTAGCCAGAATGCAGATTCTAGCCAATACACAAGTGTGAAAATGTTTTCTTTATCAACTGCTCTGGGAACCAGATAAACATACATTTCTCTGACCATCTTCTGTTATCCATTGAAGTGAAACATCCCACATTGCCCCTCATAAACCTTCTCCAAAAGTGAAGAGATCTCAGGATGTTTGGCGCCCGGGTATGGATTGTAAATCGTCAATTGACACAGGCAATGCTAATAAATCAATAAATCAAA
>QLTV01004226.1:1620-14937 GCA_003457575.1 Thermophis baileyi
ACTTTTAAATGAAACACAACACCACAATCAGGCTAATGTGATAGACTTGTAGTGTCAGAGTAACATGCAACATATAAATACCAGTGTAATATAATAGTATATATGTATGTATGTATGTATGTATGTATGTATGTATGTATGTATGTATGTTGATATATATATTGATGGAGTTGATGTTTGCAGATTAGTCGGCTGTTTTGTAACATCCTGTGTGGCTGAGGTATTGGCTGTGTGCCCCTTGTTTTTTTGTGTTGTAACGGCCACACAAAACATCAAGTCCATCAACTAATCAAGGTGTCACAACACAGCCAACCAACCAGCTTACAACAACAAAGCCAGCACTCCACACACCCTACCAATATTTATAGAAAGACGGCAGCTCCAATCACGCTTTGCTCGCACAAAGCACGAAGCCGAAAACACCAGCCTGAAGATGGCGAGTGGGACCTTGTCGAAACATCGCCAAGATACTCTCGTTTTTTTGTGTTGTAACGGCCACACAAAACATCAAGTCCATCAACTAATCAAGGTGTCACAACACAGCCAACCAACCAGCTTACAACAACAAAGCCAGCACTCCACACACCCTACCAATATTTATAGAAAGACGGCAGCTCCAATCACGCTTTGCTCGCACAAAGCACGAAGCCGAAAACACCAGCCTGAAGATGGCGAGTGGGACCTTGTCGAAACATCGCCAAGATACTCTCAATCTTATTTGAATCCCACTATTGGATTAATTGCCAGTGTACTTCTGGGTCCAATTAGAGTTGCTGGTTTTGACTATTAAAGCCTTTCATAGCATGGAACCAGGTTATCTGAAGAACCACCTCTCCCTGATTATATGTCCCACCAGAAATGGCAGAGAAGACATGCTGCAATTTGCTGCAGTTCCCATCTGTTAGGGAATTACACTTGAGGGGTACCAGGAAGTGGGCCTTCTCTGCTTTAGCACCTGCATTATAGAATCTTCTCCCCACCCCAGAAGCGAGGTTAATTCGGTCCCTTTCAACATTCTACAAAATCTTCTATGACTTGGCTCTGCTAGGCGGCCAGGAATCCCAGGGGACCAGAGATCCTGCAACAGCTCCCTTACAACAACTAATATCCTCTCTGCTTGTGTATTTTTAAAGTTTTTAATGACGGCTTTTATATTTATTGGGTTTTCTTTTTAATTCACTATTGTACACCCCAATGTTATGTTTTTCTAGATGGGCGGCTATATAAATATAAATGACTAATGCTACAGATAGTCCTCAACTTACGACTAGGTACTTAGTGACCAATGGATCTCCCCAAGTGTACTTACAACCTGGCTCCAAAGTTACAATGACCAACCCCCCCCCAATGGTCATGTGACCACATTTCGTGTGTTTAACATCATGAGAACTCTGGGTTGATTTGTTAGATGATCTGTTTTCTTGGTTGTCCCAGGGGTGGGTTCCTCCCAGTTTGGACCGGTTCTCCCGAACCGGTAGCAGCCTGCTGGTGACATCACAATGATGTCACCGAACCGGATTGGTTGGTGCTGGTCCGTGGGGGCCACCATCTGTTTTTTGAATTTTGTTTTTGAATTTTTTTCCCTTCTGAGCATGCGCAGAAGCCGACTTCCAGCACTGTGCATGCGGTCGCCATCTTTTTTTTGGCTTTGTTTTTTGTTTTGTTTTGGATTTTTTGTTACTGCGCATGTGCGCACGCGCCCACGCGGCACGGGAGGGAGCGAAGCGGCAGCGAGGTAAGTTGGAACCCACCCCTGGGTTGTCCACAGTATTCTTAGAAATCTTGTCCAACAATAAAGTTCAAAAGCACCAATAGTCTTCTTATCCTGCTTCTTTAAAGTCTTTAAACTTCTGCTTCCATGGAGTGTCACAGGGAATACCATGGGGCCTGCACGATTCTGATCTTTGTAGATATTGAGCAAGCTACATTTCAAGAGCCATTTAAAAGCTGTTTCTTTTCTCATCTCTTTCCCCTTCCTTTAGTGAATGAGAATGGCTGTCTTCAAAATAAAATACAGAAGTTAAAAAACTGCACATAAGAAATCAAGCTCACCCGTTCCATTAAAATATGGTTTTAATGTTTATTGCCATCTTTAATTTATAAAGAAATAGCTTTATTTTATAGTCTTTTAAGATCCTTTGAGTTTTGTTTGATAGAATAAAATTATGAAATTTAGTAGCATTTCTTTCTTTTTCACCCATGACTTCAATAAATAAGCAGAGCCTAATCCCAATGAAATCATGCAGGAGTTGCACAAATTCATTTTATTGTTTTTAGGCAAACTCATAGCACGAGTTTGAAAATGCCTCTTATGATGCAAGATGTAGAATTCAGGGGAATATCACAAATAGGCAGCAGAACTAGTTTTCATAGGAAATACCGGTAGTTCATCAGTGCTATACCAGTGTCAGCCTAGGTAATGATTAGAGACCATCAAAGCTAGGGAAAATCAAATTCTGAAGCCTGAGTCAGGAGCAGGAACATTCCCTTCTGAGGCGAGCTTTAAAAAGCGAAACAGAAGATCCTTGTTGCCTTCCATCCAAGAACGAAATGGAATATCTTCCCAGACTAGCTTTAATCAGGTTAAGATTACTGCCCCAACTACAAAAGGTTGTGAGAATTAAAAGAAAATGGATGTGGATTAAGGTCCCTTGATTGAATTATTTTAGGGATTAAATTGAAGTGTTCCCTGCATCGAGTTCTATTTTGTTCTGCCTGCAATGCATATGTTCATAGATGTGTATTCCTAGTTAGCAGAACAGCTGTTAAGTAAAGCCTCTGCAAAAGTCGTGATTTTTTTTCTGCTCTGATAACCTCTGAAAAAGGCAGAAAAAGCCAAGAATTCTCAAGTATGTGGGAGGCTGTAGGGAAGAGTATGCCTTTGCAAGAAGATGTTTTGGATTTAAAGAATCAGAGCCTGGGCCACATAAAGGAGATCTTGGAGGCAACAGTTGCTCATCCCTGCATTGGTCTCATCCCATTCAAAGACATCATTAGAAGAGGCCAACACACCACTGAGAATTCCAATATTTGAGGGGCTGCCACAAAGAGGAGGGGGTCAAATTATTCTCCAAAGCATCAGAGGGCAGGACAAGAAACAATGGTTGGAAACTGATCAGAGAGAGAAGCAACCTGGAATTAAGGAGAAACTTCCTAACAGTGAGGATAATTAACCAGTGGAACAGTTTGCCTTCAGAAATCGTGGGCGCTCCATCACTGGATGTCTTTAAGAAGAGACTAGACAGTCACTTATCTGAAATAGTATAAGTTCCCTTGCTTGAGCAGGGGGCTGGACTACAAGATCTACAAGGTCCCTTCCAGCTCATTCATTCTATTCTAATAAAGAAACATAAACAGCACTAATGATGTTATCTAGTTTGGGTAATGAAATGTCTGCAAGAAAATAACAACTCAGACAGGGCCCCTCAATAAAAAAAACAACCACTGCTTTGAGACCAGATGGGCAGTCTCAGGCTATTATTTTAGCTTATTCCGTTTTATATAATGACTGGTACCTAGGTCATTTTATATTGGTTTGCCATTAAATCTTAGCACACTGTTAATTTATTATCTACTGACTGCATCAATGAACGGAAGCAGCCATAAGCAGCACCACCACTCAAATTACGTTCTCTGGTTCTACATTGTACTTTAATCTCAGTTCCATGGTTTGTTAATTTTGTAAGGTACCTTAAGCTTTAAAAATGGCATTCAAGGAATGAGGATGTGGCTAAGCATTCAGAATCAGTGTGGGGTTTCCCCCCACCACCATCTGTTAAAATAAACCTGTCTGATAGAGGGAGGGGGGAAACCCTAAAATTTTATACTGGAAAACACGGAGATAAACCTAGCAAACAAAAAAATAATATTGGTACAGAATGTGTCAGTGAGTTTCATGATGTATATTTGAAGACTTTAGTTGGTGTTTAACATCATCTAATCTCTTTTTTTTTAATGTATACAGTGGACTGTGAGTCATAATTTACTTATTTATAAACATATTGTTTTGGATTCTCAGCTAATTCTTCACAAATGTTCTGCACAAATATCTTGATAAGTAGGCAGCAGCTTCTTAATGTTTGTCTTTTGGTCAAATTTCAGTGGCAAAAGAACCACCGGTCCACTGGTTGGAGAGAAAAGAAATAGGGGAAAGAATACAAAATGTCAGCACAATCTGTTTCAAGCTATAGTAACTATTGTAGCTTCACAGAAGTAAATTATTCAGACACAATTTCTCTGAAAAATGACAGCAGGGAAAAGCCTGAGCAAAAACACTCTTATTGAATACACTTTTTTAAAAAATCGAAGTGGACATGGCTTTTAGCTGAACAGCCTTTGCCAGCACATGATCTGGACATCTGACAATCTGCATATCTGCATATCATTCCTTTGACAATGTACGGTAGAACCTCCAGTCACGACCGTAATCCGTTCCATGACTTCGGTCGCAACCCGATTTGGTTGTGACCGGAAGCGAGACTGACTGCACATGCGCATACAAAAAAAATGGCGCGGAAGGGGAAATCGCTGCAGCTGTGGAAATTGCTACAAAAAAAAAAAAAAATGGCGCGGAAGGGGAAATCGCCACTCGAGTATTTGTTCGCAACCAGATGCAAAAATTTTGCGAAATTTTTGGTCGTCACCCAATTTGGTCGTGGTCAGAAGCGTTCATGACCAGAGGTTCTACTGTATGGGGAAACTCTTTCCATGAATATTAAGAACATAAAGCATCTTTAAGTAAAGGGAACATAAACAGAGATGGTAAATATATGGGCTGAGCTTCTGTGAGATCTATAGGGATTTCAATGTGGGAAGTTTTATAGCTATGGTTTTCTAAATGCTTAATACTGTAGCACTATAAAGCAACAGAATGTACATTTGGCTTTCAATATACAGTTTCCAGAACAGCAATCATGCTAAATTGCCACAGTATAATCTAAGTTGCATATATGATAAATCAGATTTTAAACCTCATGAACTTATGCTCTTGTAATTATTAGCCTTTAAAATACCTAATTCTTTCTTAATAAAAAACAAAGTATCTTAGTAGACATCAAAACCAGTACTCCAACCTAAATTGTATTGTACTTACCGTTTGGCATAGACATAATGCATAAATATCTTACTCTGGCTTACATTTAGCCAGGTTTAGTATCCCAACCAAATGATTGACTGTTTCTGTCCTTAAATCTGTTTTGCAATGCGCAGCAAGGTACAAATATATTCAGCATATTCAGGTTAATATGCAAAACAGAAATTGTCAATCTTGTCAGTCCCCAACACAAAAATACATATATTCATATTTCATTCCAAATTAAGATAATTTACCTTCAGCTGGTAGTGGATTACAGGTCCCACAAGGAGGTAGCTGAAACAGACATTTCATTCAGAATTTTTACTTAATTCAGAACTGCCTATAAATCAGTATCAGATATTTTATAATAAATATTTAAAAAATCAAATTTTGATAGCTTTGGAAATATCTTTGCTGGCTGCATAGCTGGAAGAAGCTGGCTGGAGAATGAAAGTGCCCCTAAAACTTAACTTCTATGTCTGAAAAATTGAATCTCGTTTATTAGGCTGTGAGTTTTCTTCTGCTCCTGTTTCCAATGTTGGTGAGAAAATGGGGTATTAAGATGATTGCAAGCCAATTCTAAGTAAAACCAATTAAACATTATTTTGCATTTCTGCTAACAAAGTTCCTTAGATTATTTTTTGAAACAGATGAACAAGATGAAACAAGATGATCAGAATTAGCATAGTCAGCCTGTAGAAAAAAACCAGAGAGGCAACTAAATTGTAAACCGCCCAGAGTCACTTGGTTGAGTTGGACAGCTATAGAAACTGAATGAATAAATACAATAAATACATAAATTAAACTGACTTAAAAGGAGTTTGGAGGAAAAGAAAACCCCCACAGCAAAGATAAAGCACCAAGTCCATGGCCACGCGATCACCATTGGCATGCTTTACAGTCAGATTCTGACAAGCGAAGTCAAAGGAGAAGCCGGCAGTAAAATTGCAAGCTGTGGCCACGTGATGTCTCACTTAAGGATCGTGGGTTGACTCACTTAAGGACCAAATGGGAACTGATGTCATAGATCCATCACACTCATAAGTTCTTTCACTTGGCGATGGAGATACTAGTTACAATTGTGGTGATTAAGCCAGGGCTATCTGTAAGGTGGATGATTAAGATACACATTAGATTCTCATGGGGCAACATTTTGCAACCAATACTATAGGGCAGTGATGGCGAACCTTTTTTCCCTCGGGTGCCGAAAGCGCGCATGTGTGCGCTATGGCACATGCACGAGTGCCCACACCCATAATTCAATGCCTGGGGAGGACGAAAACGCCCCCCCAGGCCCTCTGGAGGCCAGAAACTGCCCGTTTCCCGACTTCTGGTGGGTCCGGTAGGCCCGTTTTTCGCCATCCCCAGGCTCAAGAGGCTTCCCTGGAGCCTGGGGAGGGCGAAAACGTCCTCTCCTGCCCCCCAGAGGCTCTCCGGAGGCCAAAAACGCCCTCCCAGAGCCTCCACGCGAGCCGAAAATCAGCTGGCCGGTGTGCACATGCGCACTGGAGCTGAGCTAGGGCAACGGCTCGCGTGCCGGCAGATATGGCTCCGCGTGCCACCTGTGGCACGCGTGTCATAGGTTCGCCATCACTGCTATAGGGGTAGAAGGTAAGGCTATCAATATTGACTAATCACAATAAGGATAGCTGACCTTCAGCATCAGAAATGGCACTGTGATCCCTACAAGGATAAGTGGGAGGAACGCTTCTGACTTCAGGCCTGGCTTATGGGCTTTCTCCAGTCATTGTGGAGTCCTCTGGGAGCAGAATGTTGTTGTTACTAGACCTTGGATCTGGTCTGGCATTTTCCTTTCTTAGTTTCCCCAGAATACACACAGCTTTTCCCAGTAGATGTCCCAAGGCATGAAGAGAACAAATGTTTATCACAACTGCTTACCGCTGTCACAGTGGCTGCTGCGGCATTTTGACTGCAACAGAAAGGACTATCTGTCAAAGTTGTATTTGTGCTGAGGAAACAAACAAATAAATAAGTAAATAAATAAATAAATAACCAAGTGTTTCTCCAATGCTTTTAAGTAATACTGTATATCTTGAAACATACTTTTAAAACAAGACATATTTAGGGAATAAAATAGGATATAAATTCCGTAAGATATTAAAGCATTAATTTTATACACAGGTTAACACATTCATTTAATTCATCTCTCCAAGGCACTTCTGAAAGAAACAGTGTAACAACTTACCAACAAATCTCTCCTGCATCGGTTTTTTTAATTATTAGAGCCCTCCAGTGGTTATGAGTGCTTTTAATAGTATCAATTGCAAAGTCCTGGGATTTAAAAGGGGAAACAAATTCAGTCTCTTCTCAGCAGCCTGATACAATAATATGCTGTGATTACCACAACATACATAGATACATACATAAATTTTATTTACCATATTGTTATACTGCACCATAAGGTTTTGGATTGGGACACTAACAGTGTAGTGAAGCATCTCTGGCTAGTTACCGTATTTTTTGGACTATAAGACGCACCTAGATTTAGAGGAGGAAAACAAGAAAAAAAATAGTTTTTGGCATCCGCACGTCCCGTTTTCGCCCTCCCCGGCCCCCAGAAGAACTTTGCAGGCCAAAAACAGGCCGTTTTTGGCCTCCCGAACCCTCCGCGCGTCTCGTTTTTGGCCTGCAGAGTGCTTCTGGGGACCGGGGAGGGCGAAAACGCGATGCATGGAGGGTTCGGGAGGACAAAAACAGGCCCGTATTCGGTCTATAAGACGCACCGAACTTTTCACCCACTTTTTTTGGGGGGGGGGAACAAAAACAGCTGCAGACATACTTTCATGCACTTTTGGTATTGTTTGCATTAACAAGAAAAGTGTAAAGCAGCTTCAAACAGTGGCCAACAATTTCTGAATGCGGTTCTGAACAAAAACAGCTGCAGACATACTTTCATGCACTTTTGGTATTGTTTGCATTAACAAGAAAAGTGTAAAGCAGCTTCAAACAGTGGCCAGCAGTAGACAAAATATATACATACCCTATCTTTAAATTCTCCATTGAATGCGAACTGGTTTTCTGGCTTCCCATCAGGGACTTTGTATCGTCTAAACCAGTCCACAGTTGCTTCCAGGTATCCAGGCTTAATTCTTCTGACATCATCAATATCTTAAATTTTTAAAAAGCATACATTCAGAACCTACTCAAGTTTTGCTCAAGTGTCCTAACATATTTTATTCTTAATTTCCCCAGGGAACGTCTTGCAGAAGAAATGTGATCATTCCCGTAAAAATCAGCCTACATTCCATCAAGAATTCTACTGTACATCAATGGCATTAATTAGGAACATTTCAAATTTAAGAGTAGGAAGCCAAAAGGAAATCAGATCAATATAGTACTCAAAAATAAAGTTCAATTTTGCATGATAGCTATTTATATACAGGTAGTCCTCAACTTACGACCACAACTGAGCCCAACATTTATGTTGCTAAGTGAGGCTTTTGTTAAATGAATTTTGCCCCATTTTACAACTTTTCTTGCCACATTTGTTAAGTGAATCACGGCAGTTGTTAAATTAGTAACCCAGCTATTAAGTGAATCTAGCCTCCCCATTGACTTTGTTTGTCAATGTTTTTTTGTTTGTTAAGAGCCGAGTTGGCGCAGTGGTTAGAGTGCAGTACTGCAGGCTACTTCAGCTGACTGCTAGCTGCAGTTCGGCAGTTCACATCTCTCACCAGGCTCAAGGTTGACTCAGCCTTCCATCCTTCCGAGGTGGGTAAAATGAGGACCCAGATTGTTGGGGGCAATATGCTGACTCTGTGAACCGCTTAGAGTGGGCTGTAAAGCACTGTAAAGCGGTATATAAGTTTAAGTGCTATTGCTAGTGCTATTGTCAGAAGGTCGCAAAAGGTGATCACATGACCCAGGGACACTGCAACCATCATAAATATGAGTCAGTTGTCAAGCATCCGAATGTAAATCACGTGACCATGGGGATGCTGCAACAGTCGTAAGTCTGAAAAATGGTCATAAGTCACTTTTTTCAGCGCCGTTGCAACTTTGAATGGTCACTAAGTGAACTATTGTTAAGTTGAGGACTACCTGTAATCCTTAAAAACAGAATGGCACGAAAAATATAACACCAGCCATACTCTGTATCAGTTACACACTTTCCACATGTGGAATTTCAAAACTGGAAAAGGTAAGGCACAAACGTGTCTGAAATCTGACTTCAAAGCTACTTACTATTCATATTAGCAGCTTCAGGGTCATTAATATTGATTGCAATGATCTTCCAGTCGGTTTCACCCTCATCGATCAATGCCAGCGTGCCCAGAACTTTCACCTGAATTATGTCGCCTCTGTTGCACACCTGTTTGAATAAATTTACTCATTAGGTATGATTCAGAATCGCACAGCTGGTCCTACTAAGCCAGAAAAGGTGAAGTAACAATAATATTTCCTCTTCTGCCTGACTGCTCGGAAACCTAAACTTTGTGGAAAGAATTAGCAATAGCACTTAGACTTATATACAGCTTCATAGTGCTTTACAGCCCTCTCTAAGCGGTTTACAGAGTCAGCATATTGCCCCCAACAATCTGGGTCCTCATTTTACCCACCTCAGAAGGATGGAAGGCTGAGTCAACCTTGAGCCGGTGAGATTTGAACTGCCGAACTGCAGCTAGCAGTCAGCTGAAGTAGCCTGCAGTGCTGCACTCTAACCACTGCGCCACCTCGGCTCTGGAACAATTCCAGTGTTCATATTTCACCAAATCAGTAGCCTATTCAGAGGCTGATTTTGGACAACAATTTCTGTAGACAAGCTTTCCTCAGGTGAAGAGGAAAGTCTTGCTTGATTATTTTCAGCTAGGATAGGTACTTTTCATTGCGTATTTACATGCTTCCAAGAAATACCTTCACAACAATATATTTTGAACCAATACTATATAAGCATAACGTCTTACGGGCACCTACCAGATTTGCTTTCCACATAGTATTTAAATATTTAGGCTATGCATAGAAATGGGCGTATGTTTGCATTCCATGACATTTTAGCTCTAATTTATTTAGCACCAAAATGTATAATGCTGTATTGAAAGATTAGCACTGTCTGCATCTGGTAGGCTCTCTTATCAACTTCTAAAACAGTTCTTAAAATGCACTAATTTGGATATACCCTGAGGGCAATGGAGCAATTTGTAACTGCTTGTTTGCGAGCCAGAAATCCAGTTTGGAATTGCGGCTTCAAGACATTGTATAAAACAACAGAATTTGGTGTTTTGTCAAAAATGTCATTTTTTGCTTTTGTTTTAGGGGGAGTAATCAAGATTTAGAGTGGTGGGATGCCCCCTGGCCCTTCCCTTACCACCAGGATACGCAGGGGGCGTTTCTGCTCCCTCACGGGGGAGGGGCACTGCCAGGCTGCAACTCACACAGGCCCAGCCGGAACCGGAAGTTTCCCTCCCCAAGCAAGAGTACCGTTTCCTGCTTTCCCCCAACCCCGGGGGAGGGAGTAATCACATTATTCGAGATGAGAAAAGGGATACAATTGGATCAAACAGTTTAAGAACCACTGAAGTAATGGGACACCGGATGGATAAGCCCTTTATTATTTCAAAGTATCCCTCCCATTTTGAAATATAATCCTTCCCACCCCCCACCAGTAGAATCTGTTCTGAAATGTTAAAATTGCATTGAGCTAATACCCTTCCTATCATAAACTTTAAAGTTCTTTAAACATTTTCTGTACAGGTAATCCTCAAGTTATGACGGCAATCAGGACCGGAATTTTTTATCGCTAAGCAATGTACAGGTAGTCCTCAACTTACAACAGTCCATTACAACAGTGACCGTGACTGAAAAAAGTTACTTATGACCATTTTTCACACTTATGACCATTGTCGCAGCCTCATATTCATGTGATTTATATTCGGATGCTTGACAACTGACCTCACATTTATGACGGTTGCAGTGTGCCGGGGTCATGTGATCACCTTTTGCGACCTTCTGACAAGCAAAATCAACGGGGAAGCCGGATTCATTTAACGACCGTCTTACTAATTTAACAACTGCAGTGATTCACTTAACAAACGTGGCAAGAAAAGTCGTAAAATGGGGCAAACTCACTTAACAAATTTCTCGGTGAAGTACATAAAATTTGGGCTCAATTGTGGTCGTAAGTTGAGGACCACCTGTAGTTGTAAAGCCCAAGGACCGCAACATTTAACGATGATAATAGCAATAGGACTTAGACTTATAAACCGCTTTACAGTGGCTTTACAGCTCTCTCTAAGCTGTTTACAGAGTCAGAACAATTTGGGTCCTCATTTTACTGACCTCAGAAGGATGGAAGGCTGACTCAACCTTGAGCCTGGTGAGATTTGAACTGCCAAATTGCAGTCAGCCGAAGTAGCCTGCAATACTGCACTCTAACCACTGCGCCACCGTGGCTCATAATCCCTGCAGTCCCTACTGCCCTCATTGAGTGAGGATCGAAGGATTGGCACCTGTTAAGGGAGTACTCCTTGCCATTTTTTTCTGGCTTCCAACAACCAAGGTCAATGGGAAGCTTGGCAGAAAGTTGCAAGTTCCAGGTGGTTTGTAGGCAGACTGGCTGGCAGGCAAGTGGTTACTGCCGGGTGGAAAAAAGCAAGGGGGGGGGAAACAGCCTTGGGGCGCCTGCTATTGGGGATGGGGAGTGTGTGTGAGTGGCTGGGAAGACACAAGGAGAGACGCTGGGAGAATGTGTGGATGGGTGAGACTTACCTGAGCAACTTGCAACTTTCCCTGCTGCCTTCCCTACTGACTTTGCTGGCAAACTGGCAGGGAAGGTCATCTATTATTGATCATGTAATCACGGGACGCTGCAATCATCCTAAGTGCCAGCCGATTGCTGAGTGCCTAGATCGTGATCACATGACCGCAGAGGTGCTGGGACAGCTGGAACTTCAAGGATCGGTTGTAACAATCACTTGTTCGGTGCCATGGTAACTTCTAATGATTGCTGAACAAGTGGCTGTTAACCAAAACTCCTCTCCATGTAAAAATTAGCCACTACTGTTCTCTGCATATTTATAGTGACAGCTAGATGAATAGCCTGATTGCAAATATCTTCAAAGTGACATATCAGCAACATTGCAAAGATGGTTAGCAAACCCCAAATACCTGGAAAGGGTTTAGTTACCTTGTCTCCAATTTCACAAACGTCGATTGGATCATTGTCTCCACAACAGTTGGTATTTTCATCTTTATGCATTGGATCTTCCCACGTCTGCAAAATAAATACTGTTTCCTTTAAGTACTTGCTGCGCAAGCTTCCTTTCATCTCAGCACGGGGCTGCTCAATTAAAATTTAAAACTGTACCGTATTAAAATATTTTGCTCTTTACGTATTCTATAAAGGAATTCAAAACTGTTCTTTGTCCACTGACAACCATACAGAATTGGGTAGCTGGTAGTTGTGATGCCTTTGCTAGAAGAGCAAGAAAACAAGGAATTCGTAACCTTTCAGGCATATAATGCAGAGGTGTCAAACTCGATTTCATTGAGGGCCGCATCAGGGTTGTGTTTGATCTCGGGGCCGGGGTGGGCGTGGCCGGGGTGGCCTTGGCCAGCTTGACATCACTCGTGTCAGGGCGCCTGTGGCCTGAGTGCTCTGCCAGAGAAAACGGGCTCTCGAGCTCAGTTTTCGGCTGGGGCGGCCTCCTGCAACCCTCTGTCAGCAAAAACGGAGCTCAGGAGGGCTGCGTTTTCGCTGGCAGAGGCACCGGGGGCCGGTCCTTTGCTATTTCCAGGGCGGCCCTGCAGGCCAGATCTAAACACCCCATGGGCCGGATCTGGCCCCGAGGCCCTGAGTTTGACACCCCTGATACAATGGATCCCCCACAAAAGGGACCCGGATTCAAAGTTGTGATGTCACACACACCCCCACACACACAGTGACATGACATTTTGAGCACTCAGCAACTGGCCTGCATTTACGACCATTTGCAGTGCCTTGTGATCAAATACTGTGATTTATGACCATTTTGCCAGAAACAGGTGCATAGTGAACAAGTTCAAGTTTCTCAACAGGATAATAAATATAATAAATATAATATAATAAATATAATAATATAATTAATATAATATAATATAATATAATATAATATAGCATTGCATAACATAACATAACATGTCATGCTTTTTGATCTTTCATTTTTTTCTATCTTCTTTGCCTTTTTTTTCTTTTTCACGTTCATTTTACTATATATTTTTCCCTCCTCTGAAATTCCTTTCTCTTT
>QLTV01004226.1:14957-25054 GCA_003457575.1 Thermophis baileyi
ATAATATAATATAATATAATATAATATAATATAATATAATATAATATAAAACATAATATAAAATATAATATAGTAACGTAACGTAACATGAGTTGGAAGGGACCTTGGAGGTCTTCTAGTCCAACCCCCTGCTTAGGCAGGAAACCCAACACCACTTCAGACAAATGGTTATCCAACATCTTCTTAAAAACTTCCAGTGTTGGAGCATTCACAACTTCTGGAGGCAAGTTGTTCCATTGATTAATTGTTCTAACTGTTAGGAAATTTCTCCTTAGTTCTAAGTTGCTTCTCTCCTTGATTAGTTTCTACCCATTGCTTCTTGTCCTACCCTCAGGTGCTTTGGAGAATAGCTTCACTCCCTCTTGTTCATATTGTTTATGAACATACAAAGTGCAAAACAATTCGATATAGAATCCAAGGCACTTCACATGAAATCTGAGCTACTTTAATGTAAAGAGGTTATCTCACATCCAATGTGATTGCAGGGGCAACGCTTGCTAACAGGAAGTTATAGTTCAGGACTGCTTTAATAGAAATTGACCTAACTTCCTTCCAGTTGAGAAATAGTGTTATGAAAATCTGGCAGAGACAGCTATGGAACACTTTGTATTTCATACAACAGCACATGCTATCTGGAGCACCAGGGATATCAGAAAAAAAATCCTTAATGAGATGAACACAAAGCAAGTTATGTGCCACTTTCTATGGAAAAGCGAACTTATTATCAAGACAGCTTTGAAATCTAAGAAAGAGGTTAACAGTAAAAAAAAAATCACAAAGTCAACAAGTCAAAAGGAAAAGGAAAGGCTCATTATCTTTTCCCATAAATAACAAAAGAACAGAAAGATCAGTCAGAAGGAAATTGACAGAAAAGACAATAATAAAATACTCCATTTTAATGTATCTCCGGTTACTAGACTTTGGATACAATGGAAACAAAGTCTATCCACAGTATTACTCTCTGTGCACGCATAAGGTCATGCTTAAAATACCTAAAATATACATGCGTAAAATCCCTGATGTTCTGCTCTGATGGACACCCCTTTCCCTTTATCAGACTGTTAAATGGATTATTAAATTGTATTTTAATAATAATAATAAATCCATTAATTGGATTAAAGCACATTGATCCAATTCATTTAATATGCTTTAATCTAACTCATTTAATGGATTTATTATTATTAAAATACAACAGTCGTGCTATAGCAATAAATGTTAAGCGTTTGATATGGTTTCCATGGACAAATTTAAAAGACAGCATCGATTGAAATAAATATTAAACAAAAATGGATTCATGGAGCATTCCTATCATTACTATCAACATTGCTTTAATTCATTCAATCTATGCTGGCTTTATGAGAGCTCTTTGTCTTTTTAAGGCTTCTTATGCTTTAATAAAACGGTTCTTTCTGTTGTAACACAAGCAGTTTGCTTGTTTACAACCTAAGGTGTTTTCTTCTTCCTCCAGAGAGTTTGCCCACAGTTGTCTATTCAGTGGTACAAAGTTCCCCTTTATTAGTGTTGTTTATTACTGGAATTCATTAAAAAGATTATGAATATTACAGTACCTGTGGAATAGCGCCGTAGTTCCAGATATATCCCTTATGGGGAAATACATTAGCAACGTAACGTAGCTTTCCTTTCTTCACATCTTGTTTAATTGGGTTGAGAGGATCCTTAGTTGCAATCTAAAACAGAATTTACTTAGTTGAGTACTCAAATTTTAAAAAATATTTTAAGAAAAAATGTAACTGTAAACAGTTGTAGATGTTTTACTTAATATTTCCAGCAAAATAAATATCCAGATCGATAGGAACCAAAAACACACACACAAACACACAGAGAGAGTGTCTCATTGGAAAAGGTTCCATGTAAGTATACATAGGACTTTAGCTTTAAAACACTTACTACATTATATACTATTAATAGCAGGCAATTTGAAATTTAATATATTACCGGTAGTCCTAGGCTTACAACCAAAACTGAGCCCAACATTTCTGTTGCTAAGCAAGACAGTTGTTAAGTGAATTTTGCCCCATTTTACGACCTTTCTAGCCACAGTTAAATGAAACACGGCAGCTGTTAAGTTAGTAACATGGTTGTTAAGTGAATCTGGCTTTCCCATTGACTTTGCTTGTCAGAACGTTGCAAAAGGTGATCACATGACCCAGGGACACTGCAACCGTCATAAATATGAGTCAGTTGCCAAGAATTTTGATCACATGACCATGGGGATGCTGCAATGGTCGTAAGTATGAAAGGCAGTCATAAGTACTTTTTTCAGTGCCACTGTTACTTCGAACGGTGACTAAAGAAATGGTTGGAAGTTGAGGGCTATCTCTAAAGTAAACTAATTTTGATCAAGTAATTAATGAAGCCATAGATTACAGCACTCTAGTTGAATTACCTCCATCTTAGCATTGGTCCATCGAGGTATCTCCACAACCATGTTGAAGATGTGCTGAAAAGAACATAAATTCAGCAAAGTACATATAAAATGTAACACAGAGAAATGTGCTGTCAGTCATCCTTCCTGAATTGTCGCCCAGCGACTATCCGTCCATGGAGCTCCCCGAAATGTTTCCATTCCCATGAATATTATAACTATGCTTTTTTCTCCTTCCTGCCCACAAAGAGTGTAGCTATTATCCAAGTGTAAACTGGCCCTATTATAACTTTCAATTGGGAAGAGATGCTCATTTTTCCTTACCTAGGGAATGGGAAAAAACCGTTGACTTTTAAGAAAAAGAAGATGTAGAAGAAATTTTCTCTTGGGGTTTGTTTTATTAATTAAGGGAGATGGCTCTCTGGATATTCAGACACAAAATTTTATTCACACCGCAGCACTGGGGACAACCCCAAAATCTTCCCATTTGCTAATGCGGCAGCAAATATCTTTCATACACTAGAGAAGGTAACAATACATTATTGGAATACAGAACCATGCACATCTGGTGCCACTTCCTACTTATCAGTTTATTCTTGCATTATTCACTGCCCATTAAAAGGATTTAAGCAGTCCTGAACCCTAATCCTGGTTTTCCATAAGCTTAAAGACAAGAGGGCAGATCAGCTTACTTTAACACAACCAGCTTAGGTAACTATTTTTTTTCCTTCAAAGATTAAGTTATTTAAAAGACCTTTTAACTGTCTAGGTCTGTCCATTTATGACAGAAGCTCAATCCTTGCTGTTAAGCAACTGCTAGACAGAAATGCTTCAAAAAAAACCATTGAGAAGAATCACCATCAAATTCTGCAAGTCAGGAAAGATAAGCAATTTTAGCAAAATTTCAGAAGAAACAAAAGGTTTTGAACATTTGTTTATATAAAATTTCAGATCATTTTTACATTGTTCAGTGAAGCAATATGCATTTGGAATATAATGACGGAAACAATCCAGGTAGGAATAAATTTTAAATGTCTCCAATACCAGAGTGAATGATGCTTTATAATACTATTAAGTTTATCAAGACAACGTGAATATTGGAAAATGCTAGAAACTAAAGATCATAGTATTTTGTTGTAGGTAGAATTTTGAATTCTGCTTCCTATTTCTGCATTTTACCTAACTCTGACTTGCAATTAAAAAAAAGCTCTTATAAGCTGCATTGGGGTTATGACCTTGCAATTCTAACTTTAAAGCTGGCTATTCTTATTTATCCTCAGAATTCATCTTTGCTTTAAGCTGCTGTCAGTGCATGCAGATTCTCAGCCTTCCAAACACTTGCATTCTTTTCTCACATCTGTTTTTCTATTTATTTTATTAGTTAAACTGGCTGTTGACAAAGAATGTGACAATAATAAGTTCATTTGAGGCATTTACGTTTTTGAAATATAAACATAAAATCCTGATTATCTCAACTGCTTGTCCATGCAGTACTGATGTCTAACCTGGAGGCCATGTGTTCATAAGAACTTTTCTTGTTCTATCTGAAGTCCAAGTATTTTAATTTAACTTGACACGTTCACTGAACCAGTAAAACATAATGTCTGAGGCTTATTTGCTGAGTTCCTATAGCAGCTGGAATAAAAGGTCTGTAAAATTCCAACGAAGCATAAATCAGGCCTGCAGCTAGACTAGACATCTGGCACAGCAGCGTTTTAAGCCAGCCAGGGACACCATTTAATCATTTTGGGGAGATGAAAGAAATTAAGGAAATTAAGGGTATTCCCCCCACCCACAACTCTCCTAGCTACAAGCTTGAAACCAGTCCACTCCAAACTAAATGTTCTTAGTGTGATGGACAAAGACATTATAGTCAAGCACCAGGGTGGATAAAAATCGATGGTTTAAAAAAAAAATTGGATTTTTAAAATTGAAATCGGATTTTTTTTTATTTTTATCAATTTTATTTTAATAAAATGTTTTTGGAGTAAAAATCTATCTAAAGCAGGAGTCCCCAAACTTGGCAACTTTAAGACTTGTGGACTTCAACTCCCAGAATTCTCCAGCCAGCTGGCGAATTCTGGGAGCTGCAGTCCATAAGTCTTAAAGTTGCCAAGTTTGAAGACCTCTGATCTAAAGATAGTTTTACAGAGATGACAGTTGCTCTTTAAAAATTATGATTTAAATTGAATTGATTTAAATCAAGCCTTTTTACTAGTGATTTAAATCATGATTTAAATCGACTTGATTTAAATCAAATCCACCCTGTCAAGCGCTATTCTGTTTTGTAAGCGAATGATAACAATTTCCCAGTTCAGTTGTGTTAAAATGTGGATTAGAAAAAGCACAATATATGGCAATCCAGAGACAGAAAAGATGAAAACTGAGCCCTATATCATGCAGTTTATTGGATATTATAACATCTGAAGCAGCTAACATTAGATATGTTTTTAAACTATGGATACAAATTCTCCTGAGATTCAGAAGGCCCCAACCTTGTTAGCCTTTCATTAAGGACCTGGCTGTTTCCTCAGATGGAAAGAAACTCTGCTGCTGCTATGTTTGTTCGTTTTTCCTTCAGGAAAAGGGGTTGTAAGAATTGACAAGGACTTGATGACATATATTCAATCAATCAGGGTTATTATTTGTCCTGGGTGCCACAGTTACATGTTTTGGGGTTTTGAGTGTGTGTTTTTAATCCTTGTACATCACCCATAGTATAGGACAGGCATCCACATAAATCATATAAATAAAATAAACTGGTTATTAGGATGAGAAAAATCCAGATAAAGAGTAGGGAAATGCCTCTTATATACCAACAATTTCTCAAAATGTGGAAGCCAAATACCCAACACAAATTTTGAAAATCAAATCAGCTTTAAAAAATTAGTAACTAAGTTTTCATTTGTCTGTATTATGCAGTAGAAGTTGAACTAAAAGCAAGGAAACACTCCCTTTACTCTATTTCAACGAGTGTGGGAAGATAGATTTATTTCATATTTTTCTCCCTTGGAAGCAGTTTCTACAGTAAAACAAACAAACTTCAATCTATGACTAAATTAACTATTTATAACCAGCAGAATAAGTTAAATTAAGATTTCCTGCTGCAATTCTGCTTCAGAATTTCTTTTACTCTACACCAGAGCACTTAATTCAGACTCTTCCTACTTAAAGCAATGAAGGTCAATAAACCTACAGGTAGCCCTCAACTTATGACCACAATTGAGCCCAAAATTTCTGTTGCTAAGTGAGACAATTGTTAAGTGAGTTTTGCCCCATTTACAAAATTTCTTGCCACAGTTATTAAGTGAATCACTGCAGTTGTTAAATTAGTAACAGGGTTATTAAGTGAATCTGGCTTTCCTATTGTCTTTGTCAAAAATAATAATAATAATAATCACAAAAAGTGATCACATGATCCTGGGACACTGCAACCATCATAAATATCAACCAGTTGTTAAGCATCCAAATTTGGATCACGTGACATGGGGATGCTACAATGGTCATGCTACAACACTCATTTTTTTCCGGTGACGCTGTAACTTTAAAACAGTGAACATGTTGTATGTTGAGGACTACCTGTACAACAGGTGCCTTGTATGGCAAATACAAAGGTTAGATTGTGATTAAAATATACACAATACAAGCAATTTGTTTCCTTTAACATGAACTAATTACCCATCTAGCACTTAATCATATAGTTCAGAGGTACAGGTGAAAGGAGAAAAGGAACCATGTATATTACCTTGTCAGCAACTGCATATATTGGAATGTCATGGAAAGGAGAGATGTACTGTCCTTTATCATTTTCTGGAAATGAAAGAAGATCCCTATGATTTTTATTAAATAAATTCAACACTAAGATAAAAGTACCTTAATAGGACATTTATGACAAGAAACGATTTCTGTTCTATCAGTAGGATAGGGAGATGGGTCCTCCCCCCCCCCCGGCCCCTTGGTAATCTGCTCCAGATTGGTAAAATCTCATTTGGAGGATTCTGTACATCTGTAGAAAGAAGCAGAGGTGGTATTCAGCTGGTTCGGGCGAACTGGTAGTAACGACCTGCAGGTGGTACCGCCCACCCGCCCAGGTGCTATGCCGTCCTATTTAGGCATGTTTTGAAGCCGCGCACATGCGTGCAAGCCGCGCGCATGAGCAAAGCGCATGCGTGGAAGGTGCACGCGTGGACGAAGTGAGCGTGCTCACATTTGCGAACCGGTAGGGAAAGTAAGTGAATACCAGCTCTGGAAAGAAGGCAAAAGAGGAGAGAATGCCAACACTCCATTACAGACACAATAGATTTGAATTAATACGATGAGCATCTCTAGGAAGACAAATTTATAGACTTGACAGTCTCTGCAGTTAGTTTGCATTCCAATTAAGTCAAAACAGAAGTCTTACACAGAATTCCCATCTGCTTCGTCTCAAATTATTCAATGTAATAAGAGGAAAGTGGCACTTATGATCAAGTCTATAAAAATCCTTAAGGATGTCCTTAACTTTTGACTGCCAGATGTTCTGCACAGATGACTCCCGGTGATAATGTTGATTTAAATTCTCCTAACCAATACCTATAAATTAAACCTGTGGAATTTAATGCAACCTTGAAATGACACAGAACCTGGGAAAACTCTTTCCATTTATGTATGTGTAGACACAGAACAGTAAAAGTAAACAAACGTCTTTATGTCTCCTTTCAGCTAATCACTATTCTGCCCACTCAACAAATTTCTGATTTGATGGAGAAGATGAAAGAATTAGTCACATACTCTTAGCTACATTTAATCACAAATTACAACATGAAGTTTTCATAAGTTAGAGCAGGGGTGTCAAACTGGTGGCCTGCGGGCCGGAAGCGTCAGACACAGGCCACGCTCACCCCAGCTCCGCGAAGGGAAATAAATGTTGCCATCATCACATGATGGCAATGTGATGCCTCAAGTTTGACACCCGTGAGTTAGAGCATGAGTTTGTATGAACATGAAGGCCCCGGTTGCATCTACACTGACAGCAATAGCCGAGTGGTAGAGAACCCATAGATGCAAAAGGCAATTGTGGGAATCAAATTAGTCAACAAATGCTAAGTCTGGATAGAAAAAGATAAATATTGTAACCTAAATATAATCCATACATTATATTTTAATGCAGTAATTACCATAAAATAGCTAGCAACCTGGCACAAATCCTACAGAACATCATGATCAGCTGAGATTCAACAGCATCTCTCCCCTCTCCATCTCCTTTAAAATCTGCCTAAACAGATTGAAAAAAAACTGCACACCCTTCCTATATGGTATATAAGTGTTGAGGCACTTCAAAAAGTGAGGAGACTGAATATCTATCCTGATCCAATGGTGGCCACTCTGTACAAAGGAAAAATACATAAGTTCCTTGCCATTTTTATCAACGTTAAATATAGCCACGATGAAGTTTACCACATCTTTGTTCATATAGGCCCGCATGGTTTTCTGCAGACCTCGGTGTGCACATGTTATCACCTCTCCTGTTGCACTGGTTGCCAATTTGCTTCTCAAGATGCTCAATTCAAGATGCTGGTTGTCACCTTTAAAGTCCTTCATGGCTTGGGACCAGGTTATCTGAGGGACCGCCTCTTGCCAGTCACATCTACCTGACCCACTAGAGCGGGGAGACAAGGAATATTGCGAGTCCCATCCCCTAGCAGCATACACCTGGTGGGACCCAGAAGAAGGGCCTTCTCCGTGGTGGCTCCCTCTCTCTCTGGAACATCATTCCTCCAGAGATTAGAATGGACCCCACTCTAACACTCTTCCGGAAAGCGCTGAAGACTTGGTTCTGCCAGCGGACCTGGGGAACCCAGAGCGGGATCGAGTCCATTAAATGGCTTGTGTGATGTGTTGTCAGCAAGGTGGGGGGGGGCTATTATTTATTTTATTAATATATTATTTGATTATGTTCTTCTATTAGTTTTATTTTTTATATATGATGTTTTTATATTGTTGTAAGCCGCCTTGAGACTCCATGTGCGAATAGGGGGCAATATAAAATTTCTAAATAAATAAATAAATAAATAAATAAATAAATAAATAAATAAATAAATAAATAAATATAAATGAATGAATGAATGAATGAATGAACAAACAAACAATGAGTACTTTTAAAACAACTTTGTAACATGTTAGTACAAGTGGATTTACAGTGTTCCCTTCTTCAAAGACTTATTAGAATAGGCCTCATTTCAGCAATCTGCTTAAGGAAACCAAAAATTCAGCCCAGAACTCAGAAGTTCCTTTCCATGGGGATCACATCGATTAGTCTCAGCACGAGTTATTTGGAAATTTCTTACCTTAGTATAAAGAGCCAGACTTAGGCTTCATGCAAGAAAAATAACACATTTTACACAAGACTACATTCCTGCCTGGTGCTGAGAGCATATAGTTTTTTCAAGCCACACCTTTATAAACCATTACATGCCCCCAAGTTACTATTAGATTTTTATCATGTGTGTGGTGAGAGAGAGAGAGAGAAAGAGAGAGAGAGAGAGGGGGAGAGAGAGAGAGAGAGAGAGAGAGAGAGAGAGAGAGAGAGAGAGAGAGAGAGAGAGATTAAGAGGATATCACATGGCCAGACTCGATTTTACAACCTTTTTGCTGCAATTGTTAACTAAATCACCACAGTCATTAAATGAGACATCCCATGACTGTAACTTGCGACCTTCCCTGCTGGGTTCCCCATTGACATTGGATGTCAGAAGCCAGCTGCTGGGAAGATGGAAAATGTCAATCACGTATCTGCAGGTTGCTACAAGTGTGTGAGTTGGTTGCCAAGCGCCCAGATCACAACCACGTGACTCTGGGGACACTGCGACGGTTGTGTGAGGACCACTTAAGATGTCTGGTACTCCTGTGTGACTTTTTATTTTGGTAGTAATTTTCCAGCTGTTTGCCGATAGTCAAAGTTCATTCAGAATGGCAATTCTGGGCCCTATTACGGAATTGCCTATCATACCACACCAATTGCTGCAGGTAACCTTTGGATAATCTCACCAGACATTTCCTGTATGGTGAACACGGAAATTCTTGCGGTCGATCATTGCTAAGAAGAAAATTGCCTTAAAAGATTATACAGAAGGCGGTTTTAGTTTTACATCTAGTACAGTCAGACTTTAAACTCAACTTCTGTTTGTAGAATGGAAGGAGGAAATGGGTGAGAATAAAAATCAACTGCCAACTAGAAGGAAACTAGAGAGAATGCCTTTAAAAACTACAAGAAAGGCAATATTCAAGCCATTATACTACAGATATGTGGACCAACTTATATTTTTCTTTTCCTCTCAAACTGAGCAGTCTCTGGTGACTTCATATATGTCCCCACATAGTTTCTTGGCAGTAATTTAGCAGTATTTGGTTGGTGCCTCCTTACAGGGTAAGGAGGCACCAACCAACGATGTCAAACTATTTAACACCACAGACAATGCTACTACCCTTCAGAAAGACCTTGACTATGTATCAGAATGGTCAAACAAGTGGCAACTTCAAATCTCAATCAACAAATGCTCTGTCTTACACATTGGCAAAAAGAATCAGAACACAAAATACAAGCTTGGAGGACACGACCTTGTAGACGACCCTCATTCTGTCAAGGATCTTGGAGTACTCATATCTAATGATCTAAGTGCCAAAGCCCACTGTAACAACATTGCCAAAAAGGCACTAAGAGTAGTCAACTTAA
>QLTV01004226.1:25192-37340 GCA_003457575.1 Thermophis baileyi
CCTACCTTTCAATTACTACTTCAGCTTCACCCACCACAATACACGAGCACACAATAGATACAAACTTAATGTAAACCGCTCCAAACTCCACTGCAGAAAATACGACTTCAGCAACAGAGTGATCAATGCCTGGAATTCACTACCTGACTCTGTGGTTTCTTCCCCAAACCCAAAAAACTTTAACCTTAGACTGTCTACTGTCAACCTCACCCCATTCCTAAGAGGTCTGTAAGGGGCGTGCATAAGCGCACCAGCGTGCCTACCGTCCCTGTCCTACTGTCCTCATCTATCTGTATTCACTTTGATTATGTTTATGTTTATACCTATACCTGCTATCTTGTACATGTTTGACAAACAAATAAATAAATAAATCATCAGGGTGCTTTTTAAAAACTTCAAGTGTAGACGCCATTCACCCCAATCTCTATCCCATGAACCCTTTCCAACTGAACCACAGGCAATTCATTTTATCATACAAGTCAAACAAAGCCAGGGAGAGTGGGGGGGGCTCTATCTGTCCTAAGCCCTACAGATGATATAAGAATTACTCTGCTGTAATACTTTACAGTGCTTGTCAAACAGAAAAGCCATAATTGAGCAACAGAGTTTAGCAAGATTTTAAAAATCGCTTGAGGATGTGGGGATGTCAGTTTTAGAAAAGTGTCACCCAGATCATTCATGTGCTATTTAAAATCTTGCTAAATCATGTTGCTTAATCTTGGCTAAGTGCAAAGACCAAGCCTTTGCTCTTGAGATCAAATTTAAAGAGCAATACAATGGAATTTTTTTACTGGAGAGTTAAAGTTTCTGGTTTGAACCAACCAGAAAGATGGAGTTGTTAGCTGTCAAAAAAAGTTCTACTATTTGGACAACAGCAATTTATAAATTTAGAATACAGTTGCTGTATTAGACCATTTTCCATTCATTGACCTGGTTTAAAGAGACCTTTTTGGAGCTCCTCATTATCTCTTTAGTTTATATCCCCCACCCCAATTTAGTATCTGCAAACACAGCCAATTTACTTAACCCAAGGAGGTTACAAATAGTTTACATAATCCAAAATCAGTATTTCACAACAGATATTTCATGCAAGCATTATACCAGTACTTCACTGATTTCCCGTTTTCTATACCCAAAATTCCCTCCAGTGATTACAGGCAAAATAACTCTGTAGTCCCATCTCCTATTGCTGAGTGGTCAAGTTTCATTTCACCTCTAGGTAATTTCTCAAAAATAGCCAGATGCCTACCCTGTTTAAATTCCTTTTACTAATTGAAAGCACTGCAGTACAAATACATTGTGTAAAACCATCTTGGAATTTAAGCCCATCATAAAACAATCTACATGAACAGCAAGTACAGCAGGTAGCTGCTTTTAGCCAAACTTTGGCTGATCTCAAAAAACTAATCAGGATCAGACTTGGTTGGGAGATAATCAGGCTTGCGGGCTATACCTGAACAGTAAAGGGCAAACCAATTCTGTAGTGCTGAGAAAACAACAAACAAAAAAATAAGTGGGGAGTTGAACGTTTCAAAAGAGACTATGTTTTATGACACCATTTATGAAATCTCTTTGCATGGATAGTAATAGAGGTCACTGACATTTTTTTTGAATCCCAAGAGACAATTTTCAAACAGTCATTTAAGCGGGGAGAGAGAGAGAGAGAAAAGAACGGTAGCCTTAAAAATTTAAAGAACTGAAAGTAACATTGCAATTGCAACACATATACTGTCAAAGACATAAATCCAATTTCCTCTTCACTTTCTCCCCAGCCTGTTCTGGTCCTAAAACACATACATCGCTCCGATTTTTCCCATACTTGTATTGGCTTCTCTTCTTAAATAAATCATACTAGTACGACACACAGGCACATGAAAGAAAACTTTCACCCAGCCCCCATCTATGCTTCGGATACTTTAACAAAATCGAAACCCAGAATGGTCCTATCATCATCCTTTTCTAAAAGGAAGAAGCCGAATTTACGAGATAATACAGATAAGCCCAAACCCACCAGGGAGGGGTTTGAGATGCTTGAGCGGGGGGGGGGGGGCTGGACTAGAAGACCTCGAAGGTCCCTTCCAGCTCTATTCTACTCTAAAATACTGAGATATGAACGCGTTTCCCACCCATACTCCCTACTTAAAAACTGCAACTAAGCTCCAATGGACTCAACCTGGCTTATTTCTGAGGATGCGTAGTTTGGGATGACCCAGAAACTTTTGGTGGTTTATTTTTCAGGAGGCACACACCCAGGTTTACTCAGCTTCTTGGAAACACATCCCCGGATCCCCGGGGGACCCGCCAGGTTAGAGGACCGTTGCAGCCGTCCCAGAGGAAAGCGAAACGTTATTTACACTTATCTCCCGCTTGAAGGCCGGTTCACGCCCTTAATAGCCTCGGGCGCCACGCAAACGGATCCCCAGTACCGCCTTATCTCATTGAGCAGCATGCATTCATTGACCGTGTCAAAGGACGGCTGGCACTGGAAGGATCCCCCCAAGGCTGGCTTGCGCCCCAGTTACGCGCCCCACCAGCCGCCTCCGGGGAAGGGAGCGGCTCTCCCGTCCTCCCGCCAAGGACTCACTGAAGAAGAGCCTGTAGTCGACGCTGTTGAGGGCGCTCCGCTCCTCCACTCGGTAAGCAGCCATGGTGCTCAGGCGGACCGGCTCCTCAATTGAGCCACAAGGGCAAGGCAAACGCATCGCGCAGCCGCTCAGGGCGGGCCTTGATTTGTCCGACTGGCTCCTCCCCCTTTTCGGCCCCGCCCCTCGCTGCATGGAACAAGCACGCGGTCCTGCCGCACGCCGCTGGGGCCTTTCATCATCCAGCCGCTAGGCTGGTGCCGTACTGCGCAGGCTCCGTAGCTTTCTCTTTTCATAGCCGCTCCTCCGCCACCTCCCGTTCGCGTATAGAAGTAGGAAAAGGGAGACTAGCTCACCCGCCGTTCGCTTCCGACTCCCGTGTTTTGGAAAGCTGAGCTCATCCTTTGGTCCGATTTCAACACGCGGGCGAAGAGGGAGGGGGCAATTATCATCCAGCATTGACTGGGTATTGTGTGATATATTTTGAAGAGACAGTTACTCGTGGATGTCCCGAAGGTGCTTTTTTCAAGAAGCAACTGGACTTCCTTGTTTTTCTTTGAAGACGTTTCGCTTCTCATCCAAGAAGCTTCTTCAGTTCTGACTCAGTCAACAGTTCCGTCTTAGTCAGAACTGAAGAAGCTTCTTGGATGAGAAAGTGAAACGTCTTCAAAGAAAAACAAGGAAGTCCAGTTGAAGCCTCTTGAAAAAGCACCTTTCGGACAACCATGACCTGGGTGACTGAGAATCTCTATAGACATTTACTCGTGGATCTGATTGTATCTTTCCTTCCCCGCAACAAAATAGTAAATTATTATGGACATAATCATACCTGCAAGATGGGCACAAGACCGTTTCTTCGTCTGTTTATTTCTCAATCTCTGGAACTTTAAGATGTTGGACTTCAACTCCCAGAATTCACATGCTAGCATGCTGTCAAGGGAATTCTGGGAGTTGAAGTCTACACATGTTAAAGTGTCAGAAGTTGAGAAACAATGGTTTATGAATTAAATCACACCGGGACCAGTGGTGGGTTGCTGCCAGTTCGGACTGGTTCTCCTGTACCGGTTGCAGAAATTTGCACTCACTCGCCGAACCAGCAGCGATGGCCGGCTGTCCACGCCCCCGAACCAGTTCTCTGGTTGCCGTGGCCCTGCAAAGAATACTCTGCGCATGTGCAGAGGGTTCTGCGCATGCGCAGAGGGTCATTTCCACAAAATGACATGGGCGCGCAAGCGAAGCAAGAGCGCACGTGCAAAACGCGCACTTCCGTCGCGATGCGAACCGGTAGGGAAGGTAAGTGGAACCCACCCCTGACGGGGACCTGTATTCTAGTTAAAGTTTGAGCTTCTTTTAACACCAGGTCATAAAACACTTATTTTTTAATTGGCCATAATAGTACTGCTTCTGATTAGTTAGAATTTGTTATTAATTCTTACTATGTTATTATTGTATTGATTTGACTAATGATTCTCATCACCTTTGTTTAGCTTCTTATTTGAAGTGAATATTAGTTCTTACATTTAAACTCCTAATATGAATTCTTTATATCTGTCCCCATGCAATTTTACTTGAAAGAATAAGGTATTCATTTTCCTTTCTTTTAACATCTTGCAAATTCTTGCCCAATTTGTAAAACGTAAAATGTTTTCTTTGCCTTTTTTTTCTGTCTTAACCATACAGGTAGTCCTCGACTTACAACAGTTCATTTAGTGACAGTTTGAAGTTACAATGGCACTGAAAAGTGACTTATGACCATTTTTCACACTTACAACCATTGTAGCATCCCCCTGGTCACGTGATCAAAATTGAGACACTTGGTAATTGACTCACATTTATGACCGTTGTAGTCTCCCAGGGTCATGTGATCACCTTTTGTGACAACCAAAGTCAATGGGAAAACCAGATTCACTTAACAACCTCGTTACTAATTTAACAACTGCAGTGATTCACTTAACAACTGTGGCAAGAAAAGTCGTAAAATGGAGCAAAATTCACTTAACAAACATCTCACTTAGCAACAAAAATGTTGGGCTCAATTGTGGTCGTAATTCGAGGACTACCTGTAAAAGCTTTTTTTTAAAAGAATGGAGCAGGGCTTCAAGGATGCAATCACAGCTGCTCTGCTATTTTTGACACACAGACAGACAGACACACATTGACACAGAATGAGAGAGAAGGGGAGAGGAGGACCCGAGGTTGCTGCAATGCAAGGAGACTGGTCTCAGCTAGTATTTCCTAAATAGGCCCATTAGAATCAGTTGATCCATGGGTAATTGAGATATGTTTACATCATTTTACAGTCATTCACATTTTGGTTGTGACGGGACCATTTAGCCTTGGGCTTTAATTCTAGTTCATAATGGTGGCTGAATATTTTGCAAGTTGCAATCCAACAACCGATCTAGAAAGTTAGTGTGTTGTGGTAGTTAAACTGTAGTAGAGCCAAGGAGACCTGGGTAAGTGCCATATACATGGCATTGTATCCTTAACATTCCCTTAAACCAGCGGTTCCCAACCTGTGGGTCGCGACCCCTTTGGGGGTCGAACGGGTTCGGCCGTGCCGTCGGGTCGCCGGACAGCTGGTAGCCCGGACGCCATTTGGGTTCCTCTCCCCTCCGCCCATGCGCATGCGCAGAACGCTTTGCGCAGAGAGTAAAAGAACCCAAATGGCGGCGTCCGGGCGGGTGGGCGAAGTCTCCCGCTTCCGTCACTACCGGCTGTCCGGCGACCCGCAGGCACGCCCGAACCGGGAGCATTTCACCCCTGGTGCCACGCCCCCTTTGTCACCTCATCGCACGCGGGGCGGGGGTCGCGGCAGCAGGGCAGGGGTCGCGGGGGGGTCGCGGCATTAGGAAGGTTGAGAACCACTGCCTTAAACAGAGATTGAAGAATAAAGTGAAAGTGAAACAAAGGACTCCTATTATCTGCCTATTCAGATCACTGACTTATCTTATTCAGGGTTGTCTACCAGCAGCTGTGCCAGACCTCAGTGTCTTCCAGCCTATTTTGAGATGGACTGATTATGCATCATCAAATTACTGTCAGTTCTTAGCTATTGCATAGTAGATTTTCTGTAGGACCATCTATCCCCAAGCTGAATCTTTAGAATTCCTTTGTTTACCAGGGCCTCATTTCATTCCCAGAGTGGGATTCCAGGAGTCAGGTTGTACAATTGCATAATATGAAGCTATCATTTAGAACAGCGGTCCCCAAACTTTCCGGCTTTGTGGACCAGTGGTGGTGGTGGAGGTGGGGTGGGGGAGAGGGGATGGTTCCAGGCAAGTGGCAGGCGAGTGTACACGTGCAGCTCCCTTTGTGCAAGTGATGGGTGTGCATGCACACCATTCGCACAAAGGGAGTTTTGCGTTTGCATGCACTTACCCGCCATTCATGCAATTGGAACTGTGTGTGCACATGTGCGCTCACTCACTGCTTACACAGCCTGGTTCCAAATGGGCCACAGCCTGGGCGTTGGGAACCCCTAATGGAGAAGCACCCATTGTACTGTTGTTGTTGTGATACCTTTCAGTTGTTGCCTGGACTGCCTGGACTAGTACCTCCCGTTTTCTTGGCAAGGTTCCACAGATGGCTTCTTCCTAGGGCTGACAAAGAGTGAATGGCCCAAGGTGACGCGGCTGACTTTGTGCCTAGGCACTAGAACTCACAGCCTCCTGGTTTCTAGCCTTGTTGTCTTAACCACTAAACCCCTGGTGTAGTGTAGGAAGTTAGCACCCACCCCTCTCCTAGGAAAATGAGATATTTTAGGAAATATTAAAAGGGCAGAATATTTCCCCTAAAAGGGAGGCAGAAACTCAGCGCCCCCCCCCCTTGTCAATGGGCCATTAAGGCCTGGGCCAGTCTATTCTACATAACAAAGATCTACCTCCTTCAGACAGAGCCATAGTAGAAATTGCCCAAAGCCCTTTCATTACATAATCACCCAGCAAGGCTCAACCAAGCCTGGGACTCAGGACAGCTTACAGAGTTGCCCCTGCATGGCCCCATGGGAATCTGACAACCAATCAGAACACAAGCTCAAATTCAAAACCCAATAGAGGGCATAAAACCCAGGCACTCCCAGCATCTCTTCCCTTTTCTGCCCAGGACCTCAAACCATGTGATTCTGTGCATCATTAAACCATCTTTCCAAACAGCCTCCATGTTTCCAGTGTCTTTTTCCCCACTTGGAACTGAACCCAGATGGACATTTCTTCCAACAGTAGTCTCAGAAAAATTAGTGGAATTATTGTGGCGCTGATTTTGACAACAACTAAACGATTTACGTCTCTTTATGAGTATGATGCAAAGTTTATTATTTGCATTGAAGTAGCACAGCCAGTGGAATCCATTGGATGAGGTATTTGCATTATCAATGTATACTCACCATACATAACCCTCCTCTAACTACACCAGATTTTCCTTTAAACAGAGGCAGGGAAGGGGAAAGATGCTGTGGCAGACTGAAACACATTAGAAGCATTCATCTGTCCCATATTATGTAACCAAAAGTGGGGATTTGAAGATGAGAACATCTCCCACACCTCACATCCTTTCCTTAGTATCAACAATGGTAAAGCATTTGATCTTCATGGTTTGCTTAAACCATGTTTCTGAAACAACAATGAACATACAGTGGTATCTTGGTACTGTAAGGTCCCAGAAGTTTCCCCGAGCCACTGAGATGCCAAAGAGAGTGACACTCGAGATGAGGCTTGCAAAAAATATCAGCTTTTTATTCTTTGGCCAAAGTAGAAAAAGTCTGGGTGAATACTATATCCAAACACAGACAAAATGCATGTAAGGAATAGCCACACACTGCAAGAGTGGCTCAGAGTATTATATACAGTTTACGCCGATAGAAACAAAGTTCATCCAATCAGAGACAGGTTCGTCACCAACGTGATCTTTAAAGTGTTCTTTGTTCAGGCCTGTCTCTGTCTACGCTTTGGTATCTTACAGAGTATCCCTTGTTCTTGTGTGTGTTCCTGCTCCTAGGCAGCCCCCCCCCACCTTATCTATGGCGCAGGATGTTCCTGGGAACTGTCTCCAAGGATATGCCTAGCTTCTGAAACTAATTACAGAAGCGAGAAACAAGATAGAAAAGGATACAATTCTCTTACAGAATGAATTTCTAACAAATGATTTCTAACCATAGCAAAATAGCACAAACAACTACTTTAACAGAAGTAAAGAGCAAAGGTTAGATTGATTCATATCAATATGTCCTTTCAGTACTCAACTGCTTTGAAACTCATCCAATTTGGTACTCAATGCATTTTGGGGGGGGGGGAAATTCCCCTGATACTCATCATTTGTTTGGTACACAACACACAAGCTAGAACATGTCGGTGTTGGCTGCCTTGTGACATACTGTGTTATTCCTTATGCGAAAAATTTGTTTGGTACTCATCATTTTTGGTACTCATCGTGCCTCCCAGAACCAATTATCGATGAATACAGAGGTACCACTGTATTCTGAAAATATCTCGCATCTAGTAAAGTCAACTCATCATTTCAAAGAAGATTGAAATGTGCTCAGATGTCCCAAGCAGGGATGCTAATGGTTTTGGGAGAGCAACTTTTACTGTCCAAATCCTCCACCTTCAGCCCGCGGTGAATTGCTTGCCCATTTTTGGCAAGGAACAATCCTGCTTTCAAAACACTGCTTTCTCCAGAATCGGAGGGCTGCACCGAATCAGAGCCTTGCACTTCTACGAATATCCTATTGCGTGCTCTAAAAAGAGGCCTGCCGTGGTTGTGATCAGAATATGTTTCTTGGTGTTCCTTTTGTGCCGAGCAAAAGTGGATTTTGAAGGCAGCTTGGAATCCTCTCCGGAAGTTTTCATTGAAGTACCCATAGATGATTGGATTGATACTACTGTTAAAGAAAGCCAGCCAGTGGGCAAATGGGAAAAAATAAACCGTGATGAGGCTGAGCTGATGGTAATTCAGGTTCCCATAATCGGTCAGCAGCATTAAAGTCCAAAGGGGCAGCCAAGAGAGACTGAAGAACAATGCCACAATAATCAGCATATTGATCACTTTTATTTTCTTCTTAGAGATCCTTCTTCCCTCGCTGTCTTCCGACTGGGAACCTCTTATAGGTGCGGAGGACTTGAAGAGCTTGAAGGCGATCCGAGCATACATGATCACAATTGCGATGAGAGGGCCAAGATAAATGTGTGAGAAGAGGACAGTGGTATAGATCTTGCGCATTTTGGGGTCTGGCCAGGCTTCCCAGCAGGAGTAAAAAGGGTAGGAATTATTATAAGCATCCAGCATGAAGTGGTTTTCATCTCGGGTGACAGTCAAGGTAACTGCGGAGGGGCACATTATGATGAAGGCTAAGACCCAAATGATGATGATGATGATCAGAGCTACCTGTAGAGTTAGTTTTTGTCTGAAAGGATACACAATGCAGCGGAACCTGGAAGAAAAAGAAAAAGCGGTCTGCTCAAATATTGGAACCGCTGTTTGAAACAAGCCGCCTTTGGCGGTTTGCTGTAATATCTACTCAACCATCTATTGGGAATCTTTAGATCTCTGCCTGGTGTGTTAATTATAACATGCAATCAACAAACATTATTAAAAAGGAATATTTATTACAACTTGATAACAAGCTCTCATCAGCAAAGAATAGTGCATTAAGGAAAAAGAAAAAAAAAAACACACCAAAAGATTTAGAGAGACCTGGGCTCAGATTCTTCTTCTGCTGTAAACCATCAATTTTTATTACTCAACCCAACTTACCTTGCTGTGATTGGATAATCCCATTATAAAAAATTAATCATATAATAAAATTTGTCAGAAAAGATGCTGACAATATCTTCCTGATTTTAAAATTATATATTGTTAAGCAACATCCCACCATCTAGGAGGTTCATCCTATATATTAACATAAATTCATGATATAAATTTTATAAGAATAACTATATATCTATATATCTATATATCTATATCTATCTATATCTATCTATATCTATCTATCTATCTATATCTATCTATCTATCTATCTATCTATCTATCTATCTATCTATCTATTTATAAAAGTCATCAATAAAGAGAGGTTCATAAGGGCTAGGATCCAGAGTCACTTTAATAGAAAGTACAGTTATAAAAAGAGATGCATAAATAATACTTAATATTGGGTAATCGTTTTTTAAAGCATTATCCCAGCTTTTTGGAATTAAGAGACTATTCTGTTCTTTGTTTCAGGCAGCAAAACGGGGATTTTTGGGGGGCAAGTTGGGAGAACAGAAGCTTGAAGAGAAAGCTTAACTAAGAGAACAAATTTCAGATCAGTAGAATGTCAGGTGACTTTGTAGTTTCATTTTCAGACTGAAGGGAAAGAATAGAAAATTAGTGAGGCAAGCTTACCTCTCTACTGCAATGGCCACCAGGGTAAACACAGAAGCTGAGACGGACATGCCTTGGACCAACCCACTCATCTTACACATAAAAGTATCAAATGGCCAGCCTGGAACGATAAGCAGAACATCCTAATAATATACTTACATCCTAGTCTGACTCCAGCTGTCAAGATTTTGCCTTGTTTAAGAATTGCTGAATCACATGTTAATAAGATATTTTAAAAAAACCAAAGCTTTGTTCCTTGATGGACTTTACACACTATCCATCTAATACTTGTGTATGAGAATGGTTCACATGGAGATTTGTATTTACTTGCACATGACTGTGGTTGTTGAAGAGGTATTACCAAATTCTGCAGACTGACCTTGGGGAGCTTAAGTACAAAGCTAGAATAACTAATATACTCATTTAAGCACATGGTTGGCTTCTTTAGAGAATAGCCAACTCTCGGGTATTTAAAGTATTTTATGAGTGATGCTGTAAGCTTTGATTGCTTTATTGCAGGGGTGTCAAACTCGATTTCATTGAGGGCCGCATCAGGGTTGTGTTTGACCTTGGGGGGCCGAGGTGGGCGTGGCTAGGGTGCGTGTGGCCAGCTCGGTGTCACTTGTGTCGGGGGTGCATGTAGGCCCGAGCACTCTGCCAGCGAAAACGGGCTCCCAAGCTCCGTTTTTGCTGGCAGAAGCTCTGTGGGCCGGTCTTTTGCTGTTTCCAGGGTGGCTCTGCAGGCCAGATCTAAGCACCCCACAGGCCGCATCTGGCCCCCGGGCCTTGAGTTTGACACCCCTGCTTTATTGTAATCAAACCTGTGACCACAATCTCTCTAAAAGTCTCTAAAAGTTTAGAGACTTATAGACCGTCTTATAGACCGAATACGGGTGTTTTTGGCCTCCCGAACCCTCTGCGTGTCGCGTTTTCGCCCTCCCAGCCCCGAGAAGCACTCTGCAGTGCTCCGGATGGCCCGTTTTCACCAAAAACGGGCCCATTTTTGAACTCCTAAGCCCTCCACACATCACGTTTTCGCCCTCCCAGGCCCCCAGAAGCACTCTGCAGTGCTCCGCACGGCCCATTTTCGCCAAAAACGGGCCTGGTTTTTGGCAAAAACGGGCCGTGCGGAGCACTGCAGAGTGCTTCTGGGGGCCTGGGAGAGCAAAAATGCGATGCGCGGAGGCCAAAAACTATTTTTTTTTCTTGTTTGCCTCCTGTAAATTTAGGTGCGCCTTATAGTCCGGTGCGTCTTATAGTCTGAAAAATACGGTAATTTTTAGCGGCTAATTGTTTGAGGTGGGCTTGGAGAAGACTTCTGAGAATACTGTGGACAACCAATCAACCAACCAACAAGCAAGTGGATCATTGAACAAATCAACACTGAACTCTCATTTGAAGCACAAATGACCAGATTCAAATTATCCTGCTTTGAACATATTATGCAATAACCCAGCTCTCTGGAAAAGGCTCTAATGCTGGTAAAGATGGAAGGAAAGAGAAAAAGAGGACAACTAATAGCAAGATAGATGGAATTAGTTACAGTGACAATGGGGGCACGTTTGGAAGACCTGAAAGATCAGGTTAGGGATTGATTGTCATGGAGAAAATCTATTTATGTGGATGCTAGGATTATGAGATGGGACATAATCAATTGAAAAATTGTTTTAGAATTTTCTCAGAGTTTCAAGAATTTTTTTATAGAAGTTGTGTGCTCATCTCTTATAGTGTATCGTCTTAGACTGTAAATATATTTTGATTGATTGCTCCGAAATGCACCTTTAGATATATTGAAATCCATTGCTTCAGTTGGGTCTGAGCACGCCCATGTCTAAGATGTCAGTCATACAACTGGTGGAGTCCAAGGGATAAGGCCCAAAATGTATGAATTTGGGAGATGGTTTTCATTTAAGACAATAATAATGAGTAAAAATAGTAAATGCCATGATTCCCTCTAAAATAGGTTGAATTCCGAGTTTAATAGAATAGAACAGTGATGGCGAACCTTTTTCTTCTTGTGTGCCAAAAATGGGAATATGCGCGTGCTAGCGTGCACACGTGCCAACACACAAACCCCCCATGCGCCCCACACTGCACATGCGTACATCCCTGCGCATGCACCCCCCCACCCCGCTGGGCCGTTTTTCACTCTCAGGCTTCCCTGAAGCCTCCGGAGGGCAAAAAACCGCCCAAAGGGCAAACCGGAAGCT
>QLTV01004226.1:37350-71048 GCA_003457575.1 Thermophis baileyi
GGCAGGGAGGCGTGGCCAGCCAAACATCAGCTGGGCAGCACGCGCATGCACGCTGGAGCTGATCTACGGCAATGGCTCCCGTGCTGGCAGATATGGCTCCGCATGCCACCTGTGGCATGCGTGCCATAGGTTCTCCATCACAGGAATAGAATCATCCAGAACACCGTTGGAAAAAAATCTATAAAATGTCTCTGATTTATTTATTTGCACTTATACCTTTTGTACATCAGCTATAAATTCTTGTCAGCCAACACTATAAAATAATACATATAACATAAACATATAAATACATAGAATGAAAACAGTGAGATGATTGATCAATAACTGTAGATGGTGCTAACTTACTATCCTCCAAAACTTTTTTGAAAAGTATTCTTTTAATTGGAGCAAGTGGCAATAGGGACAATGCATCATGGCATACAGAGGATTATACATAGCCTTGATGTGATAGGAGGGAAATAAAGGACTTAATTTTGCAAAACTGAATTCAGAAAATCAATAGTGATTTGAATCCTTTGCAAAAGAATCAGAGTTGCAATAGACATAGTTAGCTTCCGATTCAAGAAAGGATAGCTTTGTTGAGGACTATCATTGCCAATAGAACAAGTAGCGTTGATTACATGTTAATTATTATGAACCTGCCACCCTATGTGGAGAATTTCAGAGTATTACCCAATCTAGACAGTAATCATTTCCCAGTCTGCCTATACTTGAAGCTTCTTATTCAGCAGACATACCTGGAGACTCATTTTATTCCTTCAGAGGGCTGAGAAAATATCTACAGACCCCTCACATCCTGGACATAAACTAGTTCAGCTCCTCCCCTCAGGACGTTGCTATAGGGCATTGCATGCCCAAACAACCAGACACACTCCCCATGCCAGCACTCTGCTAAATACGTAATTCCCACAACATTGTGTTTGCCTAAGGACATTTACCCATGTAGTAGGGCTGTATTGCTATTATCATTTTCATCTTTCCTATTACCTTCTCCTATTGATATTCTAGATAACCTATTGGTATCTATGGTATCTTTGTTATTTATATGTACACCGAGAGCTTCTGCACCAGCGACAAATTCCTTGTGTGCCTAATCACACTTGGCCAATAAAGAATATTCAATTCAATTCAATTTCTCCATTACAGTAGGTCCAGCAAGATGTCGTGCCAAATGGACCTTTCGTCTTAATCAAAAGATGAAGGGTGCATTGCAGAGGAGGGCTATCATTTATTTCATTGAAATAAAATTGTATTGCTGTCAAACTAGGATGTTGGAAGTTTAACTTCGATGCCAGCTTTTGAATGTTTGTGGTTTTAGTAGATGTATGTATTGTGCTGTTTTTAGTAATGTTGTTTCCATTGTTGTTTGAGAGCTTCTCAAAGTTTGACGTAAAATGGGCGACTTTATGAATGTTTTCAAACAAACAAACAAACAAACCTGGTATCTTCCACAAAACCTGGATTTAAATTTCCCAAATTCCCAGGGTGAGAAATTTGGGACTGATATCTTCTGGGAGGCATCAGATTAAGTAATGCATAAACAATATAAGAAAAATATAGAACAATATTAAATCAGTTAAAAACATTTTGCTTAAAAGGGGATAATCAACCCATTTCCTACCAGATTGGCAATTCTATTGCAAAATTACAGCAATATGCAATTGCAATTTTTTGCAGTCTCCACTAGGGGTCTCCATGCCCCGCATGATCACAGTCAGCTACTGTATGTATGAGATAGCACTATTCTTCTTGAAGCCTGTTTAAAAATGTCGAGCGTATTTATTTATTTATTAAATTTATTTGCCACTCATCCCGTTTCCAAGCGATTCTGGGCAGCTTGTAGCATTCAGAGGAGAATGCAGAAAACTTTTAGCCCTGGATGTGAGAGTTGGAGCTAAGATGGAGCTATAATAAAGATCACACTAATCTTTCTGTTTCAACTTACAAAAAAGGAAGAACAAGGCAATAGAAAGATACCTTTTAAGGAATTTGAATTGTGGGGCAAAACTTTTTCGGGCTCTAATTTGCTGTTAGAGTCTTGGGACCATATCAGGAAAACTGGGTACGTTTGGTTGAATAAAGAGAGTTATTTTATTGTGCTTTTTAAAGTTGACAGAAATGGGTATTGTTTCTAGTTTTTAAAGACTTTTTTAAATACCAACTTTATTATTTTGATAAATGACTCAAAGTGGCAAACATAGCTCATACACTTTCCTCCTCCACAACAAAGTTGTGAAGTGAGTCAGGCTGAGAGAGAGGAACTGGCCCAAAGTCACCTAGTTGTTTTCATTTAAATATTTAAATGATATTTACATTTGCCTAAGACAGGATTAGAATCCACAGACTCCTGGTGTCTAGCTTGATGACTTCACCACTAGACCAAACTGACTTTCTTGTTTCTTATTAGCAAATGGAGAAATATTAATAGGATGAGATGCCTGTTCCCCCCCTCCCCCAGTTACTCTGTGCAATTTCTTTATTTTGTCTTACTCAATTGCAGATGGCTAGATCTTTGCTAGCTAATCACTTTCATTCTGCCTTTGTTAAACTGAGCAATACAGGCAACAGAGGTGGGTTCCTACCGGTTCGAACCAGCTCTATAGAACCGTTAGTAACGTGGCGGCCTGGGTCGCTGGAACCGGCAGCGACCCAGGCCTGCCACGCCCCCGAGCCGGTTCTCTCAGCGGCACCATAGGTGCCGCCATCTTGTTTTTTGCTTCTGCGCATGCGCAGAAGGTTTTTTTAAGTACTGCGCATGCGCGCACGCGTCCCTGAGCGAACTGGCAGTACCTGAATCCAGAACTCACCCCTGACAGGTAAGTCTTTGATTTGCAACCATTCGTTTAGTGACCGTTCAAAAACACTGAAAAAAGTGATTTATGACCGTTTTTCACACTTACAACCACTGCAGCATCCCCATGGTCACGTGATCAAAATTCAGATGCTTGGCAACTGGCATGTATTTTTGATGGTTGCAATGTTTCCGGGGTCATGTGATCACCTTTGGTGACCTCCTGACAAGCAAAGTCAATGGGGAAGCCAGATTCATTTAACAACCGTGTTACTAACTTAACAACTGCAGTGATTCACTTAACAACTGTGGCAAGAAAGGTAAAATGGGGCAAAACCCATTTAACCATCGTGCTTAGCAACAGACATTTCAGGTTCAGTTGTAGTCTTACCTCGAGGGCTACCTGTACTACACTACTTTAACTTTATTTTCTGCAAGGAAAGCATGGAGAGAGGGACTTTGTTTAGGGTCAGAAATAATTCCTTTGGATCTGATAAGGAATATGTAAGGGGGAACTGTAAAGGTAATATAGGGAATGACCTTGAACGATGCAGGAAAAGTTGCTGCCGAGGCAATAGTTAGATAAACGGGGCTTGGTCCTCAAAGTTAAAGGAAAGAAAGGAAAAGAATATTCAGATTTGCAAGATTCTGTTACTATGAACATACAAAAAAATTAGTACTGCCCTACATAACATTGGGTTTCTTAGTCTGGCCTACCTTTTGGGTCTGACAGGAACTGAACCTTGTCCCTGTCATGTTAGCAAGGCTGGGGGAAATGTCCTGGAAATAAATTCTCATCTCCTTTCAGCTATAACACTATTCCCTCCCCCCCCCATTTTGTTCATAAAAGAAGTACGTAAATATACTTTGTTTCTTGGTAGATAAAGCGGTTTGTCTATTCATTATATGGAGACTGTTTTATAGAGAAACTAACCAGAAGAAATATTTTGCACAGGAGTAGTGCTTGGCAAATGAAACCCGAGGCTGCCCAAAAATATATTCTGAATTTTCCTTTCTCATGAATTCCTTTTGTGCCCTGCCATCTCTCAACGCAGTGTGAAAAAAATTCACATCTATTTGAACATTTGAACATTCACATCTATTCCTGGGTGGATGTACACACATCCATATGTTTTCTTGGCAAACATACGCAGAGGAAAAATACATTCATCACTGACTTCTTCTGGGATTTCCCCCCACCCCAATTTAGCAGACAAGCCTACAATTAGATTTCCTGAGGCGATTTATCCACACCAAACCTGACCCTCGTTAGCATCATCCAAGATCAGCAGAGGTCAGCAAAATGAGACCACCTGCTACGACAACACATAATACAAGAAAACCAAGTGCTTAAAATCAAGACAGAAAATGTAGCTATTTGATGGGAATATATGGCAAAAATAACATTGCTGTGGGTTTTTAGTGTATTTTTCATTCATTTATTAATTAAATGGTACAGCCACCCCCTTACAAGAAGTGACTCTGGGCTGAGTACAATAATCAAACAAAAACAACAATTAAAATGCAATTATTATAAAAATATAAAACTAATTGTTAACATTTAAATATATTAAAAAGCAAAATATGCTGGATGATTAAAATTAGAATGTGCTGGATGGATTGTCAAACTTAGCTCTAAAGAGCTAATCAACATTCAGAAGCATAAATATGCTTTTAAGATGTCCAACTCTACATAACAAGAAAGTGTATGTTTTCACTCGCTCAAAATTTGCCTGCCTACACTGAATAAGACCTGATGAAAAAATCTGATTTCTTTTAAAGTGCCAGTGGGCTGCATAAGTGCAACTCCCTGGTTACTTGTTACAAAAAAGCAAGATTAATAGCTACTGGGGGAGAAACATTCTCAAAAATGCTTTCCATCTTTCTATATTGATTGGTGCACCTCAGAACTCCTTTGTAGTTGTACTGTGAAGAAAATAAACATATCTTCAGTTCTGCTCATGTGTAGGTATAATGTGAGGAAAATTAGTGTATCCTTACCTCTGATAATTACACAGAAATATGGAACTGTAATTTAATATAATTTTTTAATCATCTATTTGACAGGCAGAGAGAAACATGAGAGATAGCAATAGCGCTTAGAGTCTTAGACGTATATACCGCTTCACAGTGCTTTATAGCCCTCTCTAAGTGGTTTATAGACTCAGCATATTGCCCCCAACAATCTGGGTCCTCATTTTACCGACCTCGGAAAGATGGAAGGCTGAGTCAACCTTGGGGGTGTGGATTTTCATGATCGATACAGGTAGTCCTTGACTTACAAGGACTTCATTTAATGAGTGTTCAAACTTACAACGGCACTGAAAAAAGCAACTTATGACCATTTTTTCACACTTATGGCCGTTGCAGCATCCTCATGGTCACGTGATTTACATTCGGATGCTTGACAGCTGACTCACATTTATGACGGTTGCAGTGTCTCGGGGTCATGAAATCCCCTATTGTGAACTTCTGACAAGCAAACTCAATGGGGAAACCAGATTCACTTAAGAACTGTGTTACGAACTTAACAACTGCAGTGATTCGCTTAACAAATGTGGCGAGAAAAATCATAACATGAGGCAAAACTCACTTAACAAATTTCTCACTTAGCAATGTAAATTTTGGGCTCAATTCTGGTCGTAAGTTGGGGACTACCAGTATCTGCTGGGCAGGGTTGGGTTTCAGGGTTTAGTGGTCTAGACAGATGATTTTCTGATGTTTCGCCAGTAACCATGGTAGCATCTTCAAAGACCAAATATTCTACTACGCAGACCACAGGCAACTGAGCAGGGACTGACTGGACTTGTCTTTGTAGCCAGGACATTTGAAGATGTCCCCAGAGAGATGTTCATGATATTATCTGGCTTTGTCTTTGCTGCTTTCCCGATTATGGTGCCCTATGTTATAAACCTAAGCCCCCACCAAACAGCTTCCCTTTTTTGGAACAGGTGAAATTCGTAGGTTGTCTTACCCAAGGAAAGATCTAAGCGTTATCTATAGCGTGATAATTCCACATATCGGTTTAAAGCTGTCAATAAACCGTGCCCTGAAGAATTTCTGAGAAGATATAAAATAAGTTGCTCTGTTGGAATGAGGATTTATGTTAATGAAGGAGAAGGTATTTGATGTTTCTGGCCAAACATCTAATTCATTTCCATATCTTATTTGCAATCTTTCCATTTTAACCTTTCCTTATCATTTATTTTAGGTCAAAGGGATTGAAAGCAAATGAATTGTCTGTCATCCCACTATCTTTTCTTGTACTTCCCTAAACCAGAATCTAATAAATATCACCCACAGTGAAGCATAAAAAAATATTGCCTAGGATTGAAAGATTCACATAGGTTGGATTTCAGCCCAAAGATGCAAAACTTATTTTCTCCTTGGCCTTTGAGTGTTGGAGATGAAGCCAGGACAAAAACTAAAGTTAATTTAATATATATTTAAACTAAAGTTGAATCTATTTTAACTTCAACTGGTAAAATAGAGTGGCTGTGGGTAGTCAGCTCCTTTGTATCTGGGGATTTATGTCTGTGGTTCTGGATAGGGTAACATTGCCCCAGACAAACCTGGTCTGTAACTGAGGGGTCTTCCTGGACTCATGATTCCTGCTCAAGGGGTCTCTCCTCCTGGTTTTTTTTTTCAACTTTTGGTTGTGCACTAGTTATGCCATTTCTTGGATCCTAATGACCCACTAATGACCCAGTCATCTCCTGGATGGACTACTACAATGTGTTCTACATGGGGCTACCCTTGAAGAGTGTCTGGAAGCTGCAACTGGTGCAGAAAAGTTTTGGGTGCCGCTAGGGAGGTGCATGTAACACCTCTGCTACCTAAGCTGCACTGGGTACCTGTTTGTGTCCAGCTTCTAGTTCCAGGTGTTGGTTGTCACCTTTCAAGCCCTTCATGATGTTGGACCAGAATACCTGAGGAACCATTTCATCCCAGTTACATCAACCTGTTCCACATGGCCAAGCAGGGAGGGCATTTGTGCATTCTGTTGGTCAGGGAGTTTCGACTGGCAGGATCTAGGAGGGGGGGGCTTCTCAGCTGTTGCCCCCACCTTATGGAATATCTGACCCCCCCCACCCACCCCGAGATGAGGCAAGGCCTCATTCTTCTGGTTTTCCAATTAGCATGGGGGTCTAAAAGTATGATGCAGCCCTGGGAGTGGCTGGTAGCCTGAGTATTTTCTTATTGCCCTATTAATTTCTGTCAGACACAAACAACCGGGTCCACACGTGAAGATTCAAAATTATTGATTTATTGCTCAAGCCTATTCACAAGAGACTTCTCAGACTCATGGTTTGCATCTAGGTAAAATTAGATAAAGATCAACAGCATTGAACAGGGATTGGTCTTCATTCTCTTGTGACTACGTAGAGATTAACTGACGAATATGAGAATTTAGACATACCAGAGTCAGAGATTTTCAAGTGACACCTTTGATTTCTGTATAATCCAACCTCTGATGATTTGGAAATTGTTGTAGCTCCACCTGATGAACTACAGCCTGCAATAGAGAGCAGGCCAAATCCATGTTCAGGACCCTGATGCCTCATTCTTAATTCTATGGTTGTGTTCACTGACCTATAGAGAAAGCCATGGATAGATACCCTACATGTTTTCTTAGGTATTTTCTTAAGGGTTCACCTTTCACTCTTTGAACATCAGAAACACATAGATTTTATTTATGTATTTGTTACTGCATTTATAGCTGAACTTTTCTTTGAGAGCTCAAGAGGGCTTACAAGAGGTTCTTCTCTAATATTCTTTCAACAACAACCACCTTATCAGGTGAATTGAGCCGAGACAGAGAATGTCAAATCCAAAGTTATCAAGTACACACTGTACTCAAATATGGATTTGAACCTAGACCTTTCGAAAGTCTGGCATTCATCTGTAAGTGATCACTGGAATTTGGAAACAAAATTCAAGATTAACTTTGTAGACAAATCTAATCAACAAACATAACCTGGACAGAACTATCGGCTTCTAAGCATTTGGTTATATTTTTCTTATGTGCGAAGTTCTCCATCTAACACCTCTGTTAAATAGGTCACTGTTTTCCAGCTCTGTGTCTTTCATTTTCACAGTTACAGTCATTGTATCATTGCAGGGAAGCAAAGTCTATAAGACGTTCATTATTTGGTAGATAGGAGCATAGTGGCTCACATGGTTAGGACGCTGGCTTGACAAGCCTGCGTTTGAGACCTGGGTGCTGCCATGGGGCGGGGTGAGTTCTCGTCCTTCGTTCCAACTCCTTCCAGGGACATGAAAGGAACCCCCAACTGGGCATCCCCTGGGCCAGTGGTCCCCAACCCCAAGGCCACAGACTGGCATTGGTCTGTGGCTCGCCAGAAACTGGCCCGCGCAAATGAGCAAAGCCCCATCCGTGCATGCACGGAATCCAGGCAGTGTACGAAACCACACACATCACAGTCTGCGGAAAAACTTATCTCCATGGAACTGGTGCCTGGTGCCCAATAGGTTGTCCTTTGCCATGGACAACGGTGATGTCACTGGCTAATCCTTTCAATCCGGAAGCCCCTCGGTGCTTCCAGCATGAGTATAATGCGATTAGATAGATGATGCCATTCAGCAATATAATTTCATTGTACGCTGCCCAGAGTCACTTGCTTGTGAGATGGGCAGTTATATAAATTAGATAAATAAATAAATATCTCAGAAAGAAGACAAAAGTACAAGTCCCTGTTCAATGTCCAAACTACATGTACCACCACTTTTCATAATAATGCCCTCTCCAGGGAAAGTCTTCATACAATTTAATCACAAAAGTAAAACATTTTACTCCCCCCCCCCCGAGCAAATGCAGGCAAGTAATATACCTATACTGTCTCACAAGTATAACCTGGGTATAAAATCCAAAACTAGTATTTGTGCCACTGGCACCTGAGCTGACTTAAGCTACAAAATTAAGGCTGCATTTTCAAATCAAATAAAATGCTGTCGGAACAATAATTTTTTAATGGAAAATTTGCATCACTTCATTTCATATTTTAAAATTGTAAGACATTCATATCAGAGCTAGTGATATTCTCCAAAATCATAAAACCTCAAAGTCCAACCTCTTGTAAATTAGTTAGCAACCCTAAATATTTTGGGGGATCTTAGCATTTCTTTTCACTTTTCCCTTTTTTCAATATTCTCTGAATATTCTTGGTTTTCATTTACCTGTAATCAGGTTGTCCACCAGTGTGGTTGGCATGCAAAAAATCCCCACCAAAACATCGCTGATCGCGAGGTTGAGGATAAAGAAGTTGGTGACTGTTCTCATCTGCCGGTTCTTTAGCACAATGAAGCACACCAACATGTTGCCAATCATGCACATGAAAAAGATAAAGGCATAGGCAACGATGAACATGGACGCTACTGGAGAAGAATGTTGATAGTAGGGGGAGAAGGTGGAGTTCCCCTTGTAGGTCTCGCCATGGCTTGTGTTCTTAGAGAATGGTGGGCTGCTCTTGGTGGGACGTGGAATGACACCTGCGAAGGAGAAGGAAGACAGAATAACAGAATAACAGAGTTGGAAGGGCCTTGGAGGTCTTCTAGTCCAACTCCCTACTCAAGCAGGAGACCCTATACCATTTCAGACAAGGAGCTGTCTAGTCTCTTCTTAAAAGTCTGCAGTAATGGAGCACCCACAACTTTTGAAGGTTAAACCCAGAGGTGGGTTCCTGCTGGTTCGGACCGGCTCTATAGAACCGGTAGCGGGAATTTCCCCCCACTCGCCAAACTGGCAGCGATGACCAGCTGGACACGCCCCCAAACCGGCACTCTCGGCGGCGCCATAGGCGGCACCATTTTGTTTTTTGCTTCTGCGCATGCGCAGAAGCTGTTTTTTGCTTCTGCGCATGCGCAGAAGCTGGGTTTTTAGCACTGTGCATGCACACGCGCAAAGCGCGTCCCTACACAGCGCGTGAGGAAGCGAACCTGCAGCGAGGTAAGCCAGAACCCACCCCTGGTTAAACCATTCCACTGGTTATTTGTTCTCACTGTTAGATGTCTATGGAGATTGTCAGTCATCCATATCATGGTTGTCCCAAAGGTGCTTTTTCAAGAGGCAACTGGACTTTCTTGTTTTTCTTTGAAGACGTTTCGCTTCTCATCCAAGAAGCTTCTTCAGTTCTGACTGGATGGTGGGGAATGGAAGGATTTATATTCCTTGCAGACAGCTGGTCATTTGCAGATGTACTGCATTTAAAAGACAAAGGCCACTCTTTCGAAGACAGCAAAGTCCACATTTTGGACAGAGAGGACCACTGGTTTGAAAGAGGCATCAAAGAAGCCATCTATGTCAAAATTGAACAGCCCTCTCTCAACAGAGGGGGAGAGATATGACATCATCTATCTCCAGTCTACAACACAATCGTTTCAACAGTTCCAAGAAGGCTCCACACACATTTGCACTACTCAGATGACCCTGACAACACAGATAAACCTCCAGGTGGCCTCAAAGACTGTCTAAAAGAATGCAAATGACCAGCTGTCTGCAAGGAGTATAAATCCTTCCCCACCATCCAGTCAGAGCTGAAGAAGCTTCTTGGATGAGAAGTGAAACATCTTCAAAGAAAACAAGAAAGTTCAGTTGCCTCTTGGAAAAAGCACCTTTGGGTTCTCACTGTTAGGAAATTTCTCCTTCGTTCTAGTTTGCTTCTCTCCTTGATTAGTTTCCATCTATTGTTTCTTGCCTTGCCTTCCAGTGCTTTGGGAAATAGGTTGACCTCCTCCCCTCCCCTCCCCTCCCCTTTGTGTCAGCCTCTCAAATATTGGAAGACTGCTATTATGTCGCCCATAGTCCTTCTTTTCACTAGACTACACAAACCCAATTCCTGTAACCATTCTTCGTATGTTTTAGCCTCCAGCTCACTAATCACCTTTGTTGCCCAGATTCAAAACCAAAAGAACCACAATCCCTGTAACAGGATAGTTAAAGTATGAAAATATATTAAGTATATCCTGAATGTTAAGAAGGGCCAGGTTCAAAGACCAGAAAGCCAGATCAACTGAATCTGCAGAAGCAGTGTGGGTGCATCTCAGAAGGCGCCTTCCCTAGCTTCTTTGACGTTCTTCTGCTGTCAGCTTTGCAGTGTAGTCCAGATACGAACCATTGCCAGAAAGTAGATTTCTCCCCAGCCATCTTTATATCCAAGAGACTTTGCCGTGCCCACCATCTATCTGTGGGCTCAGTGCCTCTTATCCAACTGTACCCCAATCTGTGGCTCTTCCCTCTGTTCTCCCAAAGGTCATTCCCCCATTACCATTACACTTGTGGAATTCTATTTCCCATCATCCCTCACTGTTAGACAATCTGGCTTGGTTTACTACATTTATATTTTAGAAGAACTCTGGAGAACCCGTGTCCCACTGAGTCATCACTTCAGAGATATTTCCTTATCTAAACTGAGAAGCTGAATGACTATAGGTGGGAGCGGGAACAACTTCTGACTTCCTACTGGCTTTCCCATTGAGTTTCCTTGTGGGAAGCTAGCAGGGAGCATCAGAATTCTTCCTTTCTCCTCTCCCTCCCTCCCTCCCTCCTTCCTTCCTTCCTTCCCTCCTTCCCTCCTTCCCTCCCTCCTTTTCACTCAGTTAAAGGTCATGACAAAGAGAGTTTCCATAGTGTATAGATCCAGGAGTATCTGCAGCAGGGGTGGGTTCCAACTTACCTCGCTGCCGGTTCGCTCCCTCACACGCCGCGTGGGCGCGCACGTGCATGCGCAGTAACAAAAAATCCAATAATAATAATAATAATAATTTAAAAAGCCAAAAACAAGATGGCAACCATATGCACAGTGCCGGAACTCGGCTTCTGCGCATGCTCAGAAGAAAAAATAAAATAAAATAAAAATTCAAAAAAAAAAATTCAAAATAAATAAATAAATAAATTTTTTTAAAAAAAGATGGCGGCGCCCATGGACCAGCACCATCCGAACCGGATTGGTGACATCATCGTGATGTCACCAGCAGGTCGCTACCGGTTCAGGCAAACCGGTTCGAACCGGAAGGAACCCACCCCTGATCTGCAGGGTATAGTAAAATAAATAGTGGCTGCAGCAATGTGATTAAAACTTTGTCTGATTTTTAATGTGTGCCACATGTGCACATGAGAAACAGGTAGGGCTTCACTTGTACCATTCTGACCCCCCATCTATGATTTTGCCGTATCCTGGGGGGACACCCCTGACCATCTCGGTGGCCACGGATTGTTTTTCAAGGCAACCAGATAAACTATTGAAAATAAAGCAATTATATTTCAACCATGAGGTTTTTCTATCCTCTTATTTTAATCCCTCTGAAGAAAATGTCAGTTCGTAGCATGTGATATTCTCATTTAATAATGAATGTCAAGGAAAAGTCGAATTTGCTAATTCAGAGATGGTTTGTAGTTGCTGAAACCCTTGAAATTACCAGTTCTGCATCTAGGTTCTCGATAGTTAAGCTACCCTGAAGTGAAAAGGATTAAACATAATGCCACCCTGTTATCAGAAGGAAAAATAATTTTCCCACAACATATGGTCACTTAGAAGGTTAATGTGTTGTATATAGAATGACATGTTTGTGAGATACCATAGATGACTATATAAATTGGGTAGATAGATAAACCAATAAAATATCCCCCAAAATAGACAGTTGACCCAGGGAACTCCCACAGATTTCAATTAGCCCAAAAGAGACCCTATCGCAGTGGTGAAATCCAATTATTTTTTACTACTGGTTCTGTGGGCGTGGCTTGGTGGGCATGGGTGGCTTGGTGGGCGTGGCTTGGTGGGTGTGGCAGGGGAAGGATACTGCAAAATCCCCATTCCCTCCCCACTCCTGGGAGAAGGATATTGCAAAATCCCCATTCCCTCCCCACTCCTGGGAGAAGGATATTGCAAAATCTCCATTCCCACCCCACTCTGGGGCCAGCCAGAGGTGGTATTTGCCGGTTCTCCGAACTACTCAAAATTTCCACTACCGGTTCTCCAGAACCTGTCAGAACCTGCTGGATTTCACCCCTGCCCTATCGTGCACAGATTAAATTAATTTCATTCACTTATGTTGTGGGAAATCTCTAGAACCAGTCAATCAACTCATTTTGCATAGTTAGTCTAGTGGGGGGGAAACTGAAAAAAAACAACAACAACTTCTGCAGACTCCAAGGCCTGGCAGCATAGAATATGCCTGCCAAATTCAGTTGTTCCTGAAGATTTAGCCGTATCCATTATCTCCCAATTCCATTCAATCCAAATGTACATAATTGACACATTTGATCCCTTTGAATGTCTATGTAATTGATGTGTTTTCATCCTTTGCATCAATTTGTCTCAATTTGCATCAACTGCATAATAATATCATTCATGGTTTTACATTGTGCACCTCCTGTTTATGGTCTATCTGTAATCACCACATAGATTAAACAACACAAAGGACATAAATTGCCCAGACAGATTTTTAGAACAATAGAACAATTCAGAACAATTGTTATTGGTTTGTTATCAGATTTCTGAACAAGGGAGCGATTCAGAACAATTGGTTATTTGTTCTGTGAGCTGCTTGACGAAATCTCAGTTTGGCCCCCTGAGATTTGAATGAAGGTGCAAAATTTAAGGTTCCGCATGGGCTATTACATCAGTTCTGGAGAAATTGTGGGTACAACTCTGTTCACAGAATGGTGATTTTTTTTAAAAAAAAAATCCAGTTACTGTGAATAGAAATTGCCAGAACCACCACTTTTGATTCAGTTAACCGTGTTGTGAATGTCCGCAGGAAGCGATCACGGTATCAGACCTGGAACTCAGCCACTGCAGAGGCCTTGCTTTGTGTAAGCAGAACAATTTCCATCTTTGTTATTTTCAGCGAGCAGATCAAGAGGCTTTGAAACACCCCCTTAATAAAAGACTATTATTCCAAGCTACCGGGGTTCTCCTATTAAGGATCATTTATTTACACCATCTCTTATCTGAATTGGAATAAGAATATATTGCTCAGGTGCATGATTAACTCAATCAATCCAAGAATTATTTCTACCCTTGTAGATTTCAGGAGGGCTGGAAAACCTGGCTTTCCACCTCAAGCATTGGGTTAGGATGGGAGTTGAGCTGGGAGGCTGTTTGGTTTGGTTCCTGGGGAGAAGGGCATTTTTTGTTTTTAGCTGTGTTTTAGTGGATTTTTTTGAGCTGCCTACAATTGTTATATGAGATAGGTGGTCATATACGTGCTGTAAATAAATAAATAAATAAATAAAATTACCTTCACAGGTTGACCAACAAGCTAGCTCTTAACACAGTAACTAAGGAGTTACTCTGCACTAAGCCATAGTTTTTGCATATTCCTCTGCACTAAGCCATAGTTTCTTCTAAACATGATTTGTAAAATATGTCACAACGGCTGGATTCACATGTAATACTAAAAGCTATATACAATACAGCACAGAGGTTGGAATCATACAACAGGCTAAGCACAAAGCAAACTCAAGATATTAGGACTTAACACAAAGTATGCATTCGGCCTCTGAAAAAAATTCTCCAGCCCCACTGGAGGCAGAAGGCAAGGGAAACTGGTCTGATTTGTCTTGAGCCACCAGCTTTACTCTTCACACTCTCTTGATTTTCCCTTTGTCACTGTAATGATCTTATTTGATTTTCTGGAGTCACTGAAGCCACTTTAGTGAAGAATTGATAGAATATTTGCTCCCCTCTATGACCTGTCCAAGGTTTTAATCAGTGCTGAAATCTAAAATTTTTCCCTATCGGTTCTGTGGGCGTGGCTTGGTGGGCGTGGCTTGGTGGTCATGTGACTGAGTGGGCGTGGCTTGGTGGTCATGGTCATGTGACGGGTGAGCTCAAAAACCAACTTTCACACTTCACTCACAAACAACACAAAAGCTACACAACTGACTCACACACAATGCAAAAGCACACAAAATGGCCCCTGCAACAACAAGCAGGAACCTCACAGAGCCACAAAGAGCTCAAAAACTAACTATCACACTTTGCACAAAAATAACACAAAAGCTACACAACTGACTCCTACACAACTGACTCACACACAATGCAGAAGCAGCTGGACTTCACACAAAATGGCCCCTGCAATAAGCAGGAACTTCACAGAGTCACAGTTCGGTTGAATAGGTAGTTTTAAAAAAAATGCTTTAAAAAAGTTTTTTTAAAAAAAGGTTCATTCTCTCCTCTCAGCTGATTGTCAAACAGTGGAGTATAGGGACTTTTTTTTACTTTTAGATAGTAAAAAATGCTTTTAAAAAAGTAAAAAAAAAGGTTCATCAGCTGTGACAATCAGCTGTGCTGCCCAATCGTCGAAACCTTTTTTTTTTTTACTTTTTAAAAGCATTTTTACTACTGGTTCTGCGGAAGCATTTGTTACTTTGTTACTACCAGTTCCGGAGAACCGGGCCGAACTGGTAGCATTTCACCCCTGGTTTTAATTGTGAGTTCTTGGATATCTCATGAAGGTTGCAAACTCAACCTTAGCAAGATTGAGTGGCTAAGTATTCTGCACAAAGAAGCTGCATAAAAATAAATAATAGAGAGTAATAAATGGTGTTGCATATAAGGCACACATAATACCACAACTATTGGCTACTGGTGCGTTTCTGGGTGCAATTTAAGGTGCTGGTTGTCACTTTTAAAGATCTACATGGCTCATGATTGGGTTATGTCTTTTTTCCAAGAGTCAGTACCTGTCCAATTCAGTCCAGCAGACTGGGCATGCTTCAGATCCCCTCAGCCAAAGAATGTTAGCTGATGGGGACCAGAAGAGGAGTCTTCTATTCTGTGGAATCTTATTATAAACAGAGGTGGGTTCTGGCTTACCTCGCTGCCGGTTCGCTTCCTCACGCGCCGCACATGCGCAGTGCTACAAACCCAGCTTCTGTGCGCAGAAGCAAAAAACAAGATGGCGGCGCCTATGGTGCCGCCGAGAGAGCCGGTTTGGGGGCGTGTCCAGCCGGCCATCGTTGCCGGTTCAGCGAGCAGGGGGAAATTCCCACTACCAGTTCTAAAGAACCGGTCCAAACCAGCAGGAACCCACCTCTGATTATAAAGATACTATAATGGCCCCTGCCTTGTTGACCTTTCAGAAGGTTTTAAAAAGTTGGCTGGATACTTGGTCCTGGAATTCCAAGGTATTATGGGCTCCGCTTCTTGGCTCTGCTGTTAACTGATCAATTATCTCAGCTGCTGTACATCTTTATTTTGGATTGTTTTAAAGTTGTTTTAACTGTTTTATGACTGTAGAACTGTAAGCTGCCCAGAGCCATTTGATTGAGATGAGAAGCCATAGAAATTAATTAAAAAAATAAATATTGTATCAATTCTTCACTACAGCGTCTTCAGAAGAATCAGAGACCTAGGAACGGAAGAATAGGATGCTATTTTCTCATTCACTATCACAACCTGTTGTGGCCCATCGGCTGCCAGCAGAGCTAGCAGCAGAGTCAGATGAGGAGGTTGAGGGGGAGCCTTCGGAGCCTTTGGAAGGCTCTGATGAGGAAGCAGGATTAGAGGCAGATGCAGAGCCAGGGCCTTCCGTCCTCCCCCAGGTAGAAAGGCAGCTGTCTTCGATGCCTGAGCTGAGTGAGGGGGAGGAATAGATGGGGCCCATCCCAGATGTGCATATGCATAGAAGGGAAAGGAGAGAAGAGCAAAGGAAAGCAATAAGCCGGCTCTCAGGGAAAAGCAGACCTAGACGATAGCCAGCCTCTCCCTGGCTGGGAAATAAGTGGTCGGTTGTCACAGACAACCATTCATTTTCCAGTGTACATCAATCACGTCGGATTCTTTTGCCAGAACCAGGTTTGTTGGGACTAATTGCTCTGTATTTGAGGTTCTAACGGAATCTCCCTGCTGGGAAATAATAGGGAGTGAATTTGCCTCAGCTGATGTGAACAGGGCCTGTTTCTGCTTGGCTAACCCTTGAAAGGACTTTTTAATCTTGAGTTCTCATGTGAACAGAGACTGCTTCATGCCCTGTTTTAGAAGGGGGAAAGACTTTCATTTGTGACTACTTACTTTTGGTTTTGTTGATCCGTGAACAAAGACTGTTCCTGCCCTGACTTAAATAAAAAAGGGTTTGTGTTACTCGTGAGTACGCGGTTTCTCATTGCTTGCGAAGGCTGGGTCAGAACACAACCCACTTCATTCCACAGATCTAGAACTAGTGAGAGAATCCATTGCATCAATACAACACACCCAATTCAGCCAAATAAAACTAAGGTCGAAATACCAAGAATCATGGATCCCATCATCCTCTGCCGCACTAGCTAGTTTCAGTTTGATGGACAAATATACCAACAAATCAGAGGAAGATCCATGGGATCACCGGTCATAGGACTCATAACAGAGGCTGTAATGTAGTGTCAAAAAACTATAGCACTCCCATGGATACAGCCAAAAGTATGGTTGCATTATGTAGACAACCTCTTCATCATAATAAGGAACAACTAGAAAAAAAGGCCTGAAACCATCACCTTTGGAGAAATAAAAATCACAAGGGAAGAAGAAAACAACAACATTGGATGCATGCCTTGTATTGACCACTGGATATCCTCATCATCACGGGACACAATGACAAATGGAAATCCAAGTCTACCAGAAAGTAACCTGTAGTATCCTAGGTAACACATTTTCTTGGTTTATCAAAATATAAAATACAAAACATATGAAGAAAAATAAAGATAATGGAGAGAAAAAGAGAAGAGAGAAAAGGGCAAGGCAGAAGGAAAAAGGGGAAAAAAGGCGTTGACTTCCGACTCCTTTTGGTACACTAGGATAAGGTAGTAACATAAAACTTCAACTTTTTACTTTTATTTAATAATACATACTAGCCATTTCTATAACATCGAACCTATCTAATTGGCAAAACCCAAAGTCAGCAACCTGTAGTATCCTAGTGCTCCACTACCAAAGTAACAACCCAACCTCTTACAAGAGGAGCTTACATAAGAATGTAACTCAGACAAGCACAAACACACTGCGGCAAACTGGAACCAGAGGAAGCAGACCATTTATGCAACATCTTGGATACCATCACAATTTTTATCAAAAAGTGCCTCACAACACAACCAGTACAATGTGTGAAAAGGATAACATGTTCCTACTTCAAAAACAGCTCAGAAACAACCAACTGACTGCTAGAACAACACAGCATCATTGTAGCACACAAATCAACTAAAGCTCTCCAAAACATTTTAAGCAAACAAAACAACCCAGTAGCACAAGAAAGAAAAATCAGGGTTCATGTACAACATACAGTGGAAGGTCTGCAACAGCCAGAGGTAGAAGACTACAGAACACATCCATAAACACCAACTGCTTTCAGAAGACATGATGAAAACTCCTTAATTTCACAACACATGGACAGATTCAGCCACAGTTTCAACTAGGAATCTATTAGTAACTTAGACTAAGCCAAATCCAAACATACTACAGAATTCATGGAAGTTTGTCATTCAGACAAATCAGTCATCAATAGACACCTAGAGATAAATCACATTTTCCCACCATTCAAAGGAGACAATAAGAAAACCTAACAAGGAAACAAAAAGACTACAACATATCCTCTCTAGCAGCAACACCCAGATAAGCAGGGATGAGCACCAGACAAACCATTAAGCAAAAAGCAATATTAATCTAATCAAGGAACCACCAAGGAGGAACAACCCCACCCCCAAAACTGCCAGGACAAGCTGCTGCATGTAAATAGGCAGCAAACCATATTCCCTTGCACTGATGATGTTACCTAGTTGGGTAATGCAACATCTGCAAGCAAACAATCAAGCTTCAGAGACCACCAAAAACTCCACAGTTCCACCTTGAGCCTACATATATCCTCTTCTATGGGAACATTTTAAAATGCTTGAAAATTAATTGAACTAAGCAGTGTTTTAGGAAAGACCAACACATAACCTTTGTTTTCAGAACTTTCTTCCTAAAGGAATAACTATTTAACCTAAAGAAAACACTAAAAAACTGTAATTGTTCCACTTGGAGTAACTGATTGGGACTTAAATGTATAAGAAATGGGACTTACTTCTATGGAAATCTATGTAGGACTGTTCTGTCTGAAAACAGATTTTAGTCTGCACACCTCTATGGCTGCCTTCTCCTATCAGGTCTCCTCCAAAATACTTCTCTTGCCATCTCCTGTATGCTACAGAATATTTGAAGGCCAGTAGATTGAGAACACTGGTTTGTATTCTAATAAATATGCTAGTCTTTCAGATGGCATTTGATCCTTTGTTGCTCATGCTGAGGCAGTCTTTATTTATTGATACCTGGCCTGTCATCTCAGAGGTTTTGTAACCATTCATCTACCAGCTCCACGCACTCCGCATGGAATTTGAAAATGCTGAGATTCCCATCAGCTTGGAAAATGAAACCTAGTGTCAGATTTAAGCAATGCAATTCTGACATTTTTTTTCCCCCAATATTTTCTTGGATCTTGGCTGAGGATAAATAAATCAAGGAGCATTAAGGATTTCCTTGCAACTCCTTTTTGTGCTATATTTGAAGATTCTGTAATGAAATCTGAGCGCAGCCGGTCCCATCTCTCAGATATGAGGCTTCGACTCTGTAGCTGTGCAAAGAGAGTTTTAAAAGACCTCAGCCGTCATCAGCCGGATCACGTCTAGAGATGGGACTTTGAGAGGTTTTTCCAGTCAAGGAATAGATATACATATATATTAATTGAGCCTGGAGTAGGAACAAAGAAAGCCGCAGCTTTCTGCAGAGGAGTTACCAGAGAGAAAGATGAGTCATCTTTTTGTCCCAAAAACCAGGACGTGTGAAATGCATCCCCTTAGAACAGAAAATATGTGCTGAGCTAAAAGCAGGAACAGAGTGGGCTTCTCTGCAAGAAATCCTATGAAAGCATCGAGATCATCTAGAAACTCCAAGCGAGTTGTAGGCCTTTGCTCCATGGTGAAATCCATTTTTTTTTACTACCGGTTCTGTGGGTGTGGCTTGGTGGGCGTGGCTTGGGCGGCATGGCAGGGGAAGGATACTGCAAAATCCCCATTCCCTCCCCACTCCAGGGGAAGGATACTGCAAGAGCCCCATTCCCTCCCCGCTCCAGGGGAAGGATACTGCAAAATCTCCATTCCCTCCCCACTCCTGGGGGAAGGATACTGCAAAATCTGCATTCCCACCCCACTCCAGGAGAAGGATACTGCACTACTCAAAATTTCTGCTACCGGTTCTCCAGAACCTGTCAGAACCTGCTGGATTTCACCCCTGCTTTGCTCCAAATCCCTCATCTTATCTTTGGCCTGCATGAATTGCCTACCATTGCAGAAAACAAAATTGTGGGTTACTCAGCACATTAGACTAGAGTAAAAGGAGATTCGGTAAACTAGACTGAACTACAAGGCGTTTGGGTCATTTATAGTTGAGTATATTGTGAGAATTTGACTATTGTGTCAACATGCTATATTAAGGAAGACATCACTTCCAACCTTAAAAGAGGTTTATTTCTTTGGGTATAACAACTTGTGTGAACATAGGAATTGCATGGAGTTAATGTAGAGATGGAAATTTTTCTTGGACTGTGGGCTGAAAATCGCTCCCACTGACCAGAGATGATGCCATCAGAAGGATGGAGAGAAGACAATATATCTAATATTACATATTTATTTTATTTATTTATTTGTTTGTTTGTCAAACATGTACAAGATAGCAGGTATAGGTATAAACATAAACATAATCAAGGTGAATACAGATAGATGAGGACAATAGGACAGTAGGACAGGGACGGTAGGCACGCTGGTGCGCTTATGCACGCCCCTTACAGACCTCTTAGGAATGGGGTGAGGTCGACAGTAGACAGTCTAAGTTGACCACATATTGACCACCATATGTTGACCACAGCAAGAATCGTATATGGTGGAAGAACGAAAACACCCCTTCAGAGGATGAGACGATAAGGAAGATGCTACACTGTGTGGAAATGGACAGACTAACGCTAAAAATAAAAGATAAAGGAAATACAGAATACTATTCAACATGGAATAGCTTTTATCAATGGTTAGAAACACGAGGTAGAAGTTGGAATGTGAAAGAATCAGGTTAGGTGAACATGGAGAGATATATTATTTTTAATATTGATATAGGAATGTAAGTATTAGAATGATAGATAAGTTGACATATTAGAATATGATGGTCAGAAACTATTGTACAACACTAGCACTGTTTAAAATAGTATATATGATATTCTGTTTTTACTTTTGTTTTATGGCAAGTGGAATGCCAGGACAATTACACTGTATTCAATATATTTATATGTAAACAATAAAAATATATTTAAAAAAAAAAGAAGGATGGAGAGATTACTGGGAGGAGAGGGTACAAAAAGGGTATGCCATTTTTAAAGATGGGAATGAAAGTCTCTCTGAAAATACACACAAATTGGATCAGTGGTGGCAAAATGGGCATATTTTGGCAGCATGATTTGGGACTGATTTGAGGGATTTGCTGAAAATTTGATTTTGCCACCAAATGCTAGCAGTGCGATTTCAAACACCGCCATAGCATGCAGATTGCCGCCTCTTGTTTAACAAGCGTTTTAAGTCTTCATATCCTTCTCAGAAAACTGAAATCCCAAGAAGAGCTGGCACCTCTGAAACTCTCTCAGCTTGGGAAAAAAAGCTACAGGAACATCTAAAACCAGGGGACGTAGGAGCCCTTTGGATATCCCAGGCAAGATCAAACATTTATTTTAAGAGAAAAATGAACCTAATGAAAGATGCATGTTCTTCATGAAGGTAGAAAGATTAAGTGCTGAAGCGGATGAGGCAAGAATATCATTTCTCAGGCTTGATAGAGCCATTACATAAACAGTTAGAAGATGCTTCCCAATCTCAAGATTGGGAAGAGAGTAGCCAAAATTCAATTGACACAAAAAGACAGGAGGAAAATGCCTTGCATTTACAGTCTGCAGCAGATATACACATAGGGCTTGATTGATTGTGTTCGCTAGGGAGACAGAGTTTGTATCTGGTCTGTAATAAAATTGTATCTGTGTGCTTATGCTATTAGCAAGCCCCTGAGTATGGAATTAAGAATCTAAAGAGTCAAGATTTATTGTCCAGAAGATGGCAAGGAACATAGAGATCATCATACAGATAGGAAGGGAGATGCTATGCACGCACTCATACACACACACACACACACACACACACACACACACACACACACACACACACACACACAAGCAGGTTATTCATTATTCCCAAACAATGCTTTTTATCCTGTTTATAAACAAAACCCAAAAGTGTTTAGTTTTATGGAGTCATCCAAAAACATGGCTGTGATAGGAGCTAACAATTTTATTGCCTCTAGCCATTCAACAATAAAACATCTGGGAAAGAGAAATGTTTGATCCTTATCCCCCCCATTAATTTCAAAAGAACTTAGTTCTGCACTGGTTCAATTCTGGGACAGCTACGTGATGAAACTCCATGGATGGGCAACGGGAATGGATTGCCATAGTTTTATATTTTGGAACTTCTCAGATTTTATACTTATACTCTAATTAATAAAATGTACATGGAATGGACTTTATTTTCCCCTCTTCCATTTCCTGCAACAGAAGGTGATAGAGGCAGCAGGAACTACAGTAGTTTTAGCAGATGTTCATAGGGAATGCTTCAAGCCGTATACCCCAAATAACCCATCCTATTTCCTGGAAGTTTAATGGACTGGTAGAATACAATACTCCAAGTTTATCCTGGAATGGCAATTGCTAATAGCAACCTAATCTGCCCTGGAAAGTGTATGAATTAGAAATTACATACCATACTTTATTTTAATTTTAATTTTAAATCGGTGGGATAAACATGTAGATTTCTCAAGCATTCAGAATGTATGGGTTCCAAAAGCAAGAAAACAAACACTGATGGATTCTTTTCACTTATATTCTCTCCGTCTCTCTACAACAATAAAGCATATTTTCCACATGGGAAAACAAAATTTAAGAAAGAAGTTATTTGGGATTGCTACCTGATCTCAGGTAACTCCTTGATTTTACAGATTTTGAATTAGTCACTTGAGAAAACAAAATGCCAGGATTTTAGCAGACTTTCAATCAAACTATAAACAAACCAGGTTTTCCAAGAAAAGAAGAAGAATCTGAGGCCCTTACCTTCCTCGTTTTCCATGCTGTTGTTAATTCGCAGCTTCTTCTCCAATGATATCGGTTGAACTGATCGTTCAGCAGTGAGTTGAGATCTGCTGCTCCATGTTTCCTTTCAGAGGCTTACTCTCCCTTTACACAGAGGCAAGAAAATTGGATTATTTATTTCCAGGAAAGCTAGCCTGAAATTATCCCCACAGTTCTTCTGAGAGCTACTGATAGATTGCTGAGATACTGCTTCCTTCTACACTTCTATTTTCCCCTAAATTGACCTTTGGGTTCCAGAATGAATAAAAACAACATGCATCTTTTTATTTCTGTTTCAAGAGCAGGTGGTTGGCAAACAGCACTTGGTTAAAGACAGCTGAAGTCCTAAGTTAGAACTGCAGGGGAAGAGATAAAGAGATTTTCAATTTATTTTCCTCCCGTTTAAAGGAGAGTGGGAAACATCCTTGCATACCCAGGGATGCTTTTTGGACAGGGTTCTGTGGAAATCCCTGTCAGCCCCCAACTTCAGGGCAATGGGTCAAGGCTGGGTCTCTTCTATATCTCCCATCTCCTTCTGAGGAACAACTCCAAGTTGCTGGTATTTTATCCACAGCAACGCAGCAGGCAGAAATCTCAGCTCCCTGGTGTTTGAAGCACAGTCAGCTAACTACCTTTGCTCAGTGTCTGCTATCTCGCCCTCCTGAGCCTCTGAATCTCTCTCCTCTGGCTTCTCGCTCAGCCAGGAGGCAAAGCTGGTGGAAGCTGCTGCTCTTGTCAGTCTGAGTCAGTTTGTACGTAGGAAAAGGGGAAGACAGCATGGCCTGAAAAGGAGGAGGGGGTACACCTCTCCCCACTACCATGGTTACGACACTTGGTGACTGATCAGGCAAATTACAGATAAATAATCTCTCCCCCACCCCCCCCCCTGCTAAGAATGTTCATTTATCAAATGGGCCAAGTGAAGAATTTTCAAGGCAGAGTGTATAGTATCCCAAGAAAGTCTGATCTAATCCTTGCTCCTGAAGTTTTGGATGACCGTGAGTTATTATCCACTGTTTCATATACCGTGTTAGTCTTTCTAATTATCTATGATTTGAGAACTTTTGTTCTCTCCTATCACCTAGAGTGGGGAGACAGTAGCATTCTAGGTACTACTGAATGACAGTTCGCAGCATCCCTTAACACTGGCCACACTGACTAAACCCCTGGGGGGTGGGGGTTGCATTCCTCAGCATGACTTGCTGGGGAACTCTGGGAGTTGAAGTCCACAAGTCTTAAAGTTGGCAAGGTTGGGAAATGTTGAACTTTGGTGATTCTCAGAGATGGTTTAGGACAGATGGGGGCAATTATCAGAGGCACGATCTGCTGTGTTTGTATTACTGCAGGAAGAAAAACTGAGTGGTGTCACCAGTAAGACAGGATGGGGCCCCTAAACGTCTGTCCACAGTCCATGCTCAAAGGCACATCTGATTACTAGAATATTGAGAGCCTCCAACCAGGGCTTCATAGATTTAGAACAGTATTGAAACATTTAACATAGAATTAGAGACTTCCCAAAAATGCACTCTTGGTTATTCCTCTTTTTTTTTTTTTTTAGCACTTAGGACAGAGGACAATGCCAACCCAGGAAGTCCTGATGCTAGAAGAAGGATCTGCCATGAGAAGAATGAGAAGACTCTGGAAAGAGTGCAGAGAAGAGCAACAAGGAAGGGACTGGAGGCTAAAACATATGAAGAATGGTTGCAGTAATTGGGTATGTCTAATGTTTAATGAAAAGAAGGACAAGGACTGACAGGATAGCAGTCTTCCAATATCTAAGGGGCTGCCTCAAAGAAGAGGAGCTCAACCTATTCTCCTGGAGACAGGACAAGAAATAATGGATGAAAACTAAACAAGAAGAAAACTAACTAAGGACTAAGGAGAAATTTCTTAATGGTGAGAACAATCAGTGGAATGGCTTGCTTTCAGAAGTTGTGGGTGCTCCATCACTGGAAGCTTTTAGGAAGAGATTGGACAACCATTTATCTGAAATGGTATAGGGTCTCCTGCTTGAGCAAAGGTTGGACTAGAAGACCTCCAAACACTTCCAAATCTGTTATTCTGAGGCAACTCTAACATCCTGCCAGCCCATAGATTTTTCCATGACCTCCTTCACTCTTCCTGATCTAGTGGAATTACCCAGATCAGGAGATCAGATTATGAGTGTTTGGGGTAGAAGTTTAGTGCCTTCGGGTTGTTTATAGTCTATTCCCCACCCCCCACTGTAGTGACTGGAGCCCTGGTTTCCAGTTATTAAGAAAATTACCTGGTTTTGGAAAGAGCTAACTTGCTGCTATTTCACATTGAAGTTCACAGTGGGTTTCACAGTGGTGAAATCCAATTTTTTTTTACTACCGGTTCTGTGGGCGTGGCTTTGTGGGCATGGTGTGGCTTGGTGGGCGTGGCAGGGGAAGGATACTGCAAAATCCCCATTCCCTCTCCACTCCTGGGGGAAGGATATTGCAAAATCTCCATTCCCACCCCACTCTGGGGCCAGCCAGAGGTGGTATTTGCCAGTTCTCCGAACTACTCAAAATTTCCACTACCGGTTCTCCGAACTACTCAAAATTTCTGCTACCGGTTCTCTGAACTACTCAAAATTTCAGAACCTGCTGGATTTCACCCCTGGGGTTTCATATTCAGTGGCGTGATGGGCAGCTTCTCATTGTTCAGATTTTCAGCAAATGACCAGACAACATGTGGAGAGGAAGGAAAAGGAAAGGGGTTCTCACAATCGCCTTCATTTTCTTTTTATACTGAGTACAGGTATTCCTCATGTTACAACCACAATTGAGCCCAAAATTTCTGTTGCTAAGTGAGACACATGTTAAGCAAATTTTGCCCCATTTTATGATCTTTCTTCCCACAGTTCTTAAGTGAATCACTGCAGTTGTTAAGTAATAAATTGTTAAGTGAATGTGGCTTCCCCATGGACTTTGTTTGTCAGAAGGTTGCAAAAGGCGATCCCATGACCCTGGGACACTTCAACCATCATAAATATGAACCAGTTGTCAAGCATCTGAATTTTGATCATGTAGCCATGGTGAAAAATGGTCATAAGTCACTTTTTTCAATGTCGTCGTAACTTTGAAACGTCACTAAACAAATGGTTTTAAGCCAAGAGCTGCCTGTAGAGGATAGGGGTGTTTATGAGTGGGTCAACTCCTGAATGTTACAACTTATACCCATCTGTTGGTTTGCTAGAGGAAGTATTAACTGACTTAGAAGTCTCGGTATTCTGGATTCAGCAGAAGATAGAACAGATAGAAGATACATTTACAAGATACTTCAAACAGTTGTGAAGGGGGCATCAACAGTGCCACATGGAGATGCCTTTATCAAGACCTCCCTTTTTGAATACAAAGAATCCTTTGATTCTTTGATTTCCTCAGAATTGTCTTTTTTCCAGGTACTTGTCTAGCTTAGATGATGTGCACCTATGAAGGACAGCCCCACCAAGCATTTTCTGGAGCTGCAGCAAAAAGGTCCACTGTTCCCAAGAGGCCACTGTTCAGCATTTCAGCTTTAGAAACATTCCATTCAATTGGAGACAGCCTGACAAACTCTGTAGCCAATTGCTATTTAAGTTCAAGGGTGGGGTTGTATTCCATTTTAAAGAAAACTAGTCTGGAAAGGTTGCTATTTATTACTTGTTCTCTAGTCAAGTTTGTCACTTGTGGTACAAATGGACAATGGCCTTTCCTTCGCCTTTCTGTTTCAGTCTCCACTTTCTCTTTTTTTCTGGGGGTTTTTTCTTGCCTTACCCACTGTGAAATTGCAAATCCTTTGATGCAAGAGCACATTTTTTGACATTCTTTGAAGCTTGACGTACAGCACTGCTACCACTGAAACATCGAACAAGCAGAGCCTTCACTCAATATTGCTTAATGGGGTATTTTCCAGGAAGGTTAACTCTGCATTATTTCTGGAAGCTCAAATGTACTCACTGAATTTCTGGATATTTCAATACCTTTAGGCTCCTAGACCTATATATAACTTTCAATGTATGTATCTATCAGATATATACATAAAATAAGTAATAAGTACCACATTTTTCAGAGTATAAGACGCTCCTGAGTATAAGGCGCACATTAGTTTTTGGGGAGGAAAACAAGAAAAAAAAGTCTGCTTCTGCCTACCAACATCCATTGGTATTGTGCGGCTAGTGTCCTTGCAGCAAACAGCAAACAGCCTGGTCAGCTTCAGCATATTATCGCAGCCTGATTCAGCACGAGCAGCTGATTGGCGGTTGGATCAGCCTCCTGGAATACCACCAATCAGCTGTTCCAGGCTGCGGGGATCGCCACAGCCCATCGCCACCTCCGCACGTCGTGTTTTTGGCCTCTGCGCGTCGCGTTTTTGGCCTCCACATGCTCAGTTTTAGACCCATTCCAGGCTGCCAGGATCGCCACAGCACATCGCTGCCAATCACTGACTCCACACGTCATGTTTTCGGCCTCTGCGCATCGCGTTTTCGGCCTCTGCATGCCCCATTTTTGGCCTCTGAGCGTCGTGTTTTTGGCCCGTTCCAGGCGGCGGGGATTGCCGCCGCTGCCGCCGATCCCCACTGCCTGGAACCGGTCGAAAACGCGACGCGCAGAGGCCAAAAATGTGATGCACGGAGGCCGAAAACGGGTGAAGGGTGGGGGCCGGCGGGTGGGTGGGGCTTTGGCAACATTCGCTGTATAAGACGCACAGACATTTCCACCCACTTTTGGTATGGTAAATACGGTAAATAAATAAAATAAAGCCATAAGTGTGAGACTCTTAAAATGGGTCCTAGTTATGTCTTCTTTGGTCAGGCCCAAAGAACCAAGAACATGAAAATACTTCTGAGTAGTTTCTTTATTGTTGTTCGCCTATAGACAGAATCTTGCTAGACTAAAGCAATTATCAGCATAATTATAGTTATAAACTGTGAATTGCTGGGGAGGCTCTGTCCTTGCCCTCTTTCTGCTCACAGGACATGCCAAGCTCCACAATCTCTTTGCCCTTTGAGAAAGAGCCCCTCCCTTCTGCAACTCCAGACTAAAAGCTAAGAAGATCCTAGAACTAAGGATAAATTTCTTGGCAGTGAGAACAATTAACCAGTGGCTTGCCTTCATGAAGTTGTGGGTCACTGGAGGTTTTTAAGAAGAGATTGGACAGTCATTTGTCTGAAATGGAATAGGAGCTCCTGCTTGTGCAGGAGGTTGGACTAGAACAGGGGTCTGCAACCTGCGGCTCCGGAGCTCTTTGGGCCCTCTGCTGCGGCTCCCTGTCACCCTGTCGCGGCAGAGGGATGAAAGAGCCATCATCCTGTAATGGCAGTGGCATGGCCGGAGCCTTAGTGCGGGAGCGAGGCGCCCTTCTACTTGCCTTTGCGCGGCAACAGCATTCCACCTTCATTGTGGTACATTTGCTGTTGCCGCCAGCAAAGAGGGCTGGGAGAGAACGGCAGGGGCAGATCTTGTGGGGTGGGGGCCATCCCCCAAGCCTGGCCTTCCTCCTCCCTTGTCAGTGGGGCCAAGAGAAAGAAGGAGGCGGCATGGGGAAGTGCTCCCTTCTCCTGCCGAGCGCCAAGCACAACAGCCCAGCGGGGGGGGTACCCCAAGCCTGGCCTTCCTCCTCCCTTGTCGGCGGGGCCAAGAGAAAGAAGAGGGCAGCGTGGGGAAGTGCTCCCCTCCCCCGCCGAGCACCGAGTACAACAGCCCAGAGAGAGAGAGAGATGAGAGAGGTAGAGAGCCAGAGAGAAGGAGATACCTATTTCCCATAGAAAACAAAACACGGGGAGCCACAAAACCTGGGTAGGTGTGGCTGGGGGGGGGGTCATGTGACTGGGTGGGAGTGAGTGACGTTGAGTTGGCCACGCCCACCCAGGTTTTGTGGCTCCCGTTGTTTTGCTTTCTGTGGGAAATGGGCCCAAGTGGCTCTTTGAGTGTTTAAGGTTGCAGACCCCTGGACTAGAAGATCTCCAGGGTCCCTTCCAACTCTGTTATTCAGTTATTCTGTTAAACATTCCACTTCACCCTTCCCCCCCCGCCCCTCACAAGGCAGTCTGTAATTATAAAGCAGGAATTACATACTGTTTAATTCACAGCTGGTCCTGAGATGTGCTCTCACTCCTTTCACGTGCCAACACATGCCCACAGAAAGGGTAACCTATTTCCTACATAGGCACTGCTTCCAAATTGACGGTTTTTCCAATTCATCATATGCGAGAGCTGTGCTTTGTGCTTCCCCTTGATGCACAGCTAATTAACTCTCCAAAGATAGCAATGTTCGGATCACCTACCTTCAGGAAACCCATGCCAAACATTTCCATTTTTTTAGATGCAGATGCAGCATTAAGGTAACATAATAGAAGTGGGAAGACCCAAATTTTAGCCTCCTCTTAGGACTGGCAACCAGCTGGGTAGTTATTCCACCTCAGCTCTAATCAGTGTCATGCTCTCTGACATGCCAATTGACTAACATTCATACACGCACACATACGCCCAGTGTCCCATCGTGTTTTGCTAAGCTTTGCTGTGTTAAGAGGTAAGCATAGAGCAAAACCTCTTCCCACAGAAGCCGTTTCACAGAAGGAACAGGGAACTGCCGACAGGTCAAGCGTTGAGGATCTTCGGCTGTTTGGAACAGCAAAGCAGTTGAATCCAAAAAGACGATAGATTCTTTTTAAAAGAAAGGCTGTTTCTGCTTTCTCACCATCCCACCCTCCCTCTCTAGTTGTTGTATTTTGGCACAGAATTTCTTACCTATTGTTGTTGTTGTTGTTGTTGTTGTTGTTGTTGTTAGTTGCGAAGTCGTGCCCGACCCATCGCGACCCCATGGACAACGTTCCTCCAGGCCTTCCTGTCCTCTACCATCCCCCGGAGTCCATTTAAGCTCACGCTGACTGCTTCAGTGACTCCATCCAGCCACCTCATTCTCTGTCGTCCCCTTCTTCTTTTGCCCTCAATCTTTCCCAGCATTAGGCTCTTCTCCAGTGAGTCCTTCCTTCTCATTAGGTGGCCAAAGTATTTCAGTTTCATCTTCAGGATCTGGCCTTCTAAAGAGCAGTCAGGGCTGATCTCCTCTAGGACTGACCGGTTTGATCGCCTTGCAGTCCAAGGGACTCGCAGGAGTCTTCTCCAGCACCATAGTTCAAAGGCCTCAATTCTTTGGCGCTCAGCCTTCCTTATAGTCCTATTGTATTATGACATTTTGACAGATTATAATATCTCTTGGCTGCTACTTGTATTTTATTTATTTTCTGTATTGTGTTTTAATTGTTTTTATGTCCATGGAGATTCTAAGTCATCCAGGTCATGGTTGTCTCAAAAGGCAACTGGACTTTGTTTTTCCTTGAAGACGTTTTGCTTCTCATCCAAGAAACTTCTTCAGTTCTGACTGAATGGTGGAAGAAGGAAGGATTTATATTTTCTGCAGTCATCTGGTCATTAGCATTCTTTCTGAGAGTTGCTGAGGCCACTTGGAGGTTTATCTCTGTCCTCAGAGTCACCTGAATAGTGCAAATGGGTCTGGAACCTTCTTGGAACTGCACAGATAAATACAATTTACAATTTCTCTCTGTATATGGTACAGATATAATATCTATGATATAGATATTACATTATTCTATGCACTTTCTCACTTTATATAATACAAGTTTGGGTTCTAAAACCCTTTACTACGGGTTCGCGTGCTCACGCTCGCATGCTCGCGCTTGCATGCAACGCTTCTGCGCATGCGCAGAAGTGTCCCGGGTGGGTGGGCAGAGCCTCCCACCGCCGTTACTGGTTCTAAGAACCGGGCCGAACTGGGAGCAACCCACCGCTCACACACACACACACACACACACACACACACACACACACACACACACATTATATATAATATGCATTATTATATTTATTTGTAATATAGGTTTTTTATATGCATGAAATACTTTTATTTTTATTATTTGGGAAATGGTCTCGGTTTTAAACAGAAACAATAACAGAGGAGTTGTCTACCAATTACAATTTATAAGTAACTAAAATGCTTTCTACCACTTCAGCTTCTAGCAATCCTATAATCAGACATAATAAAACCTTTTACAATTCTTGTAGCCAATCTCCAGTTTTACTAATAAAAGGAATACTGCAATTGGCTTTGTTTCTCTGTCTTATAAAAGACTTTTGTGTCTTAATTAACCATCAAGGCCAAGCTAATAAGCACAGGCATGCATATTTTAAAAGGTGGACAAGCTATTGTTTATTTCTTTGGGTCTAATTAGCCTTGATAAAATCTTTGGTGATGGGTATAGTCTCATCTAATTAATCCTCCAAAAATAAAGAAAAGCAAAGAAAACCTTCGATTTTCCAGTTCAGAGTTAAAATGTTTTGTCATTCACCATTTTTCTTTGTCTACCCTCTCTCCTCAGCAAGATCCCAACACATTTGAGAAACACATTGTTTGATGTATTCTGTAGTCAAAATATGTTGAATTCTTAACCATTGTTTGCAAAATACGTCTGGGTTCAGAAAACCCCAGAACATAAACAATCACATTATTGTTTTATGTGTACTCAAACTTTCTGCTACCGCAATCTTCTAAAATTATAAATGAATTTTTGGACTAACAAGGAATACTCTAGGCCAGGGGTCTCCAACCTTGGCCATTTTAAGACTTGTGGACTTCAACTCCCAGAATACCTCAGCCAGCTAAGCTGGCTGAAGAATTCTGGGAGTTGAAGTCCACAAGTCTTAAAGTGGCCAAGGTTGGAGACCAGGGGTGAAATGCTCCCGGTTTGCTCGTGCCTGTCGGTCGCCGTAGAGCCGGTCACCAAGGTAGCATGAGGCTCCGCCCACCCACCCAGACGCCGACATTTGGGTTCTTTTATACCCTCTGTGCATGCGCAAAGCGTTCTGTGCATGCGCAGAGGGTAAAAGAACCCAAACGCCGGCGTCCGGGCGGGTGGGCAGAGCCTCGCGCTACCTTGGCGACCGGCTCTATGGCAACCGACAGGCACGAGCGAACCAGGAGCATTTCACCCCTGTTGGAGACCCCCGCTCTAGGCATCTGTTGGAGAGAATTACTTGTATTAATTTAGAATTGTTTTCTGACTGGGCAGGTCTTCAGGAACTGACCAGGAAGAGGTCTTGTTCTAGTCTCTCAGAATCTTTCTGTCAGACTGGCCATCACTTAAACCTCTAAATAGAAATGACCCTTGGCTCCATTTGTTGAGAAAGGTATTGTTTTATTAGAAGTCAAATGCATCGCAGTAATGCATAGCCAGAACCGAGAAGCACCTGCCAAAATCCCTAAGTTCAACTTTTTCCTCCCTTAACTGCCTCCCATCACTGACCCCACTCCCATAACCCATCAGGTTCAAGCAAGATGTTTTCAGAATGGTCACTTCAAGCCTAGGTTGGTATGCAGCTGCCTTCTTCTCCCAACCGGGTGACCTTGAAGCAGCATCTCAGGGAAATACAATGGCTATTTTCACTTTTGCCCAAGCATTTTCCCCTTCCCGCCCACCCTCCCCAGAGTTCATGGCAGACTGTCACCACATGGTAGCAAAGGAAAAAAACAAGCATAAGTGGTAGCTGACACCTTCTTAAAGTGCAGTGTTCAGAATGTGAGACAAATTTGAGATGAAAAGAATTAAATTTCTTTTTCCTAACCGCCATGTATATTTACATTTCTTTCCTGCTTTCATCAAATTGATGAGGGCAACATTACAATGTGCACAAAGTCATCACCATCAGCTGTCAGATGCAAGAAGTCAGGAGCCAGGATAGAGTTCAAAAGTATTACAGGTAGTCCTCGACTTATAACAGTTTATTTACTGACTGTTTGAAGTTACAACGGCACTAAAAAAAAGTGACTTGTGACTGTTTTTCACACTTACAATGCAGCATCCCCATGGTCACATGATCAAAATTTGGGTGATAGGCAACTGGCATGTATTTATGACGGTTGCAGTGTCCTGGGGTCATGTGATCACCCAAAGAAAGTCAATGAGGAAGCCAGATTCACCTAACAACTGTGTCAACTATAACAATTGCAGTGGTTCACTTAACAGCTGTGGCAAGAAGTTGTCCTACAATGGGGCAAAATTCATTTAACAATAGTCTCATTTACCATAGAAATTTGGGGCTCGGTTGTGGTTGTAAGTCCAGGTCTACTTGTACAAGTTTATTTCATGCAACCTATGCACAAGAATCTGATCTACTAACGGTCAAGGCAAATTGGTGTCAGATAAAAGTCAATGGACTTCAATGGGGATGGGGTGGGGAGCTGGACTTAGGTCTTTATGGGGGCAGAAAGACTCCAAACTAATCATGCATGTTAAGGAATTGTGCAGATTAACCTCTGCTTCTGAATGCTTGCACAGTGAGCCGTAATGTTGCAGTAGATGTGAGTAATGATTCAGTCAATACACAGATACGTTAAAGTGTATAAAAGTAGTTTACTTAAAGGAATAGCACAGTTCAAATAACAGTCCGAATCATACACGTTCAATCAGTCAGTGTTCAGAAGTACAGTAGTCTTCTTACCAGTCTTTCTTTGTCTTAATCATCAAACAAAGAATCTCTCCTATCACAGATAGTTAGCTACACACAGAGCTTAATTGCAGACACGAAGTCACTCAGCAATGAATCAGCAAAAACGAGAGAGAGAGAGCGCACTAACCATGTTCCCTCTTATGGCCGTTACTGCCAATCAGAATGCACCAATGCATTTAAAGCCATATTACATATATGACATTAAACAGTGA